>ML664180.1:13552740-13695088 GCA_007570785.1 Antilocapra americana
CACACACACACACACACACACACACACACACACACACACACACACACACTTACACATATAGATACGCATATTAAGAAAGACACAAGCCAGGGATTAGTAGTGGTTATCTCAGGAGGTAGATTAATATGAGCTTTTCTTCTGCAAATTCTTCTTTATATTTATTGATATTTGCTGATTGTTTCCACAGTGACATGTTCTCTTTTATCATTCAACATAATTATGATTACTTCTACTTAAAAAAGTAATGAGTTTAAAGAGTAAGAATAAACCAATCTCAACATTGCCACATCTTTAAGGTATTACTTTCTTTAATATATAAGTTGAGTTTTCAAATCAATAAGAGAGAAAAAAAGCTGAATGGTTGTTTTAAAATCTGGGTAAATGAGCAGTTTAAAGCAGAAATGCAAATGTTCAATAATTTGGTGTGTTATGATTTTGGTTTTTAAACACTTGCTTGTCGTGGTGGCATAGTTACTAAGACATGTACGACTCTTGCGACCCCATGGACTACAGCCCGCCAGGCTCCTCCGTCCATGGGGATTCTCCAGGCAAGAATACTGGAGTGGGTTGCCGTTTCCTTCTCCAGGGGATCCTCCTATCCCAGGAATTGAACCTGGGTCTCCTGCATTACAGACGGATTCTTTACCGACTGAGCCATGAGGGAACATGCATGCATAAGCATTGCTAAAAGCCTTGAAAGGAATGTTTTAAGATGTTTACAATGGTTCTGTTAATTAGCCTCTGTATATCTATCTGTGTTCTCTAGAAATGAGCATGTATTATCTGTATAATCATAAAATACTGTGAAAGAAAATAATCTCTCAAAGAACAAGAGAAAAAAGATAAGAGCAATGTGTCCTACAACTGAAAGCAAGTTTGTGGAATTTGAACAAACTTGCTCAAAGCTAGAGAAAGATTAGATCTGGGATTGCTCCCATTCCTTTAGGATGTTCATCTGCCTTTCCCATCCCAGCCCAAGCCTCCATGGATGCCAGCTGGGCAGGAGCCTGCCTCCTTCTACCAGTTGAACAATTAGCAGTAGAAGTGAGATTAGAGGCCCGATGTGCTCTGAAACTTAAGCAGAATAGATCAGATCATAATATTTGGAAGAATCTCTAGGAAGGCACACTGAATTTCTGGTGCCTCATGTAGCTTTTCTTGAGAGATACTCTCCTTGGATCATAAAAATGGTCATGCATTTTGCAACTCTTTTTAACATCTTTTAATAATGTATTTATTCAGAGACACCCTGGAGAAGGAAATGGCAACCCACTCCAGTATTCTTGCCTGGAGAATTCCATAGACAGAGGAGCTTGGCAGACTACAGTCCCTGGGATTGCAAAGGGTCGGACTAAGCAACTAACACATTCAGAGACAAGATTGTCTTCGGCATCTCTCCCTAGGGCTCACTGAAGTTCTCAGGTGTCCACACACCAAGGAGAAAGCAGTAGCAATCAAAAGGAAAATCATTCCTATCAAACCATGCACTGGGTCTATCTTTGAGGAGTGGCAGACCCTGCATGACCCTTCTCTGTGGGTACATGCCTTTCGCCATGGGAACTAGCAGGCCCTATATCCAAACCCACTACCAGGAATTCCAAGTTCAGATAAAGACATTTTTCATTTTTATAAATAGCTAATTGAGAGCCTCAAATCTAGAGCTGTATCTCTCTCTCTTCCCCCAAAGATTCACCAGCACAGATGGCAAAGAAGCCAAAGATAGACGTATCTGAGTCCTAAAGAAAGAAACGAGATTTCTCGAGCTGCTTCCATTTCTGCAGCAGGCATCACTAGAACCAGTTCTGCAGCCCTGCACGCTCCGACAGAGCCTGCAGGTAGAGGAGGACATGAACAAGTCATGCACAGAGTCTGTAAAATGGACGCTGCTCTTTTCTAGGTCTCTGTAGAATCTTAATATGGATAATTAGGGAATCAAATTCTGACACTCTATCCTAGGCAGGTCTCAGTTTAGAGCTCAGATGTCCAGATGTGCCTCCGACCAGAACAGGAGACCAGTCATCTGTTAGCAGCCAGACGGGACAGCCAGAAGGGACAGAAGGACAACATCCCAGGTTTCAGAGAAGGTGGGGAAACATTTCCACAAAAGCAATAGTTGATTAAAAAAACAGAAGCAGGCGTAACTTTGCATTTAAGGAGCATTTTGTAATTCATAATATTTCACAGATGTAGTTCAGCTCCACCAGTGCTTGTGAAGAATGCTGAAGTCTTCATTTCCAATCCGCAGATATGAAAATTTACTTGGAGAGGTTAAGTGACTAGCCCAAAGTCACACAGTTAGTAAATGTTGGAACTTCAACTTCTTTCTGTTACCTAAGAGTCATCATTCCCTTGCTAATTTTTTGTCTCTCTCCAGCTGAAAGATACTGAAATTGCTCATTAGTATTTCATCGCTTTCGCTGGAGACAGTGCTGCTTAAATACCTCTATAGATGCCTATATGATTGCAGAGGGACATGATATCAAATAACAGAAGAATAAGACATTTTGGGGGCTTTTAGCTTAGATATCCTACCACGATTATAGAGATTTCAGATTTGTGTTTTGTCTTTACAGTTCTTAGTTTCTTTGCAATCTCAATTTATAAAGCAATGCTTGTTTTAAATATGAATACAAATTCATAATTACATTCAAGAAGATATACCATATTTTATCCCAAGACTGCATACCCTGGCAGACTAAATGTGCTCATAGGATTGAAGGTACCCACACATGAGAAGCTCAGGCATTGTTTTCTTGTTAAAATTCAGCTATCACTTTGTGGGGATATACACTCAGATAAAAGGAGGTTGGGATTAATACAATTTCAGTAGTTATTTTTAAAGCAGACTTGGATGGGTTAAATCAGGTAGGCATACAGACACAGTTCTCTCTGGAAGACTGGAGAGAAGATGGGAGGTGGGATGGGGGCTGCTAGGAAACAGGTTGACTAACCGGACTCATGATTTTCTCTAAAGCCAAACCCTGAGTACATGTCCCTGGTAAGCATGACTCAAGAAAAAAAGGTGTTCAAACACCTTGATCTGTGTAAAAATAACTTTACCAACAAGTTATAGAAAAACAAAAAAAATGAAATCACATCCTAAAGCATTTACAAGAAATTATAGTTTTAAGATACATAAAACCTGTGTTGCCTTATCTGTAGTAACAGGTGTAAGAGACAGGCATATATTAATTCATAATTTATACTATAACTGTTCCCTTGACTGAAGCTGGTTGTTGCTAACATATTTGAAATAATCATGACAACCAAAACGAATAAAAATCAGACTACTTAGACTTTTATCATATAAAGTATGTTTTTTACAAAAAAATTACAGTCTCGGTATCACTTTGTTGTTGTTTAGTTGCTCAGGTGTGTCCAACTCTCTGAGACCCCACGGACTGTAGCACTCCAAGCTTCCCTGTCCTTCACAGTCTCCCAGAGCTTGCTCAAACTCATGTCCACTGAGCTGGTGATGCCATCCAACCATCTCATCCTCTGTCATCCCCTTCTTCTATTGCCTTCAATCTTTCCCAACATCAGGGTCTTTTCCAATGAGCTGGCTCTTCACATCAGGTGGCCAAAGTACTGGAGCTTCAGCTTCAGCATCAGTCCTTCCAGTGAGTATTCAGGATTGGTTTCCTTTAGGACTGACTGGTTTGATTTCCTTGCAGTCCAAGGGACTCTTAAGAGTCTTCTTCAACACCATAGTTTGAAAGCAAAAATTCTTCTGTGCTCAGCTTCTTTATGGTCCAACTCTCACATCCATACATGACTACTGGAAAAACCATAGCTTTCACTAGATGGACCTTTGCTGGCAAAGTAACGTCTCTGCTTTTTAATATACTGTCTAGGTTTGTCATAGCTTTTCTTCCAAGGAAAAGTGTCTTTTAATTTCATGGCTGCAGTCACCATCTGCAGTGAGAGCAAGCATCTTTTAATTTCATGGGTGCACTCACCATCTGCAGTGATTTTGGAGCCCAAGAAAAAAAAGTCTATCACTGTTTCTACTGTTTCCCCATCTATTTGCCATTAAGTAATGGGACTGGATGCTATGATCTTGGTTTTTTGAATGTTGAATTTTAAGTCAGCTTTTTCATTCTCCTCTTTCACTTTTATCAAGAGGCTCTTTAGTTCTTCTTCGCTTTCTGCCATTAGGGTGGTGTCATCTGCATATCTGAGGTTATTGATATTTCTCCTGGCAATCTTGACTCCAGCTTGTGCTTCATCTAGCCCAGCATTTCTCATGATGTAGTCTGCATATAAGTTAAATAAGCAATTTAGAGTATCACTTAGAAGCCTACAAGAAGCTACTGCAATTAGCTCCGGGGTTTTCTTTTTCTTGTTGGTACCATAGAATTAGAATAAGAAAACATTATTTTATCATTATGCATGGATTTTATATTTGGGTTGTAAAAATACTAAAAATCTTATCCTTTGGAAGGTGAACATATCTTTTTCTGACAACAGTGATTTGGGACAAAAAATAGTACCACCATTATTGTAACAAAATACTGCCCCTTTTACTTTTCACCAGCCGCCTCCTCTCCTTTCTCATAACTCCCGCTGACCTGGGAATCCTCAGAGCAACGGTAACCCCTCGAGTGCAGTGTTCTGATGACCCACCCCAAGACTAGTCTGGTTTGTGAAGAGTGAGACAGGGCAGATTCCACAGTTGGCGCACAGCTGGCATCCTCCCGTCCCCTCAGTTTTCACTCTCTTGCTGCCAATGACAAAAATGGCACCTGTGCCATAGATGCCAACTCAAGATCCTGTTGGGTTGTTGATTCCTGCCCAAGGTGTCCATCCTGAACCCTGAAACTGACTTCTCTCAAGAAACTTGATGCCTGATGGCAGAGGCCACTGATGGTCACCCTCAGCTGCATGAATGAAATAATAGCAGTGACAATAATAATAACAGAGGTAACTAGCATTTATAAAGCCTGGGCTGTACTGGGCACTGTTATGCCTGCTTTATATTATCAACTGTTTGGTCTTTGTAATAGCCCGATATTGTGGTCCTTGTGTTTCTCGTTTCTCTGCCATCACCGGTTCCAATACTGCTGATAAGTTTCTCCTTCAGTTTGGAGGGAAGTTTTGCAGCAGTTGCTCTCTTGGGGTTTGTTCTTTTCATTTGAGTTCCTCTGTTCTAAGGGAACAGAGTTGGAAGATAGTTTTATCCCTCTTAGAATTTTCTCTCCATTTCCCGTGAATCAAAGTTGTTTGCCTGGAATTTTAAGAGTGGAATATTCCCTCCAGGGTTTTTCCCAGATCCTGAACCCCCGTGCTCCTGCTACATAGTAATAAGGGAGGAAATCTGTAGTACCAGCTGGAGAAGGAGCTGGTGCTTATTCAAGAACAAGGGCCCTCCTATAATTCCCCATCTTGAGACTCATCACACTTTATAGTAATTACTTGCTTAGTGTATGTTTTACTGTTGGACTATAAGTATTACCACATGAATGAAGGAATTGTAATAACATAATAACAGATAACTAGCATTTACACAACATGGGCTGTACTGGATACTGTTATGCCTGCTTTATCTTATCAACTTATTTTGTCTTTGCAATAACCCAATGTTGCCAATATCAAATGAGGAAACTGAGGCACAGAGAGACTCAATTAGTTAACTGCTAGAGCCAGAGCCAGGTTCTCAGTTTTATCAAATGAAAATAAGCTGTTAGCTAGAAACTTCCGAGGATAAAGTCACATTATTTCTTGATTTCTTATCATTCTAAAGAACAACATAGTAAAAACGTCCACACATCTCAATTAATTTAAAAATTGCTTAAAAGATAGAAATTCTTTAGTTCAGACCCTAGTTGGTTGGAGCTTTTTGTTCATTAGTGTTTGATTGAATTAAACATGCTATATCTAATTTTCGTAAATGTGTATATATGTAAAGTCCTGAATCCTTCTTTGGGTAGATGCAGTCCAAGTCCACTGTGGTTGACCTCATGCTGCTGACGTCTTCCTGTCATGGTCATGATGGCAGTTATTACAGATTGTCTGACACAGCATGCTTATAGAGAATGGCCTATATTTATGCTGTAGAGTCCCTTCCACGTTTTCCAAAATCAATTCAGCATTCATTTGTTGAGAGTGCACTGGGCCCAAGAATTACTATCAAGCACCTCCTTATGTGAGGTGCATTTGTAATGCCAGGATCCGTGCAGGTTGGCTGGCTGCAATTTAAGCTGAATCCTCCCAGAGTCTGCAGGCTGTGTTGCTATTGGTAGGATGCAAAAGGCAAGCTCATTCTCAAATGATTTCTTGGGCCATTTGTCTTGAGTAGTTAAACGTTAAAATATTCTTACATCTCAGTTGGAAAGCCTCTTTTTCCTTGATTTCCTCAGATGTGGAAATCTTCTGTCCCCCTGCTGGGGTTCTGAACTCGGTCAGATAATATTTGTAAAGCACTTTGTGCTCAGAAGAAAGGCCAAACTTAGAAGGGCAAGTATTATCCACCTGACTGCACCCAGGGCAAATGGTGTCACTGGCCAAGCTTTCTTCTGCCTTCATATGCCATGTACCAAAGGCATATGTAATAATGAGAAACTCACTTTTCAAGCTCAAGCACAAACAAATAAAGCAACCCTTGTGTCCCATGGAGCCTTGGAAGGCATGTGAAATAAAGCAGAAAGCAGAGGTTAGTTTTGCAAATTGTTAGAAAAAATCATCCTACCACAATATTCATGATAGGCCGTAAATCGCATTGGCCTTATCCACGCTTACAAAGTATGCTTGTAACTCTCCACATGTTGCCTTTGCAAACACTTTTCCTTCCTCTGCTCTCTTGAACTGGAGATTAAAAGAATCAACAAGATACCTGTTCAACCTCTCTTTGGATTTTAATGAATGACAGTCACAAGACCATCATTTCACTACATCATTAACCACTTTTGAAAGTTCAACACATTTTTATCATGATATTTTTATTATCATTCATTGCATAGGTTTCTGAGATACAGACAAGAATAAAACGATGAGTGACTTCATTTATGAAATAAATAGACATCAACTGAGCAATTTAATGACTTCAATTATTTTCATAGCCGAGTAATATTATCTGTAGCATGAGAAATGGCTTTTCAATTGGCCATTAGTGCAACTTTAAACCTTTGTGCAGTGCTTGCCGTGGTGTCTGGCACATAGAATGTGTTCAGCAAATGCTAACTTCTTTGGTTTCTTCTAAAAAATTGGAATCTTTACCATGAGCTCCCTGAGCAGACTTTCTATTTTTTAAAAAATCATTCTGCCTCCAGCATCCAGCACAATTTCTGGCAAGAGGTAGATGATCCATAATATTTACAGACTGAGTGAGCCTGTCACAGAGTGGTAAATGGACATTCAAATGATTTCTTAGCACAGCTTACAGTGAGAACCTAATCAATAAGGTAAAGCACAGGAAAGCAAAATATATGAAATTTCTTTTAGTTCTGAGTCATTTTGTTATTATTTTTTTGTCTATGGTTGCTAATGGATATTTCATCTCTTTTTAATGTTGATGAAATAAATCTAAATTTTCTTTAAAATGAGTACCAATGAAGGCATATTGTAACAGCTTCATTGAAATATAATTCATATTCCATACCATTCACACATTTATAGTGCACAATTCAATGTCTTGTAGTGTATTTAAAGCATTCTATAGCCATCACCACAGTCAATTGTAGAACGTTGTCATCACTCCAAAAAAGACATCACAGGCCTCTTAGCCATCCCTGCAGGGCTTCCTGACCATCTCCCCTAGCTCTATGTACCCATGATTCTGCTTTCTGTATCTATAGATTTGACTCTTCTAGACATTTCATATATGTGGAATTGTTCTGTGCCTGACTTCTTCTATTAATACTTAGGATAACATTTTCCAGGTTCATCCTTGTGGTAGCATGTGCAAGTACCCCATTTCTTTTTGTTGCTGAGTAATAGTCCATTGCATGAATGTGACACATTTTTTTTTTATCCGTTCATCAACTGATGGACAGTTGGATTGTTTCCAGTTATTAGAAGAGACCATGCTGCTGTGAACATCAGTGTATGAGTGTTGACTGTCGTGTGGACACCCTTGATCTTCTCACCCAGGAGTGGAGGGGCATACTTACAAACATGAAGAAAGGGAGACAGGAGAAACAAAGGCCGCATCCCTTCATTCACTAGAGGAGACGGCGGGAGAACCTTGGGCAGAGGAGAAGGTGCGTGGCCTAGGAGTCTGTCAGGAGCCCAGGCACTAACTCTAGAGCTCCCAGTTCGTCACTAGTGAGGCCTGTGAGCTGAAGGAAAGACGTCACCTCTGCTTTCTTGTGCAAGAGCGGTTGGGCCCTTCCCCTCATCTCAAAGGTCAGCTTGCATTGCAGGTATTCAAGAGATTTCCTGTAATCGTGGCCTGGAGCTAGATTTAGTTGAAATTTAAGCCAGACATCCAAAAGTACTAGGTCAAGAAAAATAAAAACAAAACAAAATCTAATGAATATGAAGAACAATGTAACAGATAAAAATACTCCCTCCTTGACTTTAGGAATAAATAAAAGTTACATCAGAAAGAAGGAAAAGAGTATATTCCTATCATCTTAGTAAGGGCTGCCCAAGTGTCTTAGGGCTAAAGAATCCACCTGCAATGCAGTAGACACAGGCTCAATCCCTGGGTCAGGAAGACCCTCCGGGATAGGAAATGGCAACCCATTCCAGTGTTCTTGCCTGGGAATTCCCATGGGCATGGGAACCTGGCAGGCTACAGTCCACAAAGAGCTGATCATGACTGAGTGACAGCATGCACGCATGAATCTTAAAAAGCAGTGATAAATGACTAAAGAGAACTAAGTAAATACCAGTGAGTAAAAATAAAACACTAATAAATAATGAACAGCATAAACTAATAAACTCATAAACAGCACTATAAGAAATGCAGATAAAAATTGTATTTGCAAACCTACCTTTTTTAATATAACAAAACTCTTTAATTACAAAGAAAAAAGAACGTTTTATGAAAACAATTGAATATGTAATAACTATCTCTAAGAAGGGGCTATTCAAGAAGTGTCTTACACTTTTATGAGGAAATGTCAAAAATTTAAAAACATCCATGTATAGTATTTCCTTTGTTCACGTTATCTAGTGACTATATGCAAGATCCCAGCAAAAGATGGCAAACAAATGGACTATCCATGCCGGCTTTCTTACTCTGTCCTCTTAACTGAAAGCTGTCTTCACCCAGGGGTTTCCCTCACCCTTTCTATTCTTCAATTTCACTTGATACTTTTTTAACTTTTTAAAATGTGGATAAACAGAAATATAATAGAACCTACATTTATTAGATGAGAATGAGAAAAGGGGTTAGACAAATTCCTGTTTAAAAAAATTATGCTTAGTCAATGGCATGAATTAATGTCCTCATGCCTACAACATATGCCTTTTCCTTCCCATGTGCTCAGAAATAAGCCATCTTTGGAAGGTATGGGGGTGCTTTTCTTTCCCATATAGGTTCCAGGCCTCACCTAAGTGTCTTGCCTATCACTCTAGTAAGAAGAGCGTGAGATGGTCTCACTGTCTTATTTGTCAAAGCCTTAATGCTTCCCCGTCTTTAACACACAGACACACACACACACACACACACACAGACACACACACACACACACACTCACACCCCCTCTGAGTAAGAAGAAGTGGCCGATGGGGGACGTGAAAGAAGAGGGCTGAAGAGGGTGAAGGTAATTCCAGCCCACTGCCTGTGCGCTGTGCTCACCCCAGGGCAGCTCACTCTTGATTTTCACAACTCAGGAGTCTCACCTTCTCTGCTTTCACACTTCCCTCTCCCATCACCCAAAGGCCTCCGTGGGTCAGTGCCTCAAGCTGTCTGGTCACTTGGGACAATCAGAGTTAAGGTAGATGGGAAGTGGGACTGGGAAAGTGGATCCAAATCCAGAGTGTTTTAAGCATCATTTTTGGGACTACTTTTTTTTTCATGTTTTAACACCAAAACATATGGCATTAGTTTTCTGAGAAACCAGGCATTTGGAAAGAATGATTTTGATATGGGGTTTTTGGCCTATCCAGAGTACATTTCAATCTTTTTCAAACTTTCTGTCTATTCAAAATACATATTTTTATATGTTTTTAAAAAAACATATATTTTTAAAAAACTGAAAAAAAGTGAAAAATATTCATGTTAATCAACAGTGGGATGGATAGATAATGGTATATTTTTATAATTGACAGCTATTGCAATGAAAATGTGACATTGAGTCAAAGAATTCAGACACAAAATAACACACACTGAAGGTTATAATTGAATAAAATTTAAAAAAAACCTTGTAATGCATACTTAGATGGTTAAGCTATAATGAGAAACCAGGAAAGCAATTACCATAAAACCCAGGATGATGGTTTCCTTTGTAGAGGAGAAAGCGGACAGTGATGGGAGAGTGGTATGAAGGTGCTCTCCAGGGTTTTAAAATCTTCTCTATTTTGACTTAAGAGGTAGTAACATAAGTATTTGTTGTGATAATTCCTTGAAGGTATAAGGAAGTTATAATTTCTAGGGGATATAAGATAAGAAAGAAAACAAAATATACATTCGCTACTATTTGGAATAGTGTGTGTGTGTGTGTGTGCGAGTGTGCACGTGTGTGGTCACATGCTCTTGCTCAGTTGTGTCCGACTTCTGGTGACACGATGGACTGTAGCCTGCCAGGCTCCTCTGTCCAGGGGATTTTCCAGGTGAGAATACAGGAGTGGCTTGCCGTTTCCTCCTCCAGGGGATCTTCACGACCCAAGAATCAAACTGCATCTCCTGCGTTGGCTAGGTAGATTCTTTACCACTGAGCCACTTGAAAAGTCCATTTGGAGTAGAGGAAACTCAATTAAACATTCAGTCAATCTCGGTTATATCCCTCTGGCCCAGTCGTCTAAGCTGTGGCCAATGATCTCACTGGTGGTTCAAAGAAAGTTACAAAGGGCGGGAGGTCTACCGGTGTTGTGGCTTTGGAAGTTCATCTAGGCCAGAGTTATGAAGATGGTTTCCAGAGTTTCCAAAGTAGATGGCTATTCAGGCTATTAAACTAGACTGGACTGCAAAGCATTCTTTGGCTGTATGTATTTTTCTTATGGAAAAATTGTGTTTCCCAATAAAAAATCTTAACCCTTATGTAGACAAGTATAGGTGTCATCATGCACAGTGATGCAAGTTCCTAGTTACCTTTGCCCGCATAGCGCTACTCTAGAACCACTATGATTTACTAGGTGGAAACTTTGAAAGTGTGTTCCTTTGGATGTTCACCCCACAGGTTTATCCAATAATCCTGAGAAAATATATTTAAAGGTTTTCTTTACTGTGGATTCTTGGGAAATTATAGAAGGCATATTTGTGAGTCTCTGTTTTGCTATATGAATTCATTCGTCTTATTTTTTAGATTCCACATGTAAGTGATATCACACAGTATTTCTCTAAGAGAGACATTTCTCTTTCTAAGAGACTTTTAGCTAAGACTGCCCTAAAGTCTACTGTGTAAGGCAGTGTGATACCATAAGAAAATGAATGAAAGAAGAGACGGTCTTTCACAGTAAAGGACACATAGCAAAATCTCCTGATTTTATACATGAAAATAAAAAATTGAAGTTCCAAACCAGTTAAGGAGCTTGATAAACATAGAAAGCTAGTAAATCAAAGAGCTGAACCTCTACTGAAATTTATTTCTAGTGCCCTAACAGAATGCTTAACCAAGAAATGATTCTCAGTGTCTGTTGATGAGATGTTCTTTTCATTGCAGTTATGCTAATTTATAAAATTATAGATTTTAAAGTGCAGAATAGCTTTAAAAAAACCTTGTCTAAAGATGTCAGTTTAAAACTAAAGAGATTAAAACCCAGATATGTGACTGAGGTAAGTCATATACTTGCTACTGGCTGGTCTAGAATTTTGATTTTTGAACTTCTCAGTTATTAGTACTTTGCCTGTAAAATACAGATGTAGAGAAGACACTGAGCAGAGTGTTACCACAAATCAGAACCAGACCTTTGAAGCAAACTGCTGTTCTTGAGTTTTCATTCAAGTCATAAACATATTAAGTACCTGTTTGGTGCAAAGCTTTGTGCTTGATGCCAAGGAGAATACGGTTCTTGGCCTGAAGAAGTCTTCATTCTTTTATTTATCAAGAATTTACTGAATATGTGTGCTGCGAAAAGCACTATGAGGGACAGAATAATAAAACAAAGACAACCTTTGACCTTCAGGGCTTAAAGCATTTAGAAGCCACCATAAAACATATACAGAAAGCATTAAAATTCAGTGAGGATTCAGGAAAGCAAAGAGAGTGGGGAAAAGTACTGTAGGTATTTAGAATAAGAAGTTATATCACCATATGGATACTGTGAGGTACTTTTTTAAAAACTGAAGTATATTTGCTGAACAAGATTATATAAATTGTCACTGTTTTTAGTCGCTAAGCCTTGTCTGACTCATTTGAGAACCCATGGACTGTAGCCTGCCAGGCTCCTCTGTCCATGGGATTTCCCAGGCAAGAATACTGGAGTGGGTTGTCATTTCCTTCTCCAGGGGATCTTCCCGATCCAGGGATCTAACCTGCATCTCCTGCATTGCAGGCAGATTCTCTACCACTGAGCCACCAGGGAAGCCCATTTTATATGTTACAAGTATACAAATAATGACTCACAATTTTGAAAAGTTATACTACATTTATTATTATTAGAAAATGCTGGCTGTATTCCTTGTGTGTAGTACAATATATCCATATTTTATACCTAATCCTTATTTTATCCTAATCCTAATTTTAGTCTTATTTTACACCTAATAGTTGGTACCCTTGAAAGACAAGTTGAGATTGCCTTTGAAAATTGGTAGGTTTTCAAAATAAGGTGGTAGAGAACAAAAGAGACTTCTAGCTAATGGAACAGAATGAGGAAAAGCCTGAAATAGGAAAACTTCAGTTATCTCTTGGGTCAAAGTGATAGTGCAGCTTATTAGGAAGCAATAGGAGATAAGTGGGAAGGAAGGTTGGAAACGACCGAATACCTGTACAGAGAGTTTGGAGTTTATTCTGTAGACCGAGGTTCTCACGTGGTAAGGCGCATCAGAATCCCCAGTAGGACTGTTAAAACACAGATTCCTGGGCCCGAGCTCCTGAGTGTTGGATTCAGTAGGTCTGGGGTAGGGCCTGAGAACCTGCATCTCTAACAAGGTCTCAGGTAGTGTTGATCTGCTGGTCCAGGGACTGCTTCCCGGGAGGACAATGGGGAGCTGAAACTAGACCCAGTGTGAGCAAATGGGGCTAAACAAGGGCGTGGGAGCACACGCGCCAAGGACGAAGCCGACAGAGGATACTTCATGGGGGTGAGATGAACGCAAGATAACTGAGAAAACTGATATACAGTGTGGGATACTGTTTCTGGCTCACTCGCTCTCTATTTCCTCCACCTCTTCTCTACCACTCTCTGTGTCCCTGTTTCTCTCATATTTATCGGTTGAGTCATTGTCACCTCCGAAGTCCTCTAGCTGAACCACCTTATAAAAGGTGATTGCGTGTCTTTGGGCTTCAATTTTCTTGACTTTAAAATGTGGGAGTTGGATTAATCCCATGCTTTCCATTCCTTTTATTTTTTAAAAGAAACAGAGTAAGTTGGATTGTTTGCTTAAATTGGCTTAGGCCCTCACTATATCTGTTTAAGATGTAAAGGGCTTCTAGGAGCAGAGTTTGGAAACCACTGTGTTTTTCAGGCCTCACATAAATATAGTTTCTGAATTAAATTTATGAACTGATAGAATTCTTACCTAAAAAAAGTAAACTTCAGAAAAAACTGGTCTAGCGTATTAATTATAAAATAAACAGATTTCATCATTTCCACCAAATTGCTTTGGTGTTATTTATACCTATGGAGAGTTAGAAAGAGAGGGGGGATATTTAGGTCAGAGCCACACTGATAGTTAATTTCCAAAGGGTTAAGTAATTGATCATCAGTTCATCTCTACTCAATCAGAAAATTAGTCTAAACAGGTTTTATATATTTTTTTATTTTTTTTAAATTTATTTTTTAAAAAATTTCTTTACATTATTGTGTTGGTTTAAAGCAGAGATTTAGGTTAACTTTTAGATTTACTTTGAAAACAATTTTCTGCACCTTGACTCAGGAAATGAGAGGCTTTTTAAAAACTTTTATTTATTTTTAACTGAAGGGTAATTGCTTCACAATATTGTGTTGAGAGCCTCTTAATAGTAACTTGTATGTTTTAATTAGCAATTGAATACTTGACTCTCTTTACCAGTGTCTTGATCTTTGCTTCTTTTTTTTTTTCTGCCATCATGGCTTGATATAATTTAGCTTTGTCTTCAAAAAGAAATACTGAAAAATTAGAGTAATATTTGTGACTTTATTTTTGATTAGTAGAAAGCACTGCTACCCCGGGCACACTGACAACACTTATCGTATTAAATGCCCAGGAAAGCAATTACCAAGCACAATTTAATTGCCTCTAACACCAAAGCTGAATTTGGGTGCCAATCGTCTCTTTTAGAACCATAGCTCTTTTCATGATAGAAAAGTACTTTAGCAATAACAAGTTTCAACAGAAGCAGTGGATGCGTGGGAGGAAATTGAAAACAGGGAGAGGCATAATGTTTTATTGTGGGTGGTTTTTTTCCCTTTCCCCCTACATGATGTCAGTTTTGTACGAACTTAATGGCAGCACAGTACCTTTCCTTTGCGGGTTTTCATATCTTTTAAAACCCACCTGCTTGCTAATGTCAGTTCTCCTTTTTTTATAAAAAAAAGAACACTTGTGAAGACTTTGTGATGCTTATTTGAAAATGTTCAAGTCCGCTAAGTTCATATGGGGACAACTGAAACTCAATCCTAGACTTTGGCCAAAGAGAGCATCTCAAACTTGCATCATGAGAGAATTCTTAGAAATACAGGATTATTATCCTTTTCAAAAGAGCCCAGTGATGACAACAACTGTTAGCCAGAAAGGGGATTTGAAGGAGCAGTTCTTTCCTTAAACTATTCATGTTGTAAAGAAGAAGCTGAGTGTTGAGTAACTTTTCGGGGTCACTTACAGTCACACAACTAATTAATGACAGGAGTAGAACACTACCTTCTAACCAGCATTCTCTGTCATCATACGCCCAAATGCAGCTGAAAGATGAGGCACGCTGATGTATGCTTTTAACATGTGCTCTTGCTGATAAAACACAGGTCACCGAGACAAGACGGGGAAGGACTGTCGTGGATAGCACAGTGTTTCATAAATATGACATTGACCCAGTTTTGTTCCCTTTGTCCAAGTGTCACCCATCTTCCCGTATCTGTCTGATTTAATTGCTCTGTGATGCCTTCAGGTAGTTGCTTTTTACGTTTTGTTCAGGGTTGTTAGTTACTGTCTGTGTGTGGAATGGTCTGGTAGGAGCAACTTGGCTGTTACCAGAAGTGGAGCCCTCTCAGTCCCTGAGGTTTCGCACTGTGTACCACCCCCCCCTCCCCGTTACTGTTCATCCGAAACAAGATGTAGAGACTCTCCAACTCTACAGAGCTTCTCTTTCTGTTCTGTGCGAGTTCAGTCCTCCTCTCCAGCACTATCTCATTTCTACAGCCATTGAATAGTTAGGTCTGAATATGAATCACTCACACTTGGAGACACAGCACCCACGGTCATTCTGCCCAGCCTTGCTCATTCAGTAAGACACTGAGATTCATCCAGGCCGTTGTGTGCCTCAGTAGGTCTCTTCTTTTTGTTCCTACTTACTGTTCTATGATATGGGTATGCCACAATCCATGTATCCATTTCCCTGCTAAGGAGCAGTTGGGTGGTTTTCA
Organism: Antilocapra americana; assembly: GCA_007570785.1. Taxonomy (NCBI): domain Eukaryota; kingdom Metazoa; phylum Chordata; class Mammalia; order Artiodactyla; family Antilocapridae; genus Antilocapra; species Antilocapra americana. Next base: position 13,568,566 of record ML664180.1, read on the forward strand.
GTTTTTGGCTTTTATGAATAAAACTGCTATGATTATTCTTAGACAAGTCAGTCTTTAGGCATAGTTATCATTTCCCTTGTGTAAATACATGGGATAGGAGTTGCTGTTTTTCAAAGTACCATTTATCAAACACTCCATCAGCACCGATGAGCAGTCCAGAGGCTCCACAACCTCGCCAGCACCTCCTGTTGTCGGAATTTAATTTTAGCTATTCTAGTGAATGTGAAGTGATACTCTGATTCTAAACTGCATCTTACTGATAGCTAATGATGACGGCAATTTTTTCATGCGCTTATTGTCTACTTGTATATCTTCTTGTGGAAGGTATCTATTCAAAACTTTCACCAATATTCATTGCATTTTTAAAATTAGTTATTTGTAGTCATTTAAAAATATATTTTGTATATGTGTCCTTGGTCAGATGTGTTTTACAAACACTTTTCCCTCAATCTGTGGTGTGTCTGTTTATTTTCTTAATGGAGTTTTCAAGTAATAAAATATTTTTAATTTTAATAGTAAGTCCAATTTATCAGTTTTTTTCTTTCATGGTAATGCTTTTTAAATTCTATTAAAAATTTGCCTATCTAAGATTCATTTCTAATTATACCATTGGAGGATCGGTAGGCTTTAAAATATTTTTTCCTTCCTTGAAGCTTTGAAACTTTGCATGTTGTCTTTTTAACCAGTGAAAATGTTTTCTGAGGTAAAATAAAATATGTTTTTTTTTTGCAGATTTTTAGGGTTTTGGGTGAGAAAACTGAAAAATTAAATTTTGTTTATGCAGTGACTTGCGTGAAAACATATTTAATAGATGTTTGCAAAAGTAAATCAACTTACAGTCCCAGTAGCCAACTTCATCCAGTGGATTTAAAATTTTTGACTTATCGCTGTACAAATTTGTGTTGATATACTTAGAACAGTCCAGGAGCTCTGGTGTGTGCAGACCCCGCGCCAAGGCACGCAGGGCTTAGTACCGAATCTCACAGACACACAACTCTACCAAAACATACGGAGAGGCACCTCACGTTTGCTCTTGCTGAAAAGATTAAGACACTTTTGCATCAATGACAATAGTGTCAAATTCAAATAGCAGTCCCCAACTTTATATTCTTGGTGAATAATTAGCCTCTCAACTCAATAAAGTAGCCAAACAACGTCCAATTAAAATTACCTTTAGCGATAAGCAGTGAAAAAAAAAAGCGCCTTATGGTTAGGGAGCTGGGGATGGACATGTACACACTGCTGTATTTAGGTCTGCAGCCAACAGGGACCTGCTGTGCAGCGCACGCACGGAGCTCTGCCAGCCGGAATGGAAGGGGGTTGGTGGGGGAGGGATGCGTGTGTACGTATGGCTGAGTCCCCTCCCTGCTCACCTGAAACCACCACAACATTGTCAGCTGGCTATATCCCGACACAGAATAAAAAGTTTAAAGTTTGAAAAAAAAAGTGCCTCGTGTAGATTGAATAACAAGATAAAATTCTGAACGTGCCAAACTGGGATTGGCCCAGTAGGTGATGCAATTTCGCATTTTCCAAGGCTACACTGTGTTTCACAAGGTCGATTTCAAGCACAATTATCGCAGACTGACTCTGTCCCCTTGAGCTCTGCTTTCTCCAGTGCCTATATGGCTCACACACACACACACTCCGCCAGGGCCATTTGGAAATACACCTGAGATGTGACGGGCTGCCGCAGAGTAACTCCAGGTTAGGACAGAGTCTGCCTTCACAGAGTCTCAGTCACATAGTTTCCCAGCCTCATTGTGCCAGCTGGATTTTAAAGACGCACTTTGCTCTTGAAGTGTTTGATTCATCATAATTCCCAGTCTTTTTCTACTAGTGCTTTCAGCAAAATCTTCTCCTATTCTATCTCCTGTGGTCTCATAACACTCAGTAATGGTCAAAGACGTAGCCTCGGAACTTCTTGCAGATTATCTCTAGAGGCCCATGCAGTAATGCCAGGTATAGATTCTTATGCTCATTTTACAATGAAGAAGTTACGATTCGATATTCTGTAATAACCTACATGGAAAAGAATTTGAAAAAGGATGGATGTGTGTGTCTGTGTAACTGAGTCACCTTGAAGCACACCTGAAACTATTACTGACGCAGCTTTGTTGACCAGCTGTGTGTACGTGTGCCCATTTGCTAAATCACGTCTGACTCTTTGCGATCCCATGAGCTGTAGCCTGCCAGGCTCTTCTGTCCAGGGGATTTTCCAGGCAAGAATACTGGAGTGGGTTGCATTTCCTCCTCCAGTGTAAAACAAAAATTTAAAAAAAGAAATTACCAAAGCCACCCAGCTGTGAAGTGGCTGTTTGGGGATATACACTTCAGTCTGTCTGTCTGCAAAGCATGTGTCTTTCCCACTGCACACCATGCTATTTCCCTGGTTCAAGGGCAACATAACATTTACTGCAGTGGAAGGAAATTCCAGAGTTTAAACTATTGTCAAGATAAGTCACTTATGGAGTCTTATATTAGTCAGCTTGACAAGTTGTAAACAGCGTCATGGATACTTCCTGTTGTTTCTCTATGGTAAACTTTGACATACAGATTTACAATTTGTCTTTCTGGACAATACTATTTCTCTTCTCCAGGGGGAGGTTTAGATATGTTACCAAGTCCTTTCCAGTGAAACAATGAAGAAAGTCACTTTTAGTTTGATTTATGTGGGGTTGGATTGAAAATATTGGGCAGAGGGCTGGATTTTTTTGTTTAGGCTATCTTTGGTTGAGCACGTAGGAACAGAAATTTAAAAACACACAGACACACACAGACACACACACACACACACACACACACAACCCAGAAATGGTTAGCATAAACAAGAATGTCATCTAGTTTGGTTTATTTTCTCAAGTTGATTATTTGTGACTAGCAGTCTACAGATGAAAAAGTTTAATAATCAGAACCTAGAAGTATGCATTGTGCTATTTTGAGCCCGTTTCATTAAAATATAAGCTTGCTGGAGGTACGAAGAAGAAGTTTTTGTTGTTTAAAATAGCATACAATTTTGACCATCGCTTCAAAGGTGCTCAAAATTACCATTTAACTCAGGGAATTTTATATCCAGATACCAGAAGATAGGGCAATGCTTTTCTCTTTTACTTTATTCTAATTTTTTACAGATAAGACACAACAACACACACTGTCTGTGTGTCCTTTCATTATGCGCCATGGCAGGAAATTAGCTAATGTTCTTGGAATGCGCAGTTTTTCACTGTTCAAGATTTTTGTTTTCCATCCTTTTACAGAAGGGATTGTTCTCAACATCCTACCAGGGGCACATCAACAGAGTCACCAGCACAACTGGTGGGTATTTTCTGTTATGTGGACAGAACAGTGCGCCAAAATATTCTCTGGCTTCTTCGTGTAATACTGCAGGTGTCAGTACATACATATTTTAAACGTGAAATAGATATTTCATTATCATCAGGCTTATGATGAATATCAGCAACTGGTAACTCAAGTTCTGCACCAGAAAACTATATTTCGGGATGGTTCTCTCACACAAAGTGTTTTTCTTTGCTTAATATTTAAATCAAGGTTCTTATTCCTGGCTTTAGTACCTCTGTAATATCTATTTGGGTATCCCCTGCACATGAAATTTGCATTATTGTTTATCATTTAAGTATTTAAAGAATCCTCCTGCAATGCAGGAGACCCTTGTTCTATCCCTAGGTTGGGAAGATCCGCTGGAGAAGGGATAGGCTACCCACTCCAGTTTTCCTGGGCTTGCCTGGTGGCGCAGATGGTAAAGAATCTACCTGCAATATGGGAGACCTGGGTTCAATCCCTGGGTTGGGAAGATCCCTTGGAGAAGGGAACGGCTACCCACTCCAGTATTCTTGCCTGGAGAATTCCATGGACAGAGGAGCCTGGTGGGCTATAGTCCATGGGGTTGCAGAGTCGGATACAACTGAAGTGGCTAAGCAGCAGCAGCAGGAGAGACAAAAGGGCCAGATGGGAAGGGAGAGAGTTGTTAGCAGGACCAAAGCAGAGAGGCTGGATTTTTTCTTTCTCTTTCTTGTTGTCTTACCTCGTTCTTGGCCCTGAGTTGCTGAGGCCCTTCTTTTGTGAGTTCTAATATCGTGATATTTCAGTCGAGTGTTGCATAAGACAAACACGTCTTTGCTTGGGACTAGATGGATTGCTGACGGAGAAGGCAATGGCACCCCACTCCAGTGCTCCTGCCTGGAAAATCCCATGGACGGAGGAGCCTGGTAGGCTGCAGTCCATGGGGTTACTAAGAGTCAGACACAACTGAGCGACTTCACTTTCACTTTTCACTTTTATGCACTGGAGAAGGAAATGGCAACCCACTCCAGTGTTCTTGCCTGGAGAATCCCAGGGATGGCGGAGCCTGGTGGGCTGCCATCTATGGGGTCGCACAGAGTTGGACACGACTAAAGCGACTTAGCAGCAGCAGCAGATGGATTGATGAAGAGGACTTCTGACGAGGGGCTTTCACATATTCTGAGAAAATGAGCACTGCACATCAGCATGGCCAAGGTTCTCGAGGACACTGGCCTCAGTTCTCGGGATCTACTGTAGAGGCTTGTGCTTCCGACCCACCCTCTGTCAGAGCAGGCAATTCTGTCCTCCCACCTTTTTTACTGATAATACATTCCTTCCCCTTCAAACACTTGTTCAGATTTTGAGAACTTCTGCCTACTTTAACTCCCATCAATCAGCTGTTACGTAACAGGACAGTGTTCTCTTCCCAAAATGAAATCTATTCTTCAGAACAGCTATAAGTGGATCAGGCTCATAAAGAAAGTGGATGTTAAATGCAGTTTGTCATATCCTAGTAACAACTAGACTTTCTGAAGGAATAATTGTAGCTGGATGTAAATGGAAGATTGAAGTGGAGGAAGTCTACAATTTAGTAGACAAAAGAAAGAGAAAGTGCCCTTCTTCTGGGAACTCATATTCAAAAGGATCCCTAAAAATGGAAGACCTCATGAAAAAATGCAAATCCCTCTGAAATTCTACCAAATCTTTTGTAGTTCTGTTAATCAAACTCAGGCGGTAGGGCTGAGGCTACGAGAATTCTCATAAGTAACTTCAAGCACATTGAAATTCAGATGCTTGAAAATGTGTAAGGTGGTTTTCTACGTTAATTTGAAAATGGAACTGTTCCCCTCCTCCAACTCCCAATTCCTATTGTGAGATATGCATTAATGAGAGTTGAATCTTAAATGATGGCATTATTAGGTCATCCCAGATGGCACTAGTGGTAAAGAACCCACCTGCCAATGCCGAAGATATAAGAGACTCAGGTTCAGTCCTGGGTCAGGAAGATCCCCTGGAGGAGGGAAATTGCACCCTACTCCAGTGTTCTTGCTGGGAAATCCCACGGAAGAGGAGCCTGGAGGGCGACAGTCCATGGGGTCACAAAGGGCCAGACGCAACTGAAGGGACCTAGCACGCCTGTGGGGATCATTGTCATGTGACCCATGCATGGTGGTTTTTGCGAGGTGTGTCCTCTGGTAAGGAGTGTCCAGTCTGTCCTTTGGTCATCAAGCCTGACTGAATAGAAGACAGTTTTTACTGGACGCTAGATGGCAGCAAACTGCTGAGATAAACAATTAGCCAAAGGACAAAGAAGCTCAAACCTCTTCATGGTTTTCCAAGGCAGATGATGCAAATGGGTCTGGATGAAACTGAGTGGCGCCAAAGAACAAGCTTGCTTGCAAGTTTCAAAGGCATAGCTATAATTGTTGCCTCTCCCAATATTTTCTGAGGCTTCTTGAAGCTTCATCTACTTACCTTCACACTATATGTGTGTATGTAAGTGTTAGTATGTAAAGTGTTAGTCACTGCGTCGTGTCCCACTCTTTGCGACCCCATGGACTGTAGCCCACAAGGCTCCTCTGTCCATGGAATTCTCTAGGCAAGAATACAGGAGTGAGTAGCCATTCCCTTCTCCAGGGGTTACAGTATATAGGGCAGAATTATACACCCAAAAGACTAACCCTAATGAAGGCCACATTCAGTTTCATTATTTCTCTGGAGTCAAAAATAGATATCCATGAAATTAAAAGAGGCTTTCTCCTTGGAAGGAAAGCTATGACCAACTGAAACAGCATATTCAAAAGCAGAGACATTACTTTGCCAACAAAGATCTGTCTAATCAAAGCTGTGGTTTCTCCAGTAGTCATGTGTGGATGTGAGAGTTGGACTATAAAGAAAGCTGAGTGTTGAAAAATTATTGCTTTTGAACTGTGGTGTTGGAAAAGATTCTTGAGAGTCCTTTGGACTGCAAGGAGATCCAACCAGTCCATCCTAAAGGAAATCAGTCCTGAATATTCATTGGAAGGACTGATGCTGAAGCTGAGACTCCAATACTTTGGTCACCTGATGCGAAGAACTGACTCTTTGGAAAAGACTCTGATGCTGGGAAAGACTGAAGACACGAGGAAAAGGAGACGACAGAGGATGAGATGGTTGGATGGCATCACTGACTCGATGGACATGAGTTTGAGCAAGCTTCAGGAGTTGGTGATGAACAGGGAAGCTGGTGTGCTACAGTCCATGGGGCCACAAAGAGTCAGACACACACTGACCTGAACTGAACTGTAATATCTTAGCTTCTGTCTGTCATAAGAGGTTGTCTTTAAATCTGTGTCACCAATTAATCTCTTTTAGTTGTTTTAAGTGGTAATATTTGAATAATTAATAGCAATATAGAAAAAATATATTTCAGCCCAGTGCTTAGTGCAAATGCTTAAAAAAATATAACCTGTTCAACTGTGTACAAATCACCACTCAATGGTGGCTAAGAATATCAATTGCCTGTGAAAGGTGATTAGATTGTCAATAGAGCTTTAAATGTAAAACAAATTAAAATTGAATCAATAAAATTTTACAATGAGAAATCAGACTCTACAGAAGTATATAACATTCTAATTTTCAACTTATGTTTTTACCTATAGATCGTTTTTGTAATATTTCTTTGTAAATTGTTTCATCCTATTTTATATACTCATAATTGGCTTCTAATGGTCCATTCTGTACTCCAAAAATAAGAATGGACATAAATGATGTTAAATATAAACCCTAAAAAGAAACAAAATTCTCAATGATGAAACCCAATGTTTCAGGAAAATTCCAGTGACATTGTACTTACAGTGATTCCTCTACTTACTATTACCAAAGAAAGTTGTTATAAAAAGAAATTTGAAGTTTTGTGAATTGACTTTGAGGCTTTTAGATTGAATTAGGTTTGAGGAATTTCTAAATTTCTGCCAAGTATAAATAATTCTTTGTGGTAAGGTCATTAGCTTGTTGACTAGACACCATTAGAAGTCTCCACGAGAAGAGAAACAAGAGATAATTATACTTTGCATGGGAAACTGCATGTATTCTTTAGTTTCATATAATCATGAAATAAAAACGATCGAAGGATGGATGTTATATCAGAGCGCTAACATTCTCTTTGGGAACCTTACTTCTTTAGACTAGACTTACATTGCCAATCTTCTACAAGATAAAATGGGATCTGACAAAATATTTTTCTAACTTGTGAACTTAGTTATATGAAAATTTATGTAAAGGCATAAAAATTATCATTTGACTTGCTTATTTAATGCCTTGCTTTCTAGAAAGCGGTAAGTTTGAGAGTCGAATTACCCAGAAAATGAGATAAGGCTGTTGAATTAAACAAAGCAAATCTTAAATGACTCCTTTAGATGATTTTGAAGTCTAAAATTTGCTTTGACATTGATTTTTTTAATCATAGGAGAGTATTTTTCTCTTTTAATACTGGAATCTACTCTTGGCTAATATCTTCCAGCCCATGAGAGAGAATTCTTTTGTATCTCAAGAGATACACATGTGTTATTCTGCTTTAGTGTAAGAGGGTCTGTTTCTTCTGTTATCAGAAAAGGAAAGGATATCTATAAAGCCAGAAAGCATCAAATGGTGAAAATTCTTTGTATTCACATCTACTTTAGTATTTTGTTTTTAGTACATTTGTCCCTCCTCCAATTCCCAACTGAATAAGAAGCTCCTTGAGGGTAGGGACCTGGCTGTTCTTCATCTTGCCATGTCCCTTTCTGTTTAGCACAGTGTCTGGCACTTAAACCATTTTAATTAAATGTGAATGAATGACTCCCATGGCTCAGTAGTAACAAACAGAAACCCAGTCAGAAGTGAGAGTGTGCTGGTATTCATAAGGGATTATTGAAATCATCAGGAGATTAAGTTCCTATTGGGCTTCCCAGATGGCTCAGTGATAAAGGATCCACCTGAGGTGCAAGAGACACAGGTCCAATATCTGGGTTGGGAAGATCCCCAGGAATAGGGAATGGCACTGTGCTCCAGTATGCTTGCCTGGAGAACCCCATGGACAGAGAAGCCTAGCAGGCTACAGTCCAGGGGGTCGCAAGCAGAGTCAGATACGACTTGGCGATTGAACAACAAAAACAACAAAATTCCCAGTAATCAATCAGTCGATTCAACTAAACTCTACATATTTTTCCATTTAGTCAATTTCTGGATTTTGAGTTTACAAGCAAAATAGTAAGATGGTGCTAGTAGAGGCCTTGAATTTGGTTTTCTTTTGTTTCCCCCCAGTATGGGAAGTTCGGTGCCACTAGAGGTCACTCCAGTCATTAGCAACAGAATGATTGGAATGGTCTTTGTCTACGGACGGTAAGGCAGCTCTTGTAAAGGCCGTAAAATTTACCGTCAGCAGGAGCAGGATCAAAACTAAACACTCACAAATGGTCAGAGCAAACATAACGATTTGTTCTGTCTCTCTTCACCATCACAGTTTACCTTCCGCTGTATCATTTCTTCTGGCTGCAGCTGGAGACTGGCTAGCCAATAATAACCAGGTTGTTTATTGTGTGCTTATTACGTGTTAGGCAATGTTTCAAGCACGCTGTAGCACTTAGCAGCAGTCCCACGAGGTCGGCACTGTTACTATCACCAATTTACAGAAGATAAAATTGGGACTGAGGGACGTCACTTATCTCACGAGGGGCAGAGCTGGGGTTCAAACCCAATGCCCATACATTTAACACTAATCTGATACCACTGGCAACAGTGGAGCAGGTTTGCCTCTTCTTTCCACTTAAACAACAGGTTTCAATGTCATAACAGGAGAAAAGTTTGGGGATGCATGTACTTGGCAGCAAAAATATATTGACCGGATAGCAGCATATATTCTGGCAATATATTCAGCATATATTCTGGCATCCCTCAAATTATTGTGTAGGTCAGACAAATAACCAGTGTGAGGAGGTAGTGTGTGTGTGTGTGTGTGTGTGTGTGTGCGCGTGTGTGTGTGTGTGTGTACTTGGGAGGGGAGTTGATTCAGGGGAGAGCATGAGAAATAAATCTAGCAAGTTAATGGTAGGATTTGCTGTTCCATATAGTAGAAAAGGCTAGCCCAGCAGATCCATGAGTTTATCATCTCAGAGTGACTTATCAAAAAGAAAAATAGAGATTTCCCTGGTGGTCCAGTGGCTAAGACTCCACATTCCCCACGCAGGGGTTCAATTCCTGATTGGGGGAACTAAGATCCAGCATGCTGCAACTAAGATCCGATGCAGTTAAATAGGTAAATAAGTATGTTTTAAAGAGGGGAAAAAAAAAAAAAACAGGTTTGTTTCAAACCTGCTATTGAAGAAATACCCCTGGTTCTGAGCTGCAGCTGGGAATGCATCAGAAGGTAAAGATAGCACCTTTTCAGAATATCTTTGACAATTTGGAGTGAGACCTAGGACTCTGATTTACTCTCTATCCTACACAAAAGAGTACCCTGTTGGCTAAATGAGGCATTTAATTGTCAAGAATGATGAAATCTGTATTTATATTACCTGTCCCCATGGCATACCCAACTCAATAGATGAAAACATGGAGGCAGAGGGAGTTTAAAGACACTTTCCTCAGCTCCCCAAGCAAGTGAACACAGACTGAGTGTCGAATCCCCAGCCCTTGAATTTCCACTCAATGCTTGGGTTAATGGGACCCTGTTTTGTGCATGTTTGCACTGAGCTTGGAAATATCCCTTGTTGAATTTTCTTACAGGATCCCTTTTTACCCAAGGTGACAAAGGCTTCCAGCTTACCCTAACCAGGCAGATAGCTTAACCTCATAATGCAATCTTCAGGAAAACCCCCTCTGCTTTCACTCGCAGCCCCATAAAAATCAGTAATCAGGAATACTCCTCATCTAGGCAGTCGCCACGGTTGGCACCTGTACTGGCGTGTGCCTTTGGAATGGAAAGTCAGGATGGTTTCAAAGTTCCATATACAATAACAGGAAAAAAATTAAACAAAGGAACATTTTAAGCAGCAGTCCCCACCTCTGAGCTGTTTCTTTCCTATCTCAGCCAAAGCGCTGCATACTTAAATTCCCCTGAGAGTAGACAAGACTATAAAACCGACATTTGAGGTTTTCTTTGCCCCACAGCTGAGGAAATACAAATTGTTATAAACTTTCTCTTCTAGCATAACTTGCCGCCTTTCAAAACATTCTAGAACAGCAAGCAGAGACAACTGAAAAGGAGGAAAAGCCTGAGCTCCCATCTATTTATCTCACACCCTTTAGTACGAGAAGGAATGTTTTCTGGAAATATGTTAAAACAGCATCTGCATTTCTGGTCAGCCATCACGTTTTTGCTTTAACACATAAGGGACAGTAAAAGTAGCAGGTTAAAACCTATTTCTAGCTTCATGGATGGGGAAGCAGGATTTAAGGGGAAAGAAGCCTGTAATACATTGTGTCATGAAGTGTTGGCCGCTCAGTCGTGTGCGGCTCTTTGTGACCCCATGGACTGTAGCCCACCAGGTTCCTCTGTCCATGGAATTTTCCAGACAAGAATTTAGGAATGGGTTGCCATTTCCTCCCGCAGGGAATCTTCCTGACCCTGGAATCGATCCCAGGTCTCTTGCATTGCAAGCCGATTATAGCGATCTATTAGATGAGTGGTTTATTTGTTGTTAAAACCCAAGGGTCTCTCTATATAAAATCACTACTTTTATTATGAAAGTACCATGGTTGGGGCTTACTGTGGTCAAAGAGGCAGTGTTTACAATAGAAATTTCTTTGGAGAAGAAATTGTAAGGACCTGAACTTAGCTGCCTGACAATTTCTCCAGGCATTGGTTTCTTTGTTTGTAAAACCTAGGTAATAATACCATATTGATTGTTCCTTTCTCATAAAACATTTCATATCACAGCTATTTTGTCAGGATCAAGTGAGCCTTTTAAAGTAATATAAGATGCAATTTTTAAATCATATCCTCCTATGGAAGCCTTTAAAAATTCTTCATTGTGTATACCATCTGGAAATACATATTCTAATGCAGAAGAAGAGCTCATGTTACACTATTTGCCTTAAGTTCCCCACAGGTATCATACCAGTCAAATTATAATTGCCAGTACATTCTTTGGTTTGCCACAGCAAAAGCCACGCTCTTAACTTTAACTCCTTTCTTTCTCTCACCACCCAAGTTCATGCCAGTAGGAAATCTGCGGGCACTCCTTACAAAATGTACCGAGTCCGACCACCTCTCGCTGCCTCCATTGCTACCTGCTTAAGGCACTACCTGCATTATTGCACCTTTTAAATAATAACTGCAAGCCTATAGGAAAGTCAAAAGTGCATTGCAGAGACTTTTGTTCCCTGGTGCTGTTTGAGGATCTGTTGCTGACCTCATGCCCGACAACCCTAGAATAACTTAGTGTATCTTTTCTACAAACAATACATTCTCCTATGTAATTGCAATATGACCATCCAAACCAGGAGATGACCCTTGGTATCTTACTGCCACCATTGGTTCTAAATGCTTCTACATGGGCAGATTCTCTTTTTGAGGGCATGCCCTCAGAAATCTATCCTCAACAACAGCCAGAGGGATACCTTTAAGATGGAAGTCTGATCGATCACCTTCCTCTTTTGCTTAAAGTTCCCCAGTCCCTCCCCATCACCCTCAAAGAAACAGATCTTTTCAATGGATTGGTTACAAGGCTCTGTGCATCCGGCTTCCTGCTAACTCCGTGACCTTCTTCTGCCCGCTGGCCTCCCTGGCCTTCTGCTGTTCCTTGAATGCACAGTTGTGCTCCCACCTCATGTCCTTCACGACGTGAGCCCTCTGCCTGGATGTTCTTCCTCCAAGCATCCTCATGTTCACAGCTCATCTCCTTCACCTTCTCCAGTGTTTTTCCAAATGCCACTCCCTCTGCGAGATCTTCTCTGAGCATCACCTTCGAAATAGGAATCCACCTCTATCCTGACTTTCTTCCCTGTTTTATTTATTTTCACTACTAGCCTACTGTCTTCTCATCCTCTAATATACCCTTTACTTCTTTCGTTTGTTTGCTTGCTTTTCTCTCCCTGCCATTAAATGTCAGCTCTTAAAAGAAAGAAATTTTTTTCTCTGACCTCTCTGCTCACTCTCATACTTAGAATAGTGCTCCCCTCATAGGAGATATTCCATCACTGTTTGCTGAATGAATGAATAACACAGTAGCAATGCAAATACTTTGACCTCATAGTGGCGTGGCTTCTCCTAAGTACCAAAGCAACTGCTGTTTCTCTTACCATACTTAATCCACAGTCCCTTTGCGAGGCAGGTGTTTTGACCCTACTTTACTGGAGACTATGAAGCACCAGGTGGCTGCCTTCCTCTAAGTCACATAAGCAGTTAGAGAGGAACTTTAATGAGACACCTAAGCTCCTTCCAGCTTTTTCACATCCTTCATTCCACCATCTCCCCCTCAAAACAGGGTAATTTTTCAAGTTGAGCTGGTACCTTTTTGTGTGCATCACATTCTTTTCCCATGAAAGCTACAGCTTCCATTCTATATGATAAAACAAGTGCTTAAAGAATTTTATCCAAAATGTATCCAGGAAATTTAAATTCTTTATAAACAGTGTTATTTGCACCGGCATGTGTTTTATTATATTTTTATTAACTGACGCATAGTAAATACTCAGTTGGGTTTTCCAGTGCCTGCAATTAGAGCAAAATAGATCTCACTGGGTTTGTAGCTATATCTTCATTTCAACTTACATTTTAGAAAAGAAAAAGTTCTTTAGATGTCATAAGCACCTTCATATTTGGATTGATCTTCAGAAGGATCTTTTGATTGAATAAGTCCATGAAGCACAATAAATTCATTTCTATTATTCTGTGTGCCACGGTAACTCACCTTTCAGGAAGCCAACCACTCAGGTAACCGCAGCTCTTTTTAAAACGTTTCAGTTTATGGGACAGCCCTAAAGATACTCTGTTTGTCCAGCTTTGAGAATGATAGTAAGACTGAACACTGTAAAGATGTCTCCTTCAGGAATGGTGCCTATCATGTGGTAAGAGATACTGTTTTTTCCTGCAGCAATTCCCAGGGCAGCTTTTAGAAAACAAAGGCTTCAGCTGTGTGCATTCTGTGGCGAAGCAAGAAATTATTCACAAAGTCATGGTGGCACAGACAGAGGCTTTCAGAGTTGATCAGATTTATTTCTTTCTCTTCCTGAAGGATGGTAACAATTCTTACTACATGGTATAGAAAATGGCTCACTGGCTTTAAGCGTTCTAGGTCATTGTTTTCCCAGTTGTGACATGAACTTTGCAGGCCATGCAGGGTTAGGACCTTAATTTCCCAGGAGGAACGCAGCTATCATATGACCATGAAGCAATCTGGTAAGGGCTGTAGGCAGTGGCATAAGTTAAGTATTCCAGAGAAGGAACTGTAATTAACTTGTCTGGAGGTGAGTTTTTATAGGGCGAGAATCTGGAGGAATATCAGGAAATGTTTTAGAGAGGATGTAATTTTTTTGTATTTTGCAGAGTAAGTATAATTTTTCCAGGTTGAGAAATTCAAGACAGATATTCTAGGTTCAAATTTAAGCAGAAGCAAAGGCATGAGGTGTGAAAATCATGGCATGGTTGAAAAATTTCACCAAGTTTTTGGAAGATAAAGAAGGGGAAGAGACATTAGTAAAATAGATTGGGACAGATCTCAAAAGATTTTCTGTGTGACAAGGAGAACTTTTAAGGGGAACAAAGTAAGATTTATCACTTAGAAAGTTCACTCTGGCAAAGTGTGGAAGAATTAGAGGGTCGTCAGCATAGAGACAAAGAGATGGATTAAGAGGTTTTCATTCTAACTCAGGTGAGAAACAAGGCTGGCATACACTAATAGTGACAATCAATTGGGTGTTGAGATGTTAGAATTGATAAACACCAAGAAGGAAGATCTAACAGGGACTTTGCTGGTGGTTCAGGGGTTGACTTCACTTCCAATGCAGGTTTGATCTCTGGTCAGGAAGCTAAGATTCCACATGCCTCCAGGCCAAGAAATCACAACATAAAACAGAAGCAATATTGTAACAAATTCAATAAAGACTGAAAAAAAAATAAGATCTAACAACTTTCTGTTGCTTGAACATGGGAATTCAAAAAACAATAAACCCTAAAAGTCAATAAAATTACTTGGAAAGCTAATGGAATTAGAAACAAGTCAAGAGCTGAACTCCAGAGTCTACAAACTTTTAAAAGGACAAAGAATGAAAATGTATCTAGAAGGAATATTTAGATAGAGAAGAGAACTGGTAAGGAATTAATATTTTAGAAGAGAGAGCATTGCAAGAGGGAAGAGATGATTGCATTTTGATGAGAGTTCATTGACTAATCAGTGAGAGATTAATAAAGCAATTTAAGAACAAGTAGAGGCTGCAGTCCATGGGGTCGCAAAGAGTCGGATACGACTGAGCGACTGAACTGAGCTGAGAGGAACAACAGACTGGAATCGCTTTTAAAATGTGTGTGTGTGTGTGTGTGTGTGTGTGTGTGTGTGTGTGTTTGCTTTCTAAGAGGGAGAAGAGCTGAACTTTTTTCATGCTAAACTAGGGTGTGGGAGGATGATGTAGACACAGGAGAAAATAGTATCTATCGTATGTTTCAGACAAGATACGAAGGGTCCAAGTCTCAGTGGTTTAAAGAAAGCTTTGGAGAGATTAATACCTTTTTACATAAGACAACATGAGAGGGTGGAATTGGGAAGAAACTGATAGTAATAGACAGAAATTGAAGAATTTCCTGAATGATGGCCTTTCTTTCTTCATAAAAAGCAGGCTAGGTTATCTCCTGACAATCCTAGTTATGGAGCAGTGTTGAAGACTCCAGGAGACCAAAAGCAAGGAGCTACTCTGAGAAAGAGAGAAAGAACTTCAAGCCGCACTTGAGCATCTGTTGGGCTGGACTGACCACAGACAACCACATTTGGCTACACACTGCTGCTGCTCTTGTGAATTCTTATTTATTCCTCAAAGCTCAATTTTGATGTAATTTCCTCTGGGATATCATTTGTGTTAAAGACCATCCATATGTCTTGTTCAATTTTGAATCCCTAGACTTCAGTTGAGTGCTTGGAACATAATTGGGGTTTAATACAGGCTTGTCAGATGAATGGGTATTGCGTGGCTTTGCATGAACTAATTCCAAGAAGGGCCAGAGCCAGTTCAGATCAAAGTTATTTATTTATTTATTTTTAAAAAGTAGTACTTACTGGCTTACAATTGCATTACAATGTTGCATTTATTTCTACTGTACAGCAAAGTGGATTGTTTGGGTGTATACATATATCCCCTCTTTTTCGGATTTCCTCCTCATTTAGATCACCACAGAACACTGAGTAGGGTTCCATGAGCTATACAATAGGTTCTGACTAATTATCTATTTTATACATAGTATTAATAGATCAGATATCAGATCAAAGTTTTAGATCAGTGAAATTAATCTTCATGTTCTCATCTTCCCGCTTCTCTTCTGTCATTTTCTGTCTCCTGATGTCTTTGCCCTCTCTCTTCCTCCTCTACCTCTCACACTCATCAGCAGCTGTCTACTCTTCTGAAAAAGTCTCCCTTGCTCTTCACTGACTATATACTCATTTCTACCAAGACACCACTTCAAAATTAATCCAAATGTCAACAGCACTTAAAATGAAGACTCCTCCCAAGTGCATGTGCTTTGAAAAGGGGAAACAGTGACTGTTGTCTAGAGAAGCAAATAAGCTTGGAAGCCTTCTCTTTGGGTGGCTTCCCTTTGTTATCTCTGTTGATAGGCTCAGCTAGTTTCTTCAGAGGAAACTCACCATCACCACATTTTCCATTCTGGGAATGAGCCAACCTCATCCATCATCTGGAAAAGGAGTTGGAAAAATGGACACTTGGCACACTGCTTCAGTGAGGATTGAACAGGTATGTATATGGCGGACATCCACGCTGTGAAATACAGCTTGTAGCCCTCTCTTCCCTGATTCAAGTTCAACTCTGCCATTAACTTTTACCTTACTGAAAAGTTTCCACTTCCCAAGTTATTATTAATTACTCTGACATTTATTGGAGTCTGTGTGACAGGGAGAAATTCTTGTAGGTTTCCCTCTTATTCTCCTTTATGTTCATAAGTTTGAATACTGGTAAATATTCTTTCGTCATGAAATAGCCAGGGGTAGCCTAATATATGACTTCTTGTCTCCCATCTCTTTCTGAGCTGGGATTAAAGGAAAACTTGAATTCCCTATGAAGAAAAACGACAGTCTTAGAACCAAGAAAAATGAAGACATCATTGATAATGTTTAGAGAGTCATCAGAGTTGGCAAGAATTTGCTTGAAGTGGGGTGGTATGAGTCTTTTTGCTGCCAAGGATGTTTCTTGGGTATAAAGAAGAATTTTAGAAGATTTGAGTGATCTTCCTATGCCTAGAGTTTAAAATACCTGGATCCAGTAAATAAATTCTCCCTTGTATAGCCAAACTGTAATTTCATTGCAGTTATTCATTTTGACTCCCATGAATAAATTGGCAAATATCATTTTTTTTTCTCTCCTAGGAATGTCTGATTCCAAAGTTGGGAAACTGGGCATTTCTTCCTGTTTATTATCTTGAGTGAAGTTAGATTGTTTCTCTCCTAGTGAGTCCCCCATTCATGCTTCACCTAGGAGGCTGAGATACATCCAAGGTGGGGTTTGCCTGAGCAACACTGAAACCAGATCATTTGAATCCCATTTTTCCCCCCAAGCATTTCCTACCTGGTCCCATTCCTTACCTCCTCACCCACAAACCCACAAAGATACTGAGTCTGCGGATCCCAGTCAGATCTTACCCATCCCAATTTCAGGAAAGAAAAGAAACAAGAAGAAAAATGAAACAACCACCTTAATAACTTGCAGTTTTCCAGTTTCTGTGTGATCCTTCTTCCTCTGTTTTATCTCTCTGTCCTTTCCCTATTTTTCTATAAGCTATTATTTACTACATGGTTATATGCAAATTAAGATTTTTGAAAGAAAAAGATAAACAAAAGCTTTGTCACTTGGTCCTCTTAGGACAAAATTTACAAAACAATGACTTAAGAGCTGAGACTACTTAGGAGAAAGAGCCTCTCAGGGTCGCTTTGCAGAATTGCAACATGCTGGGGATGGTCTGGGTTTTGCCTTCTGTGGTCATCACACCTAAAAATAATTCTCTTTTGTTAATAAAATTGGAGAATGTTGATAAATTCAGTTGAAAGTGTCAAAAAAGGAAGGTTCATGAATTATCGCATTCCATTAACTACCAAAGCCACAAGCATGCGTGTTGGGAAATAGCAAGAATTGCAAGCCCTAAGATGAGAAAGCCCTAAGATGAGAAAGGAAGCTTCCAACATCTTCTCCATAGATTGGAGGGCTCAACATGAACCCCTCTTAAGGTCCAAATCAACCCTGATAATCCGGTTCCCAAGTCTCTTTCCTTTACTCATATAGGATGGAGAAGGAACTGAGGTGAAAGAAATCCCAGGTACACACTTTAGAAACTCAAAACAGAAGAAAAATCGGTCAAGGGAATAATTGCTACTCACATTATATTTCTTTTTTGACTTAAACGAACACACGTATCATCTCCTCCTGTTTTTTCACTTCTCCTCCTCCTTCCCCTTCTTCCTTCCTTTTTCTCCTCCTTTCCTCGTCCTCCTTTGTCTGTTTCTGTCTGTCTCTCTCCGAGGGTTTAATATTTCCCTTCATTCATCTAGACTCTTCCTTTTCACAATGTCTTTCTGGATGAGCCTTTCGACTCTCACAGCGCCATGACATCTTTTCCTTTACGTACAGAGTGACCAGATATTTTATTGTCAAATTGGGACACTTCTGAGAGCAAAAGGGGATGCCGCTACTAGTTATTCTGGAACAGAAGACTTGGCTGAGGCTCCAGCCGGCCAAGCGGGACGCAGTCGCCCTACTTTCAGATGTCTGCTTAGGTGACCTGCTGTTTTACATTTGCTGACAGGCTGCTTTTGGAATCTTTCTCAAGTTGCTTCTTGCGGGCGGATTGGTAGCAAACTCAGTGGCTCCTCTTCTGCTACTATTCTTTTCCCTTCTCACCGAACTCATAGCATCACAGCTAAGGAGTGTGATTTTGTCCAGGTTGGGGGAAAGCATTTAAGACCTCTCTTCTGAAAGATGTGTGTGCAGAAAGGCTGAAATCTGAAAAAAAGAGAGACAGGTGTACATTAAAAAAATCTCTCACACACTGGCCCGCTTGTGTCTGCTTTTTTTTGCGGACGGGGGCATCCTCTGAAATTGGAGGATCCTCTCTGCTTTTCTGTGTATCTAGATAGAACTTCAGGGAAAGTAAAATCCACCTGCTAATGCTAATAATGCAGGAGACACAAGAGATGCAGGTACGATCCCTGGGTCGGGAGGAAATGGCAACCCACTCCAGCATTCTGGCCTGGAGAATTCCATAGACAAAGACTCAGCCCATGGGGTTGCAGTTAGTCAGACATGACTGAGCACAAGTGAAACATATAGCATGTACAAAAGGAGTATAACAGCTTTAGGTACAGTTTAAAGAATAACAAAAGGAGTGGCCATGTACCTATCGACTATGGCATGAAAGAAAATACCACCAGCATTTGAAAACTGCCCCCTTCACCCAGTGCATCTCAGTGATCACGTGTTCCCCCATCCCCTTGTCAGAGACAGATGCGCTCTTCACTTTCCTGTTAATTATTTCCAGCTTCGTTTTATGGTGTTACTCATGTGTATGCATCCCTAAACAAAATCTCGCTTTTTGGTGTCAGATGGTGCTTTCATGTCGTAAGGAAAGAAAACACTGTCATTCTGCTTCTGCTGGGAACAAACTATTCTTTTTAGGGGGAAAAACTGAAATATGATGTGCCTTCCAAATACTTAACGGAGAATACCAACACATGTGTAAGGGAAGACGCTGAGGGAGAAACCCCAGCACTCGCCTTCCCCTTCCCAGGCTGCTTTTGTTTTCCATTTCCTTCTATTTTGTGATTAAAATCCAGCCTTCCATTATTCAGAATTTACATGAACAACTAATGTTACCAGGGAAGTGGTGACTGTGGTGGAATTTCCAACCCGTGGCAATTTTGTAGGCAGGCACAGGACTTGGAGACATTGCCAACCATGTGAGGCATGTTGACAATGGTGCCCACTGAAGTTCTGCCCTCTCACCCCCAGGACTTCCCTGGGCAGCCCATGGCCTCTGTGAGTCTGTATCATCTTCCCATCGTTCCAAAACTTAAAACTCATCATTTGCATTGATTAACTTTAAGACAGGGCTTTTAACCATTTCCTACCAAAATGGTCCAGTGGCTAAGAATAAGGTATCTGGGGAGTCTCTGGACATGAACAAGCTGAAGTAAGCAAAGATTTACTTACTTTTATTGTGAAGAGTATCTCTTATACACAGAAGTGTCTCAAATATATCTGTACAATAGAGGATATCAATAAAATGAATTTCTGCCTACATACCACTCAGCTTTAAAAGCAGAGCATAACCTATGGCTTAAATCTTTCTACAGGGACCTCAACAATTGCGTCTGCAACATTTTGTCCTGAATCTGCTGCTTCTCTTCATAGTTTTGCCTGCGTATGTGCATAGTCGCTAGTTGCATCTGACTTTGCAACCCCCCGGACTATAGCCTAGGCTCCTCTGTTCATGGAATTTCCCAGGCAAGAATACTAGAGTGGGTTGCCATTTCCTTTACCAGAGAATCTTCCCAACCAGGGATCAAATCTGCGTCTCCTGCATTAGCAGATGGATTCTTCACCCCTGAGCCACTCCTAAGCAAACTATAGTTTGATTTTACTTTGGGGGTAGTTTATATAAATTAGCTATTATATTTTCCTAGAATTTAATCCTTTGGCTCAAAATTATGTTTTAAGAATTTATCCACAGTAGTGTTGTGTCTGTAGCTCACTGTTTTTGCTCTTTGTTTGTTTCATCACATAGAGTTATTTATTATGCTTTTGACAGACATTTGAATTTATCCACTCTGCTTTATTCATTCTAACTTTGATTGACACAGTATTTTGTTTTCTCCAGTTTGGGACCTACTGCAAAGAGCGCTGATATGGTTACGGGAACTTGTCTTCTGGTACATGTGTGCATGAATCTCTGAACTAGAATTCCATCTAGAAATGGAATTGCAGAGTCATAAAACCACGAGTATTCAAATTTCTAGGCAATTTCAAAATGTTTCCCAAAGTAGTGGTACACATTTAAATCCCGATCTGTTGTGGATGAGAGTTCTCATTGCCCAACATCCTCTTTTAACACGCGATTTCCTCATTTCCCCCCCAATCTGATGCATTGTGATCTTATCTTCTTATTTTAGTGATTACTGAAGAAACTGATTATGTGTTTCCTTTTCTTTGTGATTCCTTTTTGGGTCTATTGGGTTGTTTCTCTTTTTCTTATTAATTGATTGGAGCTCTTAAATATCAAAGTTGGTATAGTGATAAGCAATACTTTTAGCTGTTAATACGCACAGTTTGTTTTTATAAATTATATGTAAGGTAATTGCCTTTCCTCACTCCATATCTAATTATTTCACTCTTTTTGGTGGGCTCATTTGACAAAGAGAAGTTCTTAATTTTAAAGTCACTAAATTCTTCAACCTTTTTCTTTAGAGTTTGTGCATTTTAAGTTTCGTTTCTAGATAACTCCTACAGTCTCTTCTTGGAATTGCATAGTTCTGACTCCCACATTTATTTACTTATTCCTCTTTCAATTTGAGTTTTGTATATAGTGTAAAGAGAGGGTGAATTTCAGGTTGTAAAATTTGAATGTAGCAGTTATTGAGCAGTTCATCTTTTCCTCATTTATTTCAAATACAATCTCTGTCATAAATCAAGTGCCCAAATCTAAGTGGCCATATTTCTAAATTCTCTATTCTATCCTTTTGCCTATTTATGAATTAATGTGCAGTATCACATTAACCACATGATTAGTATCATGTCAATTATTATAGTAAAATAAGTCTTGATATCTAATAAGGCAAGTTCCTTCTTGCTTTGTTTTCTTTGGAGTATACTGGCTATACATTACCTTTTTATTCTTTTGTATGAATTTTGAAATTAGCTTGCCAAATTTCATGAAAAATATTTTGAAATTGGTATTCTATTTACTGCTTTGATCTACATGAGTAGAATTGACAACTTTATGATATGACTCTCCTTATCCAAGAACATAGTGTATTTTTCCATTAGTCGAGTTCTTTAATGAACTTAAGAAGCGTTCTAATTATGCATGCCTTGTACAACTTTTGTTAGATTTATTCCCATGTGTTTATGCACTTTATACACTTTGTTGCTTTTTCAAGAGACATTTTAAATTAGATTTTGTACCCCAACTTTTTCAATATCTGGAAATGCAGTGGATTTTGTTTGCCAATTGATTTGTTGCTAATTTTTAGAATAAATGTAAATAATGCATCTTTTAATATTTTGGGTTTCTCTGTAGATAATATCATCTATAAATAATGAGAAATTGGCTCCTGTCTTTGAAATTCTTGAAATTTTATTTGTTTTCATTTTACTCTGATGATTGGGACTTCCATTACAATGTGGAAAAAATGTGACAATAGTGCTCATTCTTGTCTTGTTCATGATTAAAAAAAAATATTTTCAAGCTTATACTATTTTGAATGATGTTTGCTCTAGAGGTTTATAGGTCTTTTTTTATCAAGTTGAAAACATTATATTCTTACTTTGCCAAAAGTTTTATCATGAATGGTTATTGAATTATACTAGATATCATTTTGCTATCATGGGTATAATTATGTGGTTTGTCTCCTTTCATTTAGTAATGTGGTGAATTACAACAGTTCTGATCTGTAATTTTCCTATTTTATTTTGCCCTTAGCTAAATTTTATGTCAAGGCTGTGTAGTCTTGTGAAATATGTTGGGAATTATTCCATTTTTTTCTATTCCCTAGAAAAGTTTGTGTGAGAAATTTTTGGAAGAATTCACAAGTAAAATAATCTTGCATGTTATTTCTGTTGTACTACAGAATTAACTACATTTTTTAATTTGTAGGGAATTTCTCTTTCATCTTGAGTCATTTTTTATACATTATGTTTCTTAGAAATTTATTTATTTCATCAATTTATAAACTTATTGGCCTAATGTTGTTCATAATATTTTCTTATTTCTTTTTAAATGTCTGTGGGAAGAGTTTTTATTTCCTCCTTTTAATGCTATCTGCTTGCATATTCTCTTCTTATGTTTCTTGATAAATTTGTCTTTTTAAACAATTTTTATCTTTTTGAATATTTATATGAAATTTTACCCTTCTGTTCTGTTTCTGTACTTATTTTGTTTATCTGCTTTTCTCCTTTCTTTGGGTTTATTCTGTTGTTTCTTTTCTAATTTCTAAGAATGGATAGTGAACTCATTTAATTTTAAGCCTTCTTATTTTTTTTTAAAAAATAAAACCCTTTTCCTCTTTTCTAATGTAAGAATTTTAGACTATATTTTTCCTTGCAAAAACTTTTTTGCACTCCACATATTAGTTTATATAATACATAGTGTTTTTGTTAACTGCATAAATATTGAATAAATCGAGCAATTACCTGACATTTTTATTTACATGATCTGACAATGTGTTGAGAGCATTTAGGGCACAGAACATGGGTTTCATAAGTTCTGATGTATATGTTTGCCTTAACCAAGATAAATGAGATAACCAACCCTAAATAAATCGCTCCGTAATTTCCTTCCTCTTTTAAGTATGCATATCTTAACAGGGTGAAAAATAAAATTGGCACAGTTAAAGGCAGAAAATGTTTCTACAAAAGGCCAGTGATCTTTTGCACTTTTGCCACCTAAAATGAAGAAAACTGAAGGTTTTCTTCCCCATTAGGCACTGCCACCCTTGCTTTCAGGCTCTTCAAGGAGTCATCTTAGAGCCCCAGAGCTTGATTTGTTATTTCGTCCTTTTAAAGTTTGTTTTAATACTTAAGCCTTCATTGCTCTTCTTCAGCAAGCCTCAGTTTCCTTGTTTGTGAAATGAACATCATAATGTCAGTCCTGGTATTTTTCTGAGGATTTAATGACTGTGGAAGCACGTTTTAAAAAGTGCTAAGCAAGGGTAAGTCACTATTTCTCTTCCTATGGCAAGGTGAATCTTCATATTTTCACCCCTCAGTTCTTCTCTCATCTGTGACTTTTCCTACTTCCTCTAGGAAGCCTTCAAGCTCCCTCTTTATAGAATCTTCTGTTCTAGAAGCCACATGTTACAAGAGCTTATCTTTAAAGATGTGAAAGCCCTTAGAGGTCATATATTCAAAGCTCCTCCATTTGCAGATGAAAGAACAAACGTTTTTTCAGTCCAGGGAATGCTTATCCCGATGTCTGTAAACAGCAGAGACGAAATTCCCTAGTGATTCGTGCCGGAACCAAAACCAGAATGAAGATCTCAAGACTTCTGGTCTTGTGTTTCCTATTATATTTTTACCTGATGAGTGGCCCTTCTCATTTGTATTTAGTTTTGAGTGTTTCCACCAGTAATTAGCCACCACTTATGAGGCAGTTATGCTCTCCCCACTACATCTGATAATGGCCCTCTAGGAACTACTTGAAAAAAGCAAGTTTTACCAAAAGACTTAAAGATAGCTCTGTGTGACTTTTGCCCAAAGCATACTCACTTATTTAAAGATGAATCTCAAGATGCCTATTTAAAAATAAAGTAAAATTTATTCAACAAAGTACAACTCTCCATTGGGAAACCAGTTATCTAAAACGAGTATCATCATCCATAACTTGGGGCTGGATGAGAAGTGCCTCAGTGTGGTCCATTTATTTTTCTACCTTGGATGAAACAAGCCCTGTGGCAAGTCACTTGATGTACACACTTCGAAGCCTTGTGAACTGGCTTCCCAGGTGGCTTAGGGGTAATGAACCCTCCTGCCAGTGCAGGTTCGGATCCCTGGGTTGGGGAGATCCCCTGGAGGAGGAAATGGCAACCCACTCCAATATTCTTGCCTGGAAAAATCCCATAGATAGAGGAGCCTGGCGGGCTACAGTCCATGGGGGTTGCGGAGATGGACAAAACTTAGCGGCTTAGCGGACACTCAGGCTTCATTGCGTTTATACTGATTAGTTTGACAGAAACAATCACCCACCGAGGTTCATTCAGTCCTCGTGTGTAAGAACATCAGCACTGGCATGTTTCCCCTTAAGGTGCCATGACATGGGTGAACTGCATGTGACTGGCTCCAAAAAATTCATTTAGCCTGGAGAGCAGTGGGTGCTCCTAGTTGAAAGGATGCAGTCCAGACAAACGCGATGGCTACGGCATCCTTAACAACGCGGGGCTATGGATTATCACGTATCCAACGGGCTTCAGCATCCTTCACCGAGAGGGAGCCAGAGGCGGTCTGCTCAGTCCTGTCTAGTTGGGCGGCTGCAAAGAGATGTGGTGGGGTTGCAGGGTGAGGGCGACCAGCCACACGGCTGCCCTGCACTGCAGCAGGTTGGCGTCCTCTGTCCGCTCCTGCAGCCCTGAGCCCAGCGGCACCAGGCATCTCAAGTCGCTGCAGAGAAATCAAAGAATTCCAGAGCGAGGCCCTGGAATGCCTGGCTGCCTCCCAGCTCTCTCACGAAGAAGTAAATCCCATTGTCGTCTCCCTCTCCTTTCCGCACTCTGGGAATCAGCACTGCGGTGGCCCAGCACCCTTCTCCCTCCAAGGAGACGGCTCGGCTGCATCAGGAGGCGCAGCACATCTTACAACATCAACTCAGAGCCTGCCCACATTTAGCTTCCAGCCTCGCACCCGTCTCTCCCATCGGGGCGCTGGGGGCTTCGTGACTTTCTCCACGCGCTGGCTTGTCGCGTGGTCCCTGTCGTCGGGGACTCTTTGAACCGAGCCCAAGCCCGTGTCCGAGACGGGCTTGCGATGGACCCCCGGGGCCGTCCTGAGCAGACGGGATATCGGGATATCGCACCTCTAACTGGAGGGCCCGGTAAACAATACAGCGTGTACTCAGCTTCATAAACACTCGGCGTTGTTACAAAGGGCCTTGCAAACTCTGTGTGATAGGACTTGACCTTAAAAGCTATAGACAATCTCGCGGAGCACAGACGGTTTCATAAAG
Source organism: Antilocapra americana (assembly GCA_007570785.1). Lineage (NCBI taxonomy): Eukaryota > Metazoa > Chordata > Mammalia > Artiodactyla > Antilocapridae > Antilocapra > Antilocapra americana. Next base: position 13,593,968 of record ML664180.1, read on the forward strand.
TACAATCACTTCCTGGAATTCTTGGGCCAGCGCAGTCGGAGCCGTGCAAATCCTGTTTTCCTTGCATTGTTTCCTGCATGTGAATATCATCAGTCTAGCAGGACCGTAACCATAGCACTTGTAAATAGCCGAGGGGCGACTTCTGATAAAGGCCGTACAGTTTTAAGAAGGTTTTTTTTTTTTTTTGAAGACAAGCCTGAATCGTACCTCGAAAATGCCATATGGGCAACAACAAAGTTGACAAATTGCCGTTTCAAAAATGTATGCGTTCAGACCCAGATATGTGTTTAAACCACCAAAGAGGGCAAACGAGATCCCCATAGTGTTGAGAGTAGCATGGGTTGTTTTCATTTGTTATAATGTGTGCTGAATCACTTCAGTTGTGTCCTACGCTTTGGGACCCCAGGGACCATACATAGCCAGCAGGCTCCTCTGTCCATGGGATTCTCCAGGCAAAAATACTGCAGTGGGTTGCCATTTCCTTCTCCAGGGGATATTCCCCACCCAAGGACTGAACCCACGTCTTTTATCAGCTCATGCGTTGGCAGGCGGGTTCTTTCCCAAGAAAATCCTTACAGGGTGAGCAGAGATGGACCCTGACCAGAATCATAACTAATTCTTCCCATTGCATGGTTCCTTTTCTAGTGAGCAGGTTTGTAAATTTTAATTATTTGGCTCTTAGCTTTTCTAATCAGCAATAAGAAGGAAAAACATTAATGCTACCCGTTGAAATAATTAGTTTAAAACTCTTCAGAAATTTGACACCACTGCTGGGCAATTCTGCTCCGACTTTATTTGATACTGATGTGTGTGTGTGTGTGTATGCAGGCACCCACATGCTCACTCGTGTCCGACTCTTTGTGACCTCATAGGCTGTAGCCCGCCAGGCTCCTCTGTCCATGGAATTGTCCAGGTAAGAATACTGGAGTGGGGTGCCATTTTGTTTTCCAGGGGGTCTTTCCTATCCAGGGATGGAACCCATGTCTCTTTTGTCTTCTGCATTGGCAGGCGCATTCTTTACTATTGCACCACTTGGAAAGCCCACTTTTATACCATCTCAATCCACTGAGATGGTACAAAAGTAGAGAGAGACCAAAGCAGGCTACTTTAACCTCCACAGAAAATCCAAAGTTATATCTTCCAGATTTGCTATAAATGCCTCAGTATTTAAAATTGGACCTGCTGAACCAATCTTGATTCTTTAGTCTTTGTTACATGATTGAAATGTTTATTGAGCTAACATTGTAAGTTAAATTTTTAACAGATACAAAACATGATGGGTATTGGACAAATGTTGGCAAAAGTGTTTCAGTTTCCAAGAAAGATTTCCTTAGAGAGAAATAAAGAGAAGAGGAGCTTGTAAGACTCTCAATTATGTTTTCGCAGATGCTAATGTTTAATTTTTTTAATATCTAAAATTCTAAATTATTTTTAAAATATGTCATGGGTGTAATGCACAACATGGGGACTATAGTTGAGAATACTGTTGTGCATTACACCCATGACTTAAACCCATGGCGGTTTCATGTCATTGTATGGCAAAACCAACACAATTAAAAAAAAATAAAATAAAATATAAGCATTAGCTTGAAAAAAGAAAAGAAAGAAAGTTGCTAAGAGAGCAGATCTTAAAAGGTTTTATCATAAGAAAAACAAAAAGCTTTAGTACCTATTTGTAGTAATGGATGTCAATTAAATTTACCATGAGGATGATTTCACAAAATATATAAATATCATTATGTTGTGCACTTGAAACTAATATAATGTTGTATGTCTATTTACCTCATAGAGGACAACAAAAAATTTAATTTTAATTATGTTTATTCCAAATTAAAATCAGTGATATCTGACCAATATTTTCATATAAGTATTAAGGCTCATTCAACATCTTTAGATAAAAATCAAATCTTTATTTTTCTTATGCATTATACATAGTAAGTGCTAAAAATTTTAGGGTGGTAATTAACAAAATACTTCCATTTTAACCCTTCATCTTAAAAAAAAATTAGCATGAGTATTTTCATTGTGTTGTTTTGCTCAAGATATATCTTAGAATAATGATCTGCTTTCATATCCTCAGGTTCTCTGAAGTTATTCTGAGTTTCTGGTGCTATCTTATAAAATCTTTCATAAATTGCTTCTGTAAAGTAAACAAGACTCAGAAAGCTCTTGTCTAAAGCCACACAGCTCACAAGCAGCAGAGTCAGGATTTGAGTCCAGGTGTTCATGGCTTCAGAGCAACAATGCAACCGCACTGATGACAGTCATCGGACAAAAAAATATTCTAAAGAATTCTGGAGAAATAGCAAAGAGTCAGACAAAACTGATGCACGTGGGGGGAAGAGGCTGTGAATTAGGAACAGGAAATACATGGGATGCTTTCGTCATGAAGCAACACAATTTCTGCTTGACTTTCCTTCTTCATTGTCCTTTCCCATTGTCTAGCTTGTAATGTGGTCATGGTTATGTCAAGTGGCTACATTCCTGAATATGTATTTGGTTTCCTCATGGGAGGCAAGTCATTCCTGATTGATTTAGATGGAGAAATAAATGCCAGTTCTCCAAACGTCAGTGCCATGGAGGCAAGAACCCGTTTTTGTTCATTTATTTCTCAAACTTTTTATTTTGGAGCATAGCCAATTAACAATATTGTGATACTTGAGAATAGGGTGTTAGTTTTAGGTGATATATTGTGATAGATTACAATAACTATATAGTAATAGTTTTAGGTGGACAGCAAAGGGACTCAGCCATACATAAACATCTGTCCATTCTCCCCCAAACCTCCCTCCCATCCAGGCTGCTGCATAATATTGAGCAGAGTTCCCTGTGCTACACAGTAGGACCTCGTTGGTTATCCATTTTAAATATAGCAGGGTGTACATGTCAATCCCAAGCTCCTCTAAACTATCTTTCGCCTTCTTCTCCCTGCCCCCGAGGCAACCATAAGTTCATTCCCCAAGGTTGTGAGTCTGTTTTGAAACATTTTTAAATTGATGTATCTAACGGTGTCACCTACATAAGCTAGTGATCTGATGCTAGTTCTCAAAGGATCTGACTTCTCTTTATGCTATTAGAAGTTCTGCCTGCCTCATGGACCAGGTAAAAAACACTTTCCCAGCAGCCAGTAGGCTGGGACACCGTGTCTTGGCACACCCTGTTGGTAAAAACCACTTAATGGAGTCTTGTTACCATATTGCCTGCCACCTAAAAATGGCACACCAAATTTGGTCCTCTGATAAGCATGAGTAACTTCCTCTATGGCCAAAGGGAGGTACATAACATGACTTTGGAGCCAGGCTTGGCTTTATATATTGTATTTACTTTGCAGAATTCATTTACGGGCATAGGCAGGGAGACAAAATACCTCCTTTTCATGAGGGTCCCAGAGGGAGAGCAGGCGTACAATGTCTCTTCATACCACACAAACAATACAGCACAGAAGACTCCTTCTAGCATAATAAACAACCCACAGTCTACAGTCTCCGTGTTTTTGGTATTGACAATGCTTTTTAAAGTTAGATCAAAAGAGTACTTGGGCTTTTTTTTTTAAACTTGGGTGTCTGAACAGGGCAAAAATTATGTCCAACTGTTGGATGCAACAGACCTGAAAAATCTGATGATCAAAAGGAATTGTGCTTCCAGCATTTTGAGGGCAATTCTCCTTGAGAGCTATGAGGTAGAAAGAAATTCTAGGTTTTCATTGTATCCATTGGGTTATATGACATCATTTTTCTTTTGGCAGTTTCACTATGCTTGGTAAGAATAGAGACCAATTCAACAAAGAAATGAAAGTTTTCAGAGTATCCCTGGAGAGATCTCAGATTTGCAGTCTCAATTAACTATTTACTCATAATAGACTATACATAGTACTTTTGATAGGATTTTTAAGATTTTTTTTTTGAAAGATGAGAAGTGACTGGCTCTTCTCTTTGAAAAGAAAACAAACATCAACAGGAAATGAAAGCCAGATATGAGAGAAATCAAAATGTTTAAAAAAGTCAACCTGTCTCACTTTTTTGGTCTGTCCCTCTTTATGAAATTTTTTGAAAACCTATGATAGAAAAGTTTCCCTAAAATTTAAATATCATTGAATTCAGAAATAGGAATAAAGGCATTCCCAGTCCTGAGGTTTCATCTATAATTGTCAATGTGTAGACATGGGTCTTTCTATTTAGAAAAAAAGGAAACATTCTTAAAACAGGATCTATTTATACTCATTAAAAATTAATTTACCAAAAGTATGAGCTATTACTCCCAGAGTAGTAATGAGTAAGGGAAAGTAATTTAAGTCTCTGTATAGTCAACATGGAGACCACTGTCTGAAAAAACAACTTAGGGCATAAGCACATGCATGATCTGGACACAAATCCAAAGAGATAAGTTCCAAATGACATATATGAAGTGCTAAGGGAGGTTACCTTTGAATATTATTAGACTTAAATGAGGCTACCAACACACAGTTCCTCAGATGTCAAAGTGTTTCAATCTATCAGTATCTCTTGAACTATGTCTTACACAGAATTCCCAAGGTACTTGCTTTAGTAAGTTACCTGCTTGCAAAAACAACCAAAATTCATTTCAAGAGTGGCTTCTTTCCTTATTCATAATTGGCAATGGAGCCTTTTACATAGACTTCTTCTGATAAATACATTTTGCCTCAGTTCAAGGAAGATGGATTCCATGCTGTAGGCAAATTTTGTCTGGATAAACTTGATGAGTTTTCTTGCAAATACAAAAAGGCTCATGATAAGAAATCTCTTACTTCAACCATCACAAATACTTGATGTCATGGTTGTTAAAGAGCCATTTGCACAGCTGTGATCCTGACCCATAAAGGTTAATAATGTCCAACTACCTTGCAAGAGTGGTTTCCAACCACCCCTATGATCAGCCAGAGCATCATCACAGTTCCCCGAGATGGATGACCAAAGTTCAGAGGCAAACCTAGGCCTCCTGAGAAGAACTAATCTTAGCAGGGTGTTTCTCCTAAGGTAGGGTGTTTCTCCTAAGGTAGTTCTCCAACATTGACCAACTCAACCCACACAAAAAGAGAAACTTTCCACTGTTTACAAGTTGTGGAATATTTTATCAATGTCTCTGCCCTGGAAGGACTGATGTTGAAGCTGAAACTCCAATACTTTGGCCATCTGATGAGAAGAGCTGACTCATTTGAAAAGACCCTGATGCTGGGAAGGATTGGGGGCAGGAGGAGAAGGGGACGACAGAGATGAAATGGTTGGATGGCATCACCTACTCAATGGACATGAGTTTGAGTGAACTCTGGGAGTTGGTAATGGTCAGAGAGGCCTGGCGTGCTGCGGTTCATGGGGTCACAAAGAGTTGGACATGACTGAGTGACTGAACTGAACTGCCCTCGGTAATTCTTTCCAAGAGGTAAGGAAAAAACACAAGAGAGTTTCTTCCTTCTTTCCTTCTTCCTTCCCTCCTTCCCCTCTCTCTTTCTTCCTTTTAAAATTTTTCTGAAGGCAAAGGCAAACACTCTTTGAAGTGGGCCTTGTAAACATCATTTCACTACAGAAGTAGAGACTGTGTTACCTTCCAAGGGTGAGGGGCAGGCAGCATGAAGAAGCTGTTCCGCCATCTGTCTTCTAAGAGGTTTCATCCCCTGGGGGCAAGATCTTTCTTAGAAAGTCCAAGAGTGAGATGGCCATCTCTACAGATGTTAGAATTTGGGGGGAAAAAAATAGTAGTTGGACCTCAAGACATATGTGTAAATTTTAATTCTTAGATGTTGAAGAAAGAAGGGAATGTCTCCAAATTTTCAATATTTATTGCTCCCCAAATGGTAATTATAGAATAAGTGATGATTTATCAGTGCTAAGATTAGAATCACCCCAAGCAAGTGCAAAAAACTAGATGGAGATTCATAAGACAGATGTTCTTTGAGATAATTCCTGCCAATGACCACAGATTTGGGCTTAATCCAAAGGGGAGTCATAAACAGACTCTGAATTAGATAACCAAGGCTGGTGACAATGGAAGGATTATGGATATTCTGGTGTATCATCTTTTATCTGAAAGGCTTTAGGTATTACTAATTTTTTTCTTCAAGAACAAAAGATAATTGTGGTGACTCACTTGATTCTCTTGGTCACTTCAAATAAATGTAGAAGTCAAAAATAACTCTTGTAATTTCATGGTGACCAAATCTATTCTATATGGCTTCATTAATTCAATTGCTATTTGCAGGCTAACAAATTGTACCCGGCTCCCCTGGGCTTTGTTTTTCTTTGAATAACATTCAGAACAAGAAAAAACAAATATTACTGCTGAGTGATGGACTGGATTTAATCTTGGCTGATTCAGGCCTGGGCGATGGCTCTAAAATTCTTGCCTATGAGTCACTGAAAATCAGCATAGCTAGGGTGCTATATGCTGGCATAGTGCAAACTCAAAGTCATTCTAGGACCCAGAGCAAGAAAATATTATGTTCTAGGTTGCCTGGGAAATGAGTACACTTCAAAATGCCTAGACGTGTACCTGAAAATTGGGCAGGTCTTCAAGCTTCTTAATACCACTAACTCTTCCGCTGCTGTTTTCAGACATTTAGTGGAAGTTGTGTTTAATATTTTCAACTTTTTATTTTGTACTGGAGTATAGCCGAGTAACATTGTTTGATAGTTTCAGGTGGACAGCAAAGGGACCCAGCCATACAAATACATGTATCCACTCTCTCCCAAACTCCCCTCCTATCCAGGCTGTCACACTGAGCAGAGTTCCCTATGCTATGCAATAGGTCCAAACTGGTTACCCATTTAAAATATAGAAGTGTGTGCATTTACTGCTAGTGAGAAATGAAAACTGATGGGTATTTCTGTTTTTTTAAAAAAATCAAATTGACAGTTGATTTGCTGGCTCTTAGCTTAATAGCAATAGAGTGAGAATTTCCATGAAGATAAAATATTAGACTCAAAGTATAGTTTAGGTAATTAATTTAAATTCTCTTGACTTCATTTTTTATTTATTTTCTTTACATTATCCTGTTTGTTTTGCCATACATTGACATGACTTCATTTTTTAAAATCTGAGGTAATTTTGTCATTTTTACTTAACAGATGTCTTAGAAATTTGTGTTATATGGTATAAGTTACACTTGAATATCCTTATCTACACCATCAAAATCTTGCATGTACATATTTCAGAAATTTTAAAGAGTTTGGTGTCAACTCTGCTTTTTGTTTGCTTGTTTGTTTAGTAGCAGTTCTTACCAATAAACATATCAAGCATGAAATTTACTTCTAAAAAGTTCAATTCCTTGTTCAGTCAATGACTTATCAGGTTAAGTCACCTATATGAGGCAGATATGCTCAGAAATGACTTACTCCACAGGGTCCTGGAGAAGAAAGCATACCATAGGTTTGCCTTGAAGAAAGGATGCACCTCAATTTGTCAGCCTAAAGTCCTGCACAAATTTTACAGTAGATGAATATACACATGGATAAGGTCTCATTCTTTCTCTGTTGAACCGATTTCTCCTGTACTGTGCTTAGTTGCTCAGTTGTGTCTGAGTCTTTGCGACCCCATGGACTGTGTAGCCTGCCAAATTCCTCTGTCCATGGAGATTCTCCAGGCAAGAATACTGGAGTGGATTGTCATGCCCTCCTCTTGGGGACCTTCCCAACCCAGGGATTGAACCCAGGTCTCCCACGTTGCAGGCAGATTCTTTACCATCTGAGCCACCAGGGAAGCCCAGCATTAAAAACCAACCCTGAATATCCAGGAGGACCTAACAGCCTATGTTACTCAGTGCCGTCTCTCATTATAGAATATACACTGTTTTGTGACCTTAGGGAGACTACAGAGCTATTTTTTTGTCCTCCTTCTCCTCTTCCTCCTTCCTTTAGTTTTTGGGGGGCAGTTAACCAAATGGTGATATAAAGATGGGGCAGTTTTAAGACATTTTCAGATCCCTTTTCTCTTAGTATGTGAGGCAAAGAAGCAGCCCTGTTTTTGTCTAAGGAGTGTGGGTTAGCACCTCCAACCTGCCCCTGGGCAAGGAGTGAAGGACGAGAGGCTGGCAGCGCAGAGAGCACTTGGAATCACCAAGGAGGGGCAAAATGCTTCTGCGAATTCCTTCAGATCACTGAAGCTGCCTGTCAGATTGAATCTGAGTGTTCTGGCTCATCGATCAGAGCCTTGGGGCAGACCCTGCTGCCAGGGTCCTGAGTCACCCAGAGCCACAGGGCCAGGGAGGCTGGCCCCCCCCGACTGTGAGGAGTGTCACTGGGTCTCAGTCCCCAAAAGTCACACATGCCCTGCGGTGGACAGACTCCTGGAAGGGGAGACTCTGGGAGGTAATGGGCATTAGATGAAGAGAAAGAAAGGAAGGAAAGAGGCAGGAGAGAAAGGAGGAAGAGAGGGGTGTGAGCAGAGGAGAGTAAAAAAAAATAACTGGACATTTTGTCTTAGGAATGAAACCTATTCTCATGCCAGCCTTCTAAGATATTTTTTTCAAACTTTAAACTTTTTATTTTGTATTGGGATGGAGAAGAAAACCGCAACCCACTCCAGTATTCCTGTCTGGAGAATCCCATGGACAGAGGAACCTGGCGGGCTATAGTCCATGGGGTCACAAAGAGTCAGACATGGCTTAGCAACTAAGCAACAGCATAGTTGATCAACAATGTTGTGGCAGTTAGAGGTGAACAGCAAAGGGACTCAGCCATACATGTATGTGTATCCATTCTCCTCCAAACCCCGCTCCGTATCAGGCTGACACTTAACACTGAGCAAAGTTCCATCTGCTGCACAGTAGGTCCTTGTTGCTAACTGTTTTACATATAGCAGGGTGCACACGACCTTCCCAAACTCTCTGACTGTCCCTTTCCCCTGGCAACCCATAAGTTTGTTTTCTAAGTCTGTGAGTCTCTTTCTGTTTCGTAAGTTCATTTGTATCATTTCTTTTTAGATTGCACATATAAGGGATGTCAGGTGACATTTCTCCTTTTCTGTCTGGCCAGTCCCCTAAGATCCCAAGGATCACAGTATTTCTGCTGCCAAAGCAGAGCTTCTGCAAGCAGTTACATAATGTATGTCTTGCTTGATCTGGGTATCTGTATTGGAGAGCAGGCGGTGCATCACCCAGAGTAATTCTCCCCATGAGTTGCCCAAGAAAGTGCTTGTTCTTAAAATTTGCATCTTGAACAAGTGCTCGTGAGGACTAAAGAAATACTTCTATGTCTCCTGAGGACTGGGATGGCCATTCCCATGGGAAAGGAGAGCAGTACACACAAGCTTGTTTTTAAAAAGCACTTAATAATTTTAGGGGCTTCCCTGGAGGTCCAGTGGTTAAGAATCTGCCTTGTGATCCAGGGGATGAAGGTTCGATCCCTGGTTGAGGAACTAAGATCCCACACATTGTAAGGCAACAATTAATAGGAGCATCACAAAGAAGACCTGGCACAGCCAAAGGAGTAAAGCTCATTTGTTTAAAAAAGAAAATACAGTATTTATAACAGAAAGTAATGAGTGACATTTGTTTTAAAAAATAGAACTTAACGATTTTAGACATTTCTCCAAAGAAGATATAAAAATGGCTAACAAACACATGAAAACATGCTCAACATCACTCATTATCAGAGAAATGCAAATCAAAACCACAATGAGGTACCACTTTACACGAGTCAGAATGGCTGCCATCCAAAAGTCTACAAGCAATAAATGCTGGAGAGGATGTGGAGAAAAGGGAACCCTCTTACACTGTTGGTGGGAATGCAAACTAGTACAGCCACTATGGAAAACAGTGTGGAGGTTCCTTAAAAAGCTGCAAATAGACCTGCCATATGACCCAGCAATTCCACTGCTGGGCATATACACCGAGGAAACCAGAATTGAAAGAGCCACGTGTACCCCAATGTTCATCGCTGCATTGTTTACAATAGCCAGGACATGGAAGCAACCTAGATGCCCATCAACTGACGAATGGATAAGAAAGCTGTGGTACATATACACAATGGAATATTACTCAGCATTAAAAAAAAATTCATTTGAAGCAATTCTACTCAGATGGACAAAACTGGAGCCCATTATCCAGAGTGAAGTAAGCCAGAAGCAAAAACAACAATACAGTATATTAATGCATATATATGGAATTTAGAAAGACGGTAACGAGAACCCAACATGCGAGACAGCAAAAGGAACGCAGATGTATAGAATAGACTCGTGGACTTTGTGGATGAGGGTAAGGGTGGGATGATATGGGAGAAGGCCATTGAAGCATGTTAATTGTCATGTGTCTAATCAATCGCCAGCCCAGGATTGGTGCTCGGGGCTGGTGCAGTGAGATTTCACGGAGGGGGAGGGAGGAGGGAGGGGGGTTCCGGGGGGGAAGCATGTGTGGACCCATGGTGATATCATGACAATGTATGGCAAAAACAATAAAAAAAAAAAAAGAAAGGGTAAAGATCTCACCAAGGTTAGTCATCTAAATAGTGGGAGCCTGCACTCAACACCAACAGCATAATGCTGAAAACGATCTACACTTATATCTACACATTCACATACCTATACATATGAACACATATACATACACACATGTGTGTGTACATGTACACATGCAGTATATATGGATATACTACATGCATGGTGTCCACATCTGTATATAGCCACATCTACCTATACAAATACATGCATATATATACACATACGTGTATAATACACATAATCTACTTACTTAACCAGAATCATAAGATTTTTCTTCTTATTAAAATCTTTGAGACAGATGAAAAATTGAGTAATATGTTATTATTTTAAGAGCTCCAGGTCTAGTAACTTCTTGAAGCTAGTGCGCAAAAATATGTAATCAGGCATGTTTTTTTCAATCACACATGCCTTCTAGCCCCATTTAATAGTAAAAATAGATCAGGACTAAATTCTATTAGCAAATCATGGCTAGGTATTTTCGTTTGTGTGTTACATGTACTAGTCAGAAGAATAATAAGATTTCAGGAGATTTGGGAGAATATTCTTCAAAATTTTTGAAATCACTGGTTCAGTTAGAGAATTCCACAAGCATGAGTTCTTACACGAACTTGAAAGTACAAAGATTAATGACCTAAGCATTTCAGTTTTAGTTTTAAGTCTAAAAGTGGAAAGAGACCCACCCATTATTAATGAAGTAATGGTGACTTAGAGAAAAGAACTACGTCAGTTTTAAAAACATAACTCAGGATTCACCTGTTCAAGAAAACTTGGTATATGAAATTCAAATGTTAAAACCAAAACAAAACATCAGAGCTTGATGTTTCACCAGTCAGATTCCTAAAGTTTATAAATAGTTTCACCATGGGATTAAAATAAATATTAACTGATCTCATTCATTTACTTAGAAAATGCTTCAATTTTCAGAAGTGATCTACTCTCAAACCCAAGGAATATCACAGCTCTATAATACAAGTTCTATTCGGAAATGCTGAAAATTCAATTTTCCAAAAGATGCAATATAATCAGTCTTTGAAGTTATCCTAGAATAGAAGACAGCAAAACTTTCAAAATTTAAAGATGGAAGCCAATTTCTAACCCCCTTTATATAACAAATATGCAATTAGGGCAGGGAAGAATTAAATCAGCTTTTTTTATGGAAGAAGCAAGAGGGAATAATTTGAATCTTATTTTACTTCTGTGCCATCTATGTGCTGACGCCCGCCATTTAAATATTTTTGGCCATTGTTTTTTCTGAGTTTGACCTTGTATATACAAAGGCCAACTTTTATCTATCTCCAGTTGGATGTCTCATAGGAATTTCACATGTAATATCCCCAAATTAATGAATTCTTACTTATCCAGAATGCTGCAAGAGCTTCTTAAATAATGTTCTTATTTTTAATTTGACTCTCTCATTTTCTGTTTTCCAGGTAGCAACCAAGAGTGATCTCAAAAATCCTTAAATAACTTCCTATTTTTCTTGATGTAAAACCTTATCACCTTCTGTGCTCAGTCCCTTCAGCCATGTCTGATTCTTTGTGACCCTATGAACTATATAGCTAGCTATCTTCCTCTGTCCATGGGATTCTTCAGACAAGAATAATAGAATGGGTTGCCATGCCCTCTTCCAGGGGATCTTCCTAAGCCAGGGATTGAACCTGTGTTCCCTGCATCTCCCCATTGCAGGCAGATTCTTTACCCACTGAGACACCTAGGAAGCCCTTATCACATTAAAATGACTTACATATAGGGTGACCATCTGTATTGGTTTGCCAAACACAATTCTGTTCATATCTATGTTTTTGTGAAGACCATTCACTTTCATTCCAAAGTGCCCCTGTTTGGATGATAAGTTTTGATGACTTTACTTATAAGGTCCTGCATGATTTGGCATCTACCCCATTTTCAACTTTAAGTCAGACCATCCTGACCCTTGCTCATGCTACCCCAGCCACAGGAATCATCATCTTTCAGCTCCTCACATATGGCAAGGTCCTCACTAACTCAAGGGCTTCCCAGTGGTGCTAGTGGTCTAGCTCCTGCCAATGCAGGAGATATAGGAGATGTGGGTTCGATCCCTGGGTTGGGAATATCCTCTGGAGAAGGAAATGGCAACCTACTCCAATATTCTTGCCTGGAGAGTCCCATGGACAGAGGAGCCTGGTGGGCTACAGTCCACGAGGTCGCAAAAGAGTCGGACGCTATTGAAGCGACTTAGCATGTTTTTACTAACTCAAAGTCTACATACTTCACTTTTTCTTTTCATTTTTTCAGTTTCAGCTTAAATACCATACTTGAAGGGACTCCTTCCCTGATTATCCAACCTATCAAAAGAAGATTTGTCCCCTCCTAAACCCCTCTGACCTCAGCTCTTTTCCCCTAGCAACACACATGAATATTTACATGTATACATTTATCTGCATATTTCTTTAGTCTTTTTCAGTACAACAGAGTTTTCTTTATAGAAAAGTTTCTCCAAATGGAAAGAGAACATGTGTGTTTTGTTTTATCTTTGAAAACTGTATCTAGTCCAATGCCTGAGATGCAGTGAGCTCTCAGAATTTGTTTTAATGGATGATTGGGTGAATAAGTACATGAAATGGATGATCTGTGATGATCACTTAGAAGTTAAGACTGATTCAATTTTGGTGAGGCAATGGGAAGAAAACCAGACGCAGAAAATGAAAGCTTCTTAAAAATAAGTCATAGACTTACCTTTGGTTTGTGAACAATTACTAATTATCTTGAAGCACTGAGCTAGGGACTGAGGTTACAAAAGTGAATAAAACACAGCATCTTCTCCAGGAGTTGACAATCCTTTTGAAAAGATACACATAACATGTTAGTTCAGCACAATTTGGAGCACAGAAAAGAAATAACCTAATACTGACTAGAATCTGAGGAACCCTTTCTCAAGCAGGTGGCTCCAGAATTGATTGGGTCAGATGTAGATTAAATGTAACACTATGATTTTCAAGATGAATCATGAATGAATAAATGCATTAAATAGGTGAGTGAACATCTGTGTGGTAAGGAGATAGTATTATAAGCTTTAGGTGGAAAGTTCACACTTTACACTCTTAAAACTGATGGTGGGCCCCAAAGAACTTTAGATTATACAGGGTACTTCAGTCTGCATCTTCTCTTAGAAACTACAGTTCAGGCATCTAAAATAGTCACCTGTTCACTTAAGAAAAACAATAAATATATTATACATCAACACAGATAACCTATTTTTATGAAAAGCAACTATATGTTCCAAAACAAGAATCAAATTCGCTAAGAACAGTGGCATTGCCTTACATTTTTGCAGGACTTTTCTTTGGCTTAAGAGAAGACAGCTGGGTTCTCATAGATGTTTCTGCATTCCATCTGCTGGATTATGTTGATTTTTTGAAGTGTAGGAAGAAATTCCAGCCTCACAGAGATAACTTTGAAAAAGTGTGAGGAATTCACAAAGCACCTGCAAGAGAACTGGCTCTGAAACTATAGCCTTCCTTTGGATTTTGACTGGTGAATGTGAAGCAAAGAAGTGACTTGGCCTGATTTGTGTTTTAGATGGATTAGTTTGGAAGCTGTGTGGTCAATAAACTTGAATGAGTGAGGCCAGGAATTCAGAGAGTAGTCCATGAAGCAATATAATGGAAATGAAAGGGTCAAGTCACTCTTAGTTGTTGCAAGTGAGGGAAAGAAGAAGCTGAGCGCATGGAGGTGGAGCACAGATTTCTTTGGGGAATGACAGAGATTATAATGTTGCCACCAGCTGACCAAAGATGATGTTTGGAAGATTAGCTCTTTGTGAGGTGGAGGGAGGAGTGAAAGGGGGGATGGGAGGAATAGTGAGACAGGGATTGACACATATTCATTGACTGATCCTATGGATAAAATAGATGACTTTGAGAACGTACCGTATAGCATAGGAAAGTCTACCTAATACCCTGTGGTGTGCTGAATGGGAAAGAAGTCCAAAAGGCAGAGGATGGAGGTGCAAGCATAACTCATTCATTTCACTGTAACCAGAAACTTACACAACACTGTGAAGCAACTACACTCCAATAAATATTAATTTACAAAAGTACTTTGTGAATGTGTTGAGGGCAAGGTTGTGTGGAGCATCCAGAAATAAGTGTTGGGAAGACATTTTATCGCGTGAGTCAGAGATACAGGCGAAGTGCTCCTGGTGGAGCTAGGCAACTGCAAATGGTCAGTTAATAAGTGAAGGCTAAGTATTAGAGAATGAAGTGATCTTTCTAGAAAAAAAAAAACAGTGGGAGTAGTGAGCAAGAATGGACACCAGGAAATTAGCAAGGTTAGGGTTGGTTGGGCATAGAGAATCTCACAAAGTGTCCAAGAATGAGAATCACCAAGCAGGTGTGGTATAACTAAAACTGTGAGAGTGGAAAGTTCATGAAAGCCCTAACAATAGGCCAACTGCAGTGGAAAGATTGAGATAATAACAGAGACAGGGCTACTGGTATTCTTAGGACAGAGCTAGTGGAGTGGGTTGGAGAACAATGTCATTTTAGATCTCAGCTGTTTGAAGAGCAAATCGGGGTGCAAGCAGAATGAGCAAATGTAACCTTTCTTAAGACTTTGGTTGAGAATAGAATGAAGAACAATTCTATCAAACAGAGAGCCAAGAGAGTCTGTCTGATTAGTGTAGAAGAGATTGCATTTTTATGGGGTGGGGCAATGAGGCTAGTTGAGGCAAAATGCTGCAGACATGTGCCACTAATCATTATAGAATATTCAGGAGGAAAAGGGAAAATATATTATCAAGAGAGCAAGGAGAATAACTTTCCATTTCTTGCTTTCTCTCAGATATCGCAGAATATGAATGTTTCAGAGAAAATACAAAGACATGAGGACTAAGAAATTCAGCAATAAGTTATTTGTGTAGTTACCAATGGTTACTAACTTTTCTACATTTACTAATATGGGATGAGAAACAAGAAACATATACTCCATTACAAAAAACATGGACAAGACCAGTGAATAGAATAGAGAAGAAAAGATAAAGATAGGATAGATTGGAAACTCCTTCCATGCCCCACTGAGTATAAGGCACTTAGAAAGGAGAAGTTAGCCATGACATAAGGTGGTACTAGTGGTAAAGAATCTGCCTGCCAATTCAGGAGATGCAGGTTCGATTCCTGGGTTGGGAAGATCCCCTGGAGGAGGAAACGGTAACTCACTCCGATATTCTTGCCTGGAAAATGCCACTGACAGAGGAGCCTGGCAGGCTGCAGTCCATGGAGCCACAAAGAGCTGGACATGACTGAGCACAAAATGGCACAGCCGTAACACAATGGACTTATGTAGAGTCAGCTGCATATAGTTCTCATGACAGAAAGCACATGTGATTTTTCTCAACGAATCCTTTCATTGTCCTCAAAAAGAACTGAGTTAAAAAATAAAAAAAAACTTTTTAGGGAATTTTTCTATATTGTGTTCCTTGGAACACGAGTGTTGTTTGAAATGTTAATAAATCATTAAAAATAAAAGAGGGTGGTGGTCTTTAAGCAAATCAGTTTGGAAAACATTGAGTTAAAGCCAGGCAGATTTCTTAACAGAAAGACTTCTCAGAATCGTTACTACAGTTACATGCACTGGGAGTCATTCAAGTGAGTGATACAGTAGACACCATTTCCCAAATGCAATCATTGTTTTCATTGAACTATTGTTTTCATTGAACACTTATTGACTTCTTGCCAGAAACTGGTGTGTTTGGGAAACACTGCTCTAAGGTATTGTTAAACTCAGTAGTGTCTACCTGATTAATTAGGGTCATGATTCTTGTGTCTATAATAGTTAAATTGATAAGATACCCTTTTTAAACTTTTTATTTTATATTCAAGCAAAGCCAGTTAACAATGTTGTGATAATTTCAGATGGACAGCCATACAAAGATTTGGTGAAGGAAATGGCAACCCACTCTAGTATTCTTGCCTGGTGAATCCCATGGACAGCAGAGCCTGGTAGGCCATGGTCCATGGGGTCGCAGAGAGTTGGACATGACTGAAGCGACTAAGCACGCATGCATACATGTCCACACTGCTGCATTTAAAGCGGATAATTGACAGGGATCTACTGTGTAGCACAGGGAAGCCTGCTCAGTGTTAGGCAGAATGGATACCTCTTTTTAAAAAAGTCATTAACACACCCCTGTGATTTCTGGATTTGGCGTTATTGATGTTCTGTTTTTGATTTTATAACACCTACCCATTTCTGAAAAATCGTCCATGGACAGAGTGGACTCCCAAAAACAATGTTTTGATTGATGGCTTTCTATTTTAGAGTTTTAAAGTAATTTTGTTTTTGACATCCAATAGGAAGAGAAAACCAGAAGAAGGCATCATCAGTGTTTATGCCCCAGAAAGAAACATGCGTCCATGAAGACCCACGGACAGACCAACAATTACATTTCTCGTCCAATAGTGTTTTGTTTGGTATTTGATCCCGATGAGAGCAAGATGAGCTTGTGGAAAATGCTGCATCTTGATTTTTCTTAAGCTCATGACAGCCCTTTATAAGAAGAATATCACATGGGCCTTTGTTCATTCAGAATGGTTTTGAATTCCAATTCAATCTAGAGGCTGCGGAAATTAACGAGTAAGAGGCACGGTCCCAGCTTGCATAAGGTTACAGCTCGCTTCAGTGGATGAGAGAACAAACGAAAAAAGCTAAATAATATAAAAATTAAAATGTGTTGCACTTCAAACATAAAGAATCATTGGATAGCATATGATTAGTTGAAATCAAGAGATAGTAGACAAGAAGACAAGGTAATATGTCACATGTAAGTATGTATATGTGCATGAATTGAATTATCACCTGCACATACATGTCTTTCTAGGAACATGTGATACCCAGTATGACAGTCAGCTTCTGCTCTTCTGGGATGCTGAAGAGAGTGTTGAAACACATCTCCTTCCAGAAGTCAAGTAACGGCTGAGAGCACAGCAGTACATGTGAGTCTCTGGAACACCCCGACCTCCACCTCCATTGACTTGGATCTCAAAAAGTTTAAGTTCAGGTCCGGACTACTAAAGGAGAGGCTCCATCCTACAACCTGGATCTCAAGAATCTGATCTGACACCCAAACCAGACATCTGGTAAGAGCCCGGCATTCCTGACATGATTGCTTGATGAATCATTTTCAGAACCCTCAGATTTGTGAAGGGCACTGTTTTATTTTCATTCTCGTTTTTTTTTTTTTCCAGCTAGAAAAGCTTCCTGGCATTGCTCTTCCTGTAAAAACATGATTAATATTCAGACCTAGATTAGATCCAAATTTCTATAGAGGGCAATGGACAGGTTGTTTTGTTCTTTCTCTCCAGCTGAGAACTCAGCGAATAAACGTCATTTAATGTCTTTTCTACCTCAGGGAGATTCTTAGTGGCTTTGTTCACTGTGTGACAGACTTCACAGTGACGTGCCCTATGCTTTCTAAATCCCTTATGAAATGAGCCAGTAAGAATATATGTTAAAGAAATGGTGGGCTGGTGAGAGTTGAAAGATTGTAGTTTTTGACCAGCAGCTCAATTTGATAGCCCTTCACCCTACACAAGCTGCTAGCATTTATTAAAATGTGTAAAAATTTGGGATGAAGAGTTCCTAATTGGGCTAGAATTCCTAGATATATTAGAATTATATAAGCAGGGTATCAAAGCATATTCAGGACATGATGTGTCTAGACAAAAGTGAAAAAACTAAAAGGCACTGATATATGAAAGAATAGTGTTCACTGATGTATATTTCAGGAATCCACTTTCAATAAAATATCATCTATTGAGATTTTAGTAGCAAATATCATTCCCTCCTGAGAAATCTGTATGCAGGTCAAGAAATAACACTTAGAACTGGACATGGAACAACAGGCTGGCTCCAGATCAGGAAAGAAGTACATCAAGGCTATATATTGTCACCCTCCTTATTTAATTTATGTGCAGAGTACATCATGAGAAATGCTGGACTGGATGAAGCACAAGCTAGAATTCAGATTGCTGAGAGAAATATCAATAACCTCAGACATGCAGCTGACACCATTCTTATGGCAGATATCGAAGAAGAACTAAAGAACCTCTTGATGAAAGTGATTTCTCAAGAGGCAGGTCAGGTGGTTTGGTAGTCCCATCTCTTGAAGAATTTTCCACAGATTGTTGTGATCCACACAATCAAAGGATTTGGCATAGTCAATAAAGCCAAAGTAGATGTTTTTCTGGAACTCTCTTGCTTTTACAATGATCCAACAGATGTTGGCATTTGATCTCTGGTTCCTCTACCTTTTCTAAATCCAGCTTGAACATATGGAAGTTCATGGTTCACGTATTGCTGAAGCCTGGCTTGGAGAATTTTGAGCATTACTTTACCAGCGTGTGACATGAGTGCGATTGTGCAGTAGTTTGAACATTCTTTGGATTGCTTTTCTTTGGGATTGGAATGAAAACTGACCTTCTCCATTCCTGTGGTCACTGCTGAGTTTTCCAAATTTGCTGGCATATTGAGTGCAGCACTTTCACAGCATCATCGTTTAGGATTTGAAATAGCTTAAATGGAATTATATCACCTCCACCAGCTTTGTCAGTGCTTCCTAAGGCCCACTTGACTTTGCATTCCAGGATGTCTGGCTCTAGGTGAGTGATCATATCACTATGATTATCTAGGTCATGAAGATCTTTTTTATATAGTTCTTCTGTGTATTCTTGCCATCTCTTCTTAATATCTTCTGTTTCTGTCAGGTCCATACCATTTTGGTCCTTTATTGTGCCTATCTTTGCATGAAATGTTCCCTTGGTATCTGTAATTTTCTTGAAGAGATCTCTAGTCTTTCCCATTGTATTGTTTTCCTCTATTTCTCTGCATTGATTACTGAGGAAGGCTTTCTTATCTGTCCTTGCTATTCTTTGGAACTCTGCATTCAAATGGGTGTATCTTTCCTTCTCTTCTTTGCCTTCTCTTCTTTTCACAGCTATTTCTAAGGCCTCCTCAGACAACTATTTTGCCTTTCTTTTTCTTGGGAAATCTGACTCTTGAGAAATCTGTATGCAGGTCAAGAAGCAACAGTTAGAACAGAACATGGAACAACAGACTGGTTCCAAATAGGGAAAGGAGTACATCAAGGCTGTATATTGTCACCCTGCTTATTTAACTTATATGCAGAGTACAACATGAGAAACACTGGGCTGGATGAAGCACAAGCTGGAATCAAGATTGCCAGGAGAAAAATCAATAAACTCAGATATGCTGATAACAACACCCTTATGGCAGAAAGCAAAGAACTAAAGAGCCTCTTGATGAACACGAAAGAAGAGAGTGAAAAAATTGGCTTAAAAAACATTTAGAAAACTAAGATCATGGCATCTGGTCCCATCACTTCATGGCAAATAGATGGGGAAACAGTGGAAACAGTGGCAGACTCTATTTCTGGGGTCTCCATATTCACTGCAGATGGTGATTGCAGCCATGAAATTAAAAGACGCTTGCTCTTTGACAGAAAAGTTATGACCAACCTAGACAGCATATTAAAAAGCAGAGAGAGTGCCAACAAAGGTCTATCTAGTCAAAACTATGGTTTTTCTAGTCACGTATGGATGTGAAAGCTGAGTGCTGAAGAATTGATGCTTTTGAACTGTGGTGTTGGAAAAGGCTCTTGAGAGTCCCTTGGACTGCAAGGAGATCCAATGAGTCCATCCTAAAGGAAATCGGTCCTGAGTATTCATTGGAAGGACTGATGTTGAAGCCAAAACTCCAATACTTTGGCCACCTGATGCAAAGAACTGACTCCTTGGAAAAGACCCTGATGCTGGGAAAGTTTGAAGGCAGGAGGAGAAGGGGACAACAGAGGATGAGATGGTTGGATGGCAACACTGACTCAATGGACATGAGTTTGAGTAAACTCCAGGAGTTGGTGATGAACAGTGAGGCCTGGTGTGCTGCAGTCCATGGGGTCACAGAATCAGATGCGACTGAGCAACTGAACTGAACTGAACTGATGAAAGTGAAAGAGGAGAGTGAAAAAGGTGTCTTAAAATTCAACATTCATAAAAGCAAGATCATGGCATCCAATCCCATCACTTCATGACAAATAGATGGGGAAACAAAGGAAATAGTGAGAGATTTTATTTTGAGGGGCTCCAAAATCATTGCAGATGGTGACTGCAGCCATGAAATTAAAAGAGGCTTGCTTCTTAGAAGAAAAGCTATGACCAACCTAGAGAGCATATTAAAGAGCAGAGACATTACTTTGCCAACAAAGGTCTGTTTAATCAAAGCTATGTCTTTTCCAGTAGTCATGTATGGTTGTGAGAGTTGGACTATAAAGAAAGCTGAGCACCGAAGAACTGATGTTTTTGAACTGTGGTGTTGGAGAAGACTCTTGAGAGTCCCTTGGACTGCAAGGAGATCCAACCAGTCCATCCTAAAGGAAATCAGTCCTGAATATTCACTCGAAGGACTGGTGCTGAAGCTGAAACCTCAATAGTTTGGTCACCTGATGAGAAGAACTGACTCCTTGGAAAAGACCCTGATGCTGGGAGAAATTGAAGGCAGGAGGAGAAGGGATGACAGAGGAGGAGATGGTTGGATGGCATCACTGACTCTATGGACATCAGTTTGAGTAATCTCTGGGAGTTGGTGATGGACAGGGAAGCCTGGCATGCTGAAGTCCATGGGGTTGCAAAGAGTTGGACATGACTGAGTGACTGAACTGAACTGATCATTCCCTGACCACAGTGAAGCTAAATCCTATAGATATATAGCACTTTATTGTGATTCATATTTTATTTCTTGGGTTTATTTTCATATACTCATGCCTGGAAAATTCTATGGACAGATGAGGCTGGTGGGCTAGAGTCCAGGAGGTGGCAAAGAGTCAGACATGACTGAGCCTACATGCACACACAATCAAGATAGTTTGCCCACCAGCTACACAGCTGCCTTCTTAATTATTAGCTTGTCAGAAACCAGATCCATTTTACCATTACTGAAAGGAAGATGATATGGGACTGGGGGTTAGGAAAGTTCAATTGCAGAATATTAGCTGCTTCTAATATTAAGTACCCTGCTTTAAACAGTGTAATCAAACAATGATTTCTTGACTTTTAAGGTTGTCCATTATTTTTATTGACAATTTTTTCTCTGGAAATAAAGATTTAACGTTTTTACATGCTTCCCTATCTTTTTATTTTACTTTGCCAACAAAAGTCTGCATAATCAAAGCTATGGTTTTTCTGATAGTCATGTATGGATGTAGGAGTTTTACCATAAAGAAGGCTGAGAGCTGAAGAATTGATGCTTTTGAACTGTGGTGTTGGAGAAGACTCTTGAGAGTCCTTTGGGCCTCAAAGAGATCCAACCAGTCCATCCTAAAGGAGATCAGCCCTGGGTGTTCATTGGAAGGACTGATGTTGAAGCTGGAACTCCAGTACTTTGGCCACCTGGTGCGAAGAGCCGACTCATTAGAAAGCAACCTGATGCTGGGAAAAATTGAAGGTGGGAGGAGAAGGGGTGATAGAGGACAAGATGGTTGGGTGGCATCACCAACTCAGTGGGCATGAGTTTGAGCAAGCTCCGGGAGGTGGTGATGGACAGGGAAGCCTGGTGTGCTGCTATCCATGGGTCCCAAAGAGTTGGACTCAACTGAGCAACTGAAAAACAACCACCCTTTTAATATGCTGTCTAGGTTTGTCATAGCATTTCTTCCACAGCATATTAATTCCTGCCCTCTTCCTACTTATCAGTAACTGAACTATGTAGAGTATTATGATTGTACTTTCGTTTTTTGTATATCTGATCATTTTTCCTGGAGTTCATTATTGCTCTACTTTTTGGTTATCTATGCAGGTAATACAAATTCATCCCCAAACACACCCAATAAAAGAGTAAAACCCCTTTTTATGTATGCAGATATGTCAGTTGAGCCTCTCAGTTCCATCTTTTTCTTGGAGTCAGTTCTTTTGGAACCTTCTTGCTTCTTTCTGGACAGATTGCCCTCGAGGTCTGCTGCGCAACTGTCTTTTTGAAATATTCCTCCTCTGTGATGGGAATATCTTTCATTTCTCTTATATGATGGAATCCCTGTTTCCTAGATCCCACATCTTGCTCCCTCCTCAGATACTTGCTTCTTTAGTAATTCCTCTAGTGAGTTACTGTGAATCATTCTAGGAAGTTCAGCCTAGAATAGAACCTGGCATACTACAGCCTGGAGGCCAAATTCATGGCCTGTTTTGTATAATCCATGAGCTAAAAATGTTTTTTTGCATATAAAATGTGGCTAAAAATTAAAACAGAAAACCAACAAAGAATAGTACATGGAAGAGAAGACATATGAGCCACAGAGTCTCAAATATTTACTCTCTTGTCTTTTGTAAGTGTGGATGGGCATCACTCGGTTCACTGACGGCCCAGATGTGTCAACGATGCAGAGAAAGGGTGAACTTTTGTTCTCTCTGTTGGAGAGGAGACCTCTATCTTCTTTTGTGCTTGGACACGAACACACCTTAGTTTTCAAGCCTTAAGACTCAAATTGAGACTTATGCCATCAGCTCCTTTGGTTTCCAGGACTTTGGACTTGGACTAAATGATGCCACTGACTCTTCTGGTTCTCCAGTTTGCAGACAGCCATTTGGAAACTTCTCATCTTTCCTAATTGTGTAAGCCAATTCCCATAATAAATATCCTATTGGGTCTGTTTCTCAAGAACCCTCACAGATATGTAAGGTTACTCACTGCCTTTGCCCCATTACCTACCATTATAGAACCTTGTCCTCTGTAATCCCAAACTACCCCTCCTTGCTTATATAGTGTTTACCTTCATTGCATTATATTTTTGTTCTTTCTTGTGTATTTTAACAAAATTAGAAATTATTGTTATTTGACACAAGATCACTGCTTGTGTAAGTTGCTCATATACTTAATTGATTTCTTTACTCATCCTTTCTCTCTTCCATATATGATTGCTTACCCTTGCCTAGCACTTCCTTGATATTTTATTAAATATTATTAATGGAAAATGCTCTCGGTTTAGTTTGGCCTAAAAGTATCACTACTAGATAGTTTTTCTGGGTATATAGTTTTACATCAATAATTATTTTTGCATAGCACTTTGATACCATTCAAGCTGTTTAGGCTTCTATCATTGCCAATGAGATATAAATTAATCAAATTGTTAATTCGTCCATATTGTGTTTTCTCTTAGACAAAATTTCAGGTTATTACTTAGTCTTTAGTGTTTGTCAGTTTTACTATGGTAAATATAATTGCAGATGTTTTTATTTATCTTACATAGGATTCTTTGGACTGAGCTGGAAGCTCAAAATTGGTTAGGAAGCATACATATGTGCCAGAATGTCGTTGTGAATTTTTCAGGGAGAATTTTTTGCCTTCTGTCTGATGCCAGCTTCAGAACAGACACATTTCCTCGAGGTCTCCGTTTATATGTGAATGAATGTGCCTTGATATGTCAGGCTCCAGTACTTGTTTGCGGACTACTGGCTACTTCGTTTATGTATAAAAGTCATCTTTTTCTTCAACGTTGGTACATGCACTCCAGTACCAGAAATGGTTGTTTTGTTGTTAGTAGCAAGCTCCTTGAAAATTAGAGCAGAAAACCTTTGAAAGCTGATCTGAGGCACATGTAGCTCAGGAAAGTGTTAGCTTTGCCGGACGACATTCAGTCACATCCTTCCCCGTGGAAATGACCTTCCTTTTTTTCGTTGGATGTTTTATGAAACATGAAACAACCGGGTCACAAGGACAGTTCTAAAGAGCACTGTCATCAGTTTGAGCTATCGCTATTGAAACAGCTTCCAGCCACCAACATCTTTGAGGTGAGACGTGTGAGGGACAGTGGGCCAGGCTTTCCTTTTTTCCTGCTGGTATTTGTTTTCGCCTCTGACGGTATTCCCTGCTCAGTAATATATGCTTTGACTTTATGACCTGTCTTCCTGCAATAATTCTTTGGTGGAAAAATCCAGTAATACAGCCAAGAGTTAGTTCTTCCTCTGGCCCCATGTGCCCGGCCCAGAGATTTGTTTGTTTTTTGGGTTAACAAACACGTCTACCAGGGTTACTGTGTTACTCATTCAGGACGTTTTTCCTCAGTGCTGGGTCGGTGGGGCCTCATCCTATTTCCAAGTTCAAGATTTTGGTTAATTCATGGATAGTGGAGGAGGAATATAGCCTAACATGAATAGCAACCAAAGAGCTGGCTTACCAACTTCTACCTTTTTGCAGTACAAGGCAAGGTAGTGGCGCTGTGAAAAAGCAAAAGCAGAATTGAAGAACCTGAGAAGATTTACTCTTTCAAGGGGCAGAGAAATCTTTTGGCTAAAATTATCACAGAGACTCGAACGGAGATAATCAAACATTGCGAAGACAAAAAATAGCACTTGCTTGATGTAGAACAGAGAATGATATAAGGCACTAGACTGTGTCAAGAAGATCCATGGGCGTGTTCCTGTTTGCTTTTGTCTTATCTATGAGTCTTCAGCATATGTCTTGGTTTCTGCATATATAATATTATCAATTTTAGAGTATTTAAGAATTAAGTTTGACCTTCGTGCACTGACACCTTTATGGGAATCTAAAATGTAAAGTGGTGCAACCATTATTAAAAACAGTAGAGTAGTTCTTTAAAAATGAAAAATAAACTGCCGTATGATCCCGTCCTCTTACTTCTGGTTGTACATCCAGAATAATTGAAAGCAAGGTCTTGAAGATGCACACCCATGTTATAGTATCACTATTCACAATAGCTCAGAATGGAAGTAACCCAGTGTTTACCAATGAATGAATAGAAAATTACAATGTGAGGGCCTTCCCTGGGGGTCCAGCATCAGTATTTGTTTCTGTGTCAGTCAAGGTTAGGCAGGACTAGGACATTTGACATTCCAGTAGAGGTTAAAATATTCTTTCTTGTTTCCAATTCATCTTCCACCTTTGGATTTCACTGGATGTGGAGCAAGCTTTAAGTATGGAAGTTCTTATGTTTTCCCCAAGCTCCAGAGGTTGAAAGTGTTCACATGCTTTAGAGAACTTTGGGAACTCTGGCTCCTAACTCACTGCCCTTAGTAGCTCCTGAAACATCCCACAGCAGGTGGTTGCTATGCCCATCAATGTTAACTCTCTCGCACAATAGACATGTTTCTGAAAAGTTGTATGTAATCTGAATCATATTTACATGCTAGACAAAAATTTAAATGAATCTTATGGTGACTCTGTCATTACTGCCAAGAATTGGCCTCTCCTGCAATGTATTTATTTTGAAAACAGATTTTCTGATATCAGAATTTACATATAATGAGATTTACCTGCCTATGGCTTATGGTACTCTGAACTTCCTTTTACTAAATGATAAGGTAAAAGAGTTCCCTCAGTCTGGGGAATGACAATACTTTTTATAAATAGTAAAGGGAGGGCTTCCCAGGTGGTGCTAGTGGTAAAGAATCTGCCTGCCAATGTAGGGGTTGCAGGAGACTAGGGTTCCATCTCTGAGTCGGGAAAATTCCCTGGAGGAAGAAAGGGCAACCCACGCCAGTATTCTTGCCTGAAAATTTCAATGGACAGAGATCCCGGCCTTCTGAGTCCATGGGGTTGCAAAGAGTTGGACATGACTGAGCACTCACAGCAGTGAAACCTAAGAATCAAAATGCCAAAAATTTAGTAAGATGATGCTTTTTCATTAACAAAAGGCTGAATCTGGTGATCACAATAGAGCATCTGTGAAGGGCTCATTTAGTGATACTTTTTTTGTGTGTGAAAACAGAATTAAGTCAAACCACATCACTGCATGCTAGAAATTTTTGAAAACACAGCGAAACATTCCAAGATAAAAAATATTAGGTCATTTCAGGGCTTGAGGTGGGGTGTAGTGAGCTACATAGGTCCTCAGGTGTTTTTTTTTTTTTTTTTTTTGAGAGCTAAATATGTGTTTGAGTGGGAAGAACATGAGAAATTGTATCAGGAGTCAAAGATCATTCATTCAATAAATATTGTGTGCCTACTGTATGCTTGGAACTGTGTTAAATCTGGAGATAATGATAGGAAAAAAACAGACAAATATCCTGACTGCATGGAGCCCATAATCTTGACTATAAACCTTGCTCTGATCTACTAAGTGAAGTGAAGTGAAAGTTGCTCAGTGGTGTCTGACTTTTTGCAACCCTATGTACCCCCCAGTACTCTTATATGGAAAATCCCATGGGAGGAGCCTGGTAGGCTACAATCCATGGGGTCACAAAGAGTCGGACACGACTGAACGACTTCACTTCACATCACTTCCTGGACTATAGAGTCCATGGAATTCTCCTGGCCAGAGTACTGGAGTGGATAACCTTTCCCTTCTCCAGGGATTCTTCCCAATCCAGGGATTGAGGTCTCCTGCATTGCAGGCAGATTCTTTACCTGCTGAACCACAAGGGAACTGATCTAAACTAGGGAAGGGTGATTTTGGTCTAGTCATTTATCTGTCTGGCCCTTTGTTTGCTCGTTAGTAAAATGGAATTGTTAGATTAGATGACCTTTCTCCGTCTTTTACAGCTCAAGATTCTTTGTCTTCGATTATTTAATCACGGACACTTTCTTTGACAATGCAAAAGATCTAGAAGGTCCAGAGGGTCTAGTTTTAGGGTACCAAACTGATTGCAAGGGGGAGGCTGAGAAATTGATGGTAGCATTACACTCCCACAGGCAAGATGGTGTTTAATTGTGGTTGAGTGCCATTCAAGATGATACACAAACGGAAAACAAACCAAGGCTCTAGCCCCCAGCCACCTTCTTAGCACTGCTATTTCTTTCTACCCTCCTTTTCTTTATTCCCAGTTAGTATGTGAAACAACTAAATTTGAGGAGATTAACACCAGCAAAGTCAGAGCTACTTTGGATCAGGAGAAAAATGAACTCGTTCAGCTCCATTTGGGGGATGGCGTGGGAAGAAACGGGTGTGCTCCAACTTCAGAGTCCACTAGCATAGAGAGAGGGAAAGCCAACACACCCCGGCTCTGTGTGATCTCGAGAACTGTCTGGACCCAGGACGAGAGCAGGAGGTCCAGGGAAATTTCAAACAGGGACTGCACTTTCCCTTCCTGATGTCCACAGTAACATTAGACCAAAGAGACCTGAAAGAATCTTCTGAACCTAGATGCCATGTATGTTGGTAGTCATAATGCCATCCAATTTTATCCTAGTTGGAGGAGAACTACTCTGGTTTTTTAAAGACTGCAGGAAGGTGATAATGAGGATGGCAATTACATCCTTAACCATTTATTTTTGGTGTTGGGAAAAGTTCCCTATTTCAAATCTCCTCCTCTTTTGTTGATTCTCGTTCTGTAATTCCCTTCTGTTTTCTCCTGACATTTGCTTTACTGCCTGAAGAAAAAAGAACCCACCATACCCTTCCTCTCTGGTTAAGCTTTGTACATGGTTCTTTGGAAAAAGGACACAGCTGTGCATTGTTAACCTAGAGACAGCATAGAATTCATTGTAAACGCCAGACTATTTTCTCCTGTCCTGTGATTTTCTGTTTGTGTGCATTGCCTGGAACATGTTCTTAAATTCTTCACTAAATTCCTCTCCCACATTGAATAAAGTCATTCTGAATTTTAATTTTCTCTGGGTCAGCCTGGGGTCATCTATTAACTGAATGAGCTCAAATATGTTCTGGGTGCCATCCGAGTTGTTGCTGAAAATATGAAACCTCTACAGACCTAGGACCTACCCAATAGATATCACTCCTTCACATTATCACATTTCCTTCCTGGACTCATTTGCACTTTATAGCTCTCTTGTTTAGGAATTGCATTGCTAGTCCCTAAGGCTCTGGACATCTGTTTTCTTAACATTAATTTCATGTTCTTTTCCATGTCCCCCAAGTCCTTCTTGCAAAGGATACGCCTTGACACCAGGGAGCACAGTCCTTAGGATGGACGTGATGGTTTGAAAACGCTTATTTTTAATTCTTTCAAAGGTTTGTGCAAACTTCTTTAAATCTGTGCAAATATCACTGGTTTGCAGAGATTCGCTTGGGACTTGTCATGGAGCCTGCTAACAGTTTTTGCATAGAAAAAGAACATTGCGTTATGTTTGTGTCTCTTAAAATCCAAAAGGATGAATCAGCTCTACATAATATTTAATAAAAACAGCAACTCATTAGAGAGTGGTTACTTCTAGGCAATACTGTCTGGAAACTCATTTTGCCTTTTGCCAATTGAAACAGAATGCTTTGTTTTAGACAATGGCTCCATTCTGTCCCTTTGGTCAAAGCTTAGCAAGCTGACAAGTATCAGACAGGGTCAAAAGACCACAGTAAATTATCTGTGGTTCCCAGGTGGGCAGATGGTGCTTTGGATGACTTGAATGGGCTCCCTAACCTGTGAATACCTGCTGCCCATTTTGATAGCACTGATGAATTCCTCTCAATTTCGCACCAGACTTAGAACTCAAATAGAAGTCCTACATTTACTTCAGCTGGTACTTTATTAGAGGTTGTTCAAACCCAGTCAATAGGAAACTTGTGTGCAGACTTGAAGGTATGGGAACCAAAGCACAAAGAAACTAAACAATGATTTAAGTAGATCCAGTGAGTTATCAGGCAACCTAGGAAATAACGGGCTTCCCTGGTGACTCAGGTGGTAAAGAATCTGCCTGCTGTGTGAGAGACTCAGGTTCATTCCCTGGTTTGGGAAGATCCCCTGAAGAAGGGAATGGCTATCCGCTCCAGTATTCTTGCCTGGAGAATCCCATGGACAGAGGAGCTTGGCCAGCTATAGTCCATGGGGTCACAAAGAGTTGGACATGACTGACTGACTAACACTAGGAAACAAATACAAGTTTCTTGCCTCATAATCCACAGTTTACCATCTCACTGACATTGAGTGTCAATGAGAGAGGTATATCAGGGTTCAGATCCCAACTATCACTTGAAGATAACGTGACCTTAGGTAAGACATTTCTCTGAATTTTTGTTTCCCTATAAATTAAATTGCAATTAACCCTTTCTCAGAGAGTTGCGTGGAGACCAACAAAGAAATGATGTAACTTGAGGACAGCGTGTGGAACACAGCTGGGTGCACAATAAATGGTAGCGAGTCCATCAGCATTCCTTTTCACGTATTTTCTTCAGTGATTTCCTTCAAAAATGAAATATACAAATAAAGAAACTCCAAGAATCACTAATTCCCAGATACACCAAAGAGATGGGGACTATTGAGCTGGGGACCTTGCCGTGAGAACAGGAGACCTTGATCTTAGACCCAAATGCAAGCCTAATTCAGAGTAGATGTGAGAAAGCCAACCTTCTGGGGTCTCCCTCTTTCTCTGACTTTGTTTTTTTGTATTTCCCCTCATATTCTCATATCCTAAATTTCCAGTCACTACTTACTGCTGATATATTGTCATACTTAGTTTTCCTTATTTTTTCTCCCATCATATATATTCATTATATATGCTTTTCATATCTGAACTCTTTTCCAGTTTTTGTTCACTCTGTAAATGTATTAAGCCATAAATGGTGAGGTCATGATATTGGGATTCCATATCCTAGAGAAATATCTTATACTTTTTTGATATAAAGAATCATCTTATTAGTAATTTGTATTCTTGGACTCTAATCCATATCTGATAAGTCAATCTGAAGTGAGGGGTAGGGGAGCAAGTGTGAGAATTTATACTTTACCAAAATACCCCCAAATAATCCTTCTGATCTAATATACTTGTGGTCAGGTGACTTTACACAGTTTCCTGGACCCAGGCAGCCATCACTAACATCATAAGTCAAAAAGAGCTGGGTGAGAATGTGTTTTCTTTAATGCATATCCTATGGATTTTTGTTTGGAAGAATCATCTTATTTTTTGTACAGTATGTTATGGAAGCTTTAAATATACACACAGTAATACTCAAAAGATTTTATTTTTCACACTTGAAATTTTTATAGATTCTTATTAAAGAAGGTGCATTTAAACCATAAAAACCAACCAAGTATTTTTCTTACCATTCCAACTGGTCCTTTACTTTTGCTGTAGTTGTTCAATTTAAAATGGTTTTTTCAATTGCTGGCTTCCATCTTGATCTTCATCTCCTCTAGAGAAGGCACAAGTTAAAACATGGTGGGTCCCAGTAGAATTTACAAGTTCATTGTCCTTTAGCTTTGTGCCTAAAAATCCACGGATAATGATGATTTTCATAAAGAGACACTATCTTCTTAGAGGTGTATTCAAAGATCTTTTGAGAAGTTGTCCATCACCTCTTTTTTCAGGGACATAAAAGATCCTGAATATTTTGTAAAATTAATTTCCTTGCTTCATGAGAGATCCAAAATTTTCACACCCAACTTTGAGGAGGAAAAAAATATAACTCCAGTTTAAATCAGTTAGAGTAGATTTTGAGAGACAGCCTGCACTGTGCAAAACCTGTTTTCACCCTAAGTAAGCTCACCTCAGCGGTAGACTAAAGCTCATCTTGTCAGTGAGAGGTACTGAACCTCAAAAAGGAAGCCCCCATTCAGCTGCTTTTGATGATAGATAATTAAGAAAAGTGCATTAAAGGCTATTGTCAGTAAACTGATAAGGGTCAGTGCAGAGAAGCAGCAGCGCATGGAAGCAAGCCAGTCTGTTTAGCCAACATGAGCTATGTCAACCAAATACCGCTCTGCGGGGAGAGCCAGAACAACAGGGGCGCTCGCCCTGTGGGGCCGACCACACACACCTGGGATGCCAGGCGGCAGCTCAAGGAGATTCCATTCACACGTGTCACCAAATAAAGGGCTTTAATTTCTGAACATCTCTAGAAGTCAGCTCATGCCATTTACTCCAGCGGGAATGGCAGTCGGCCATACTGGAGAATATTAAACAGTTCTTTCCAGTCTTATTGTCTCAGCATAACAACATTCGTTTAAATATTAAACAGTGAAATCTTGCCTGGTCATTACAACCCGTAAGGAAAAAGAACACGACGGAAATTGGCTAACATAATAATCTTAGACTTTGGCCAAGTGTGTGGCTCGAATGTCATCTGTCTTGGTGGCATGTCACCCACACAGAGGAAGCTCTGGACATCACGATCCCGGTTTCATTCTCAGACAATGTTTACAGTGCTCTCGTGATACGTGCTTTTCTTTGCATAAAACGTGCAGATACTGAGCACAGTCATTTTCAGTTTTCTCAAAGGCTGCCTTAAGGAACAGTGAGACAGGATTCTTAATTTCCCTTTTTTTTGAACAACGTTGTGATCTCTAGTGCAACGAATTATTGAGTAAATTGCCACCAACTTTATTTTTTTAACTAATTTTTATTGGAGTATAGGGCTCTTCCAGTGGCTCAGATGGTAAAGAATCTGCCTACAGTGCAGGAGATCAGGGTTCGATCCTTCAGTCAGGAATATCCCCTGGGGAAGGAAATGGAAACCCATTCCAGGATTCTTGCCTGGAGAACTCCATGGACAGAGGAGCCTGGCAGGCTACAGTCCATGGGGTCACAAAGAGTAGACACGACTGAACAGCTAACACACACAGTTGCTCAACAATGTTCTGTTAGTTTCTACTGTCCAGCAAAATGAATCAGCTACACATATGTGCATATCTCTTTTTGGGATTTTCTTCCCCTTCAGGTCATCACAGAGTATCGAGTAGAGTCTCCTGCGCTGGACAGTAGGTTTTCACTAGTTGGGATTCTTAATTTCTGTTGACCAGGCACAGTATTTGATCTGGGAAAGACAGAATAAAAATGCTTTTTAAATCAGATGTCACTCAGTCAAAAGTTATCAGGATGCTTGAACAAAAAATTCCATTCCATTCCAAAGTATTAGTGGATATCCACAACGAGCTTATCTTCTGCTTAACAGGGAGTAAGGAAGGGAAGGTACGGAAGAAGTCTTCTCTAACACACATGCCACGTATTATCTGACCAGATGAGACGACACCTTGGTTAATGTGTCCTCCTAATCCTAGTGAGCTTTTCCTGAAATGGCTTTACTAACATGGCTTTCCACCCCTGTACCCAGCCCTATCCATTCCCGAGAGTCTTTCAGCCACGTCTGTCAAAGACAATGCTAGAAAGAGAGATGTCATGTTTTGCTTTGCAATCAATGACCCACCCAGATTTCTGACTCTTTCCCCCAAATTTGTGGTAGTCTCTGCAGAATGACGTACTGTCACTAGTTTCCTCATAAAAACTTAATGGTTTCTTTAAACACCTCAAGAGTCGTCATTCAGCAGATCGTATATAGAGGGATGGTTATTTTGTTAACAGCATTTGATATTTTTGCATTGGAATGTGATTATTTGGACTTAATATGAACAGATTGTCCTAGCGAGCTGTCAAATTACATTTGATAATATCCTGTTAGCAGTGGTGTGAATTAAATTTGTGGTGCAGATGAGGTTTGATGCCCCAGTCTCCTTCATTTAAACGGTGATTTACTGAGCACCTGCCATGTGACAGGCACAGTCCCAGGAATGAACTCTGACGAAACCAAAGGTCTCAGGAGAATGTGGCATCATGGAAACCAAAGGAAGAAGGAACGTCAAAGAGAACAGAACAGTACACCAGATGCCGCTGCTAGTAAGTCATGGAGTGAGAGGATTAAGAGTTGAATATGGATTCAGTGACAAGGTTATTGCTGTTCCTTTGAGGACCATTTTAGTAGAGCAGTTGTATGGCAGTTGGGAGGGTGAAGACCTGATTAAAAAAAGTTTTAAAGGGAACAGAAAAGAGAAATTGAAGAAAGTTCTGAAGGCATTTTACTTTAAGGAGATATTAAGAAGCAGGGCCGTAAAGAGAGTTTAGTCAAGATTTTTTTGTGTGTTTTTGTTTTGTTTGTTTTAAGATGAGAGAAAATAAAGGCATGTTTGTAAGCTGATGGAAATTAATCAGTAGAAAAAGAAAGATGGTACAAAAGAAACAATTGACTTTTATTCCTTGTATGATTGCTTGTAGATTCAGATGGAGAAAAATGCAAAAGTGATCTAATAAACTAAGAAGGAGAGATACAGTGCTTATCATAAAACCATAGCAAGTGACTAAAGTTGTACAAACAGGATTGTAAAGCAAAATTAAAACGTAAACCATGTTTTATTAGGAATAAATCTACTGAGTCCATAACCAGTATGTAGCTTTTAACTGCGACAAACGGACCTGTACTCTAGAGATTATATTGAATACAATACAATATAATACAACATTCTCACAAGAATATTTTTATCCCGATGTTTGGGGAATGGGATGTTTTGGCTAAGAGAATTGTACTAGGTTTACCCAAAGTGGATTTGAATGGTGTGAAAGATATTTAATTCTTAACACTTCGTCAAATAGACTTGAATCTTTTATGATATAGATGATACCTTAAGAAGTTGCAGTGGGTCTCAGGGTTAATATTATGAACCCCTTGAAATATTGAGAGTATATAATACAAAGGCAGACATTCATTTTACACTAACATTTTTATACTAATCTGTAAAAGGCCAGATAGTAGATAATTTCAGCTTTGCAGGACATGTGACCTCCATCAGTATAGCTTGAATGTAACTGTAGACAATACATAATGAGTGTATTCTGATAAAATTTTGTTTACAAAGGCAGACAAAGACTGGATCTGGACCATGGGCTGTAGTTTTCCAACCTCTGCTCTGGAAGATGGCGAAGAAATTCCTTAATGTTAGATCATGTTATATTATGGTTAAAGCTTCACATCCTTGGGGAGCCTTTGGTGTCACACTGTTTTGGAAGTTGTACATCTGACATAAGTAAATCCTTGACGTGAAAGAACGAGCGAGTGAAAGTGTTAGTCACTCAGTAGGGTCCAGCTCTGCTCCTCTGTTCGTGGAATTCTTAAGAATATCGGAGAGGTAGCCATTCCCTCCTCCAGGAGATCTTCCTGACCTAAGGATCGAACCTGGGTCTCCCACACTGCAGGCAGATTTTTTACTGTCTGAGACACCAAGGAAGAGTATTACAGCAGTAAGTTCTCAGGTTTTAGAGCTAGTGAAAGGTGATTTGGGATTATCTCAAGCAAGTTGCTTAATCTCTTTAGGTCTTAGGTTTCTCATCTGTAAAATGGGGATTAAGATCTATTCCATGAGGTGTTGTGAAGAGTTATGAGGGTTTTGTTGTCATTGTTGAATGTTTATTTTACTTACATCACCTTGTTTCCCTGGATGCTGGCTCTTTGCCACTCATGTTGGACACGAAGTTTTTCTCTTAGAGTTTTTTTTTAATGTCTGTTACTTGGATGCTATGTAGGTGAAGGTTTTCTGCAATAAAAATAAAAAATCTTTTCTAAGATATATCTCTTAGAAAAGATATATCACGCCCAACTCCACCTCCCCAAACCTCTTCATTTTATCTTGATCTTCTAGGTCTAATGAAAAATTTTAGTCTGAGTGTGGAAGTTTCTCACAGTGAGTGACAATGTCGCTGAAAGAGTTTAGTCAGCTTGAGTTCTTTGGTTCACCTGCATGATAAACTATTAAAATCAAAGTCCACATTCAGGGTCTTCCTTTGTCTGAGCCACTGTACTGAGATGTGGCAACTTGAGATGGAGCCAAGTGGTAGAGGAGCCTGTTTGTGAAAGTGACACTGGTAGGTTGTGTGAATTCCAACTGCCTTCTTTGCACTTGTGTCTGTCTGGACATAAAACACTAGACAAATGAATGTTCACGTTCTCATGGCTTCTAGAGTGTCTGGAGATTTGGCAAGCCACATGTTGCCCAGCTGGAGAGGACTTGGCACATCTCGGTCCAACTTAACCCGACCAAGTGCTGGAGCCGTGGGGAGAATCAGTCCCAACAAGTGGAGAAAACCCAACTTCCCTTTCATGTCTATGTCAGGTACCCACCCCATTCAGCACTGGGAGTCCTTGCCACTCTGGCAGTAAATGGGCAATCCCTCTGAACTTGCTGGACCCATAATGAGTCACATCTAGAAAACAGTTACTTTAAGCCAGGATACAATTCATAAGATGCAATAGAACAATATTTTTGTTCCCATGTTACAGATAAGGAAACTGAAGTACAGAGACATTCATGATCCTACCATGTTAAGGAATCCTTTGATTACCTCCTGTTCAATATCGTACCTTTGAGGTCATTACACCTAAGGGGTCAGCTGCTTCCTCTTGAATTCCATTGTGCTTGCAGATTTCGTTATAACTGACTGCTCCCTTGGGCTTAGTACAGTGTCTGGTGCTTGTTAAGGGTTCTGTCAACTTTTGATGAGTACATATAAGAATTGTCTAAGTCACATCTGACACTTTTTTGACCCCATGGACTGTAGCCCATCAGGTTCCTCTGTCCATGGGATTTCCTAGGCAAGAATACTAAAGTAGGTTGCCATTTCCTTCTCCAGGGGAATCTTCCCAACTCAGGGATTGAACCTGCATCTTCTCTGTTGGCAGGCAGATTCTTTACCACTGGGCCCCCTGGGAAGCTCCATATATAAGAATAAATGGCATCAATGATATTAAGTAAAAGTACCCATGCAAGAAGAGGTGGCTGAGGTCATATTTAAAATAAAGAAGAATACTTGTCTTAAACTCATGGAGATGCGTACATTAAATGTGTAGATTTTTAGCATGCCTGCCATACCTCAATAAAAATAAAGGGGAGCCAGCTCCCCAAAGAGACTCACTGGTAAACAGTACATTTTATTTCAGTTGTATTCAGCACTTCCAATCTCACCCATGGCAAAACTCTATTACAAAATAAACAAGCTCAGAAAATGGCAAAAAAAACCCACAAAAAACCATCAAGCAGAGGAGCTAGTAGGGACAGAGGGAAGAAATTACCCCAAGCCTTTTTGTGTTGTTCTTTCCTCTTTAATTCACTTATTTTTTCCCAAGTTATTTCTCCTTCTAAGCAAATGAATGAAGAGGCTCATCGCATTTCCCTCCTGTTGTTACTTATCTAGATGGGTGGTAAGTCCATTGGGTAGAGATCATGTCTACACTCTACAAACCTTTCAAAAATATTTACATTATAAATGGAGGCCAATCCCTGTTCACAAGCCTGACCCATCAGAGAAAAAAAAATGTAGAGTCTGTAAGAACCAACCAGCCTCCTCCACATGTGCTCAGGTTAAGCTTTTCATCCTGATGCCAGACCACAAAGAACAGAGCGCCCAGAAGCTTCCTGGAAATTGGGCAGCACTGAGATGACCTTGAGTCAGTGTTGCCTTGGAGACCGTTGCAATGTGTTGGAATCAGCTGTGGGGCTGCGTCTCTGCTAGGGGTTGACCTTGCCAAAGGGAAGGGCAAGGTCAAGAGGCTCCAGAAGAAACATTTCTGTGTGGCATATTAATTTGGGAAAATATGTTTACACATTGAACTTCTTTTTTTGGTGTTTCCATTTTCCAACTAAATGATCTCTTCTAAGTTACAGCACAGTTAACTTCTGTTCTTGGAGAAGTCTTATATTATGCCAGATGGAAAGGGCAGCTGTGACTGAAAACTATATTTCCATATCTATGAGTTAGGCACTAGAGAGATGATTGGATGTCAAGGAGAGAACTTAGCTTGCCTTTCATGCCAAGCCGACTGGTGTTCTCTATCCTTTCCTTCTACACCATGAAGAGAAGACCGGGCACTTCCTTGGTGGTCCAGTGGTTAAGACTTCATCTTCCAATGCAGGGGCACAGGTTTGATCCCTGGTCAGGAAGCTAAGATCCCACATGCCAAAAAACCAAGACATAAAACAGAAACAATATTTTAAGAAATTCAGTAAAGAACTTCAAAAATTGTCCACATGTAGAAAAAAAAAATACTAACTGAATCTCAGCACAGTCATACTGCAGTTGGATCTAAAATTCTACTTCCTTTGCCCCTGCCTCAAATGAAAGTTTAGAAATCACAGCCTCACTGGCTGTAAGTGGACACTTGGATGCTTATTATTTATTCTTAAACATCATTTTTACTCTAAGGGGAGCACTTTGCCTCCCAGTCATTTCAGATAGGATTCCTGAAGGGGACATTCTTTCATTCTTCTCTTCCTACAGGCGTAAACATTCAGCATTTTAAACTTGAAACATACAATGTTATCTACTTCTGCTGTCTTATGTAACTTTTCAGGAATGTTGCAAGACTTTCCGGGCTTCAGTGAGGTTGGGATGGGGAAAGGAGAGAAAGGGGGCTGAAGGTATGGGGGGAGAAAAAGAAAATCAAATGTTTCCATACATCACGGCATTGGCTGTTTGTGACAAGAAGTTATTGCAATTAAGATACAAGCCGGATGTGTGGGCTAAACACTCAGCTGATATCACAGGCATTTATTGATAATGAAGACTTGGAGGAAGGGAACTGGAAAATTGCTGTCTTTAGTGGTTTCCGAGGCAAGAGGACAAACCATATGGATTAATCAAAAAAAAAATTACTTCACCTTATCTAGGAGAAGAGAAAACTGTTTATTTTACTGCAAAAGGAATGTTTCTGTCAAGTTTGAAGTGTCAGTCTTCCAGGTTTGAGCTTTACATTGTACAGTTCACTGCATAAGCACATTGTCTAGCTTTAAACAATTTGGAGTTGCTGAATGAGCTGGCAAATAGCTCCAGCTATAAGCAACAGGAGAAAAACATTCCAGTGAGCTTACATCCAGAAAGTCTTGGCTACCTGGGCCACTAAAGTGGTGGCCACCCAATTAAACCTGAATTTACCTATCAGGAGAATAGGTAAATATCCCCGAGGCTTAACTCAAGCAAAATGGGTTTCACTTGAAATCATGCTATTTTCAAACAAGACGTTGTCAGGGAAAAGCCTAAAGAAAAATGTTCTAGAATGTCCTTTGGAAATGCAGTGCTAAGCTAATGGAATAGTTAGTGAAAATCAGAACCCTTAGGAGACTAATTTAAAAGTGAAATATAAGAATAGAGTATCTTAGATAAACGCTAAGCAGAGAGTAAAGAAAGTCTGGAAATATTAACATCATGTACAGAAAAACATAATGACAGAGTCAAGAAAGAGTGTGAAACTTTCCAGAGGGCTAAACTTTAAGATCTTTTATAAAAAATACTAAATGGTGCATGTGAAATGAGCTTTCGTAATGAAACCATATCTTCTTTGTCTTCCTAAAGAAGGCACTTTGGAAATTTCCACATTTCAGATTTTTCTTGGCTAAGCATGTCCGTCTGTTCAGTATATCATCCTTTATGGCATGAATAAGAAAATCAGATTACTTATCACCAATAAAACAAAAATTGGATGAAGATGCTTCCTTCAAGGGTGCTGAAGTTTATGAAAAATGTCGGCCTTCTGGGTTTTTGAATTATTCCAAACATGGTTTCATGATTAGAAAAATAGGGCAATATCTCATTGGGATTTTGATCAAACTCGAAATAGCCCCATCAGCTCAAATACTCTTTAGACATCACTCAAGTAACTTGTTTGGGTTAGAACAAATGCAAAGTTACAGATAGAATCTCAGGAAGACCTTCCAAACGAACTGACGTTCAGAGAATATAGGTAAGTGGCCACAGCTCTAAAGATTTATAAAATGTTAATATCAATTCTGGGGTTTCTCTGATAGTAAAGAGTCTGCCTGCAATATAGGAGGCCTGGGTTCAATCTCTGGGTCAGGAAGATCCCCTGGAGAAGGAAATGGCAACTCACTCCTGTTTCTTGCCTAGAGATTTCCTTGGACAGAGGAATGTCAGTTCTACTTGTAGTAAAGCCTATGTTAAATCTATCTGAGTCATAGAAAAGGATGATGCCCACTAAGAATATGAAAAGCATGTCTATCAGAAATAAATATTTAAGCTCTCTAGGTGTCTGGATAACTCCTCACAGGAAGGCACTCAGGAGAGAGGACCTGTTAGTACCACCTGCTCTTCGTGAAGGATGGATTGTTCTCCTCCAGCATTGCTTTCCCTCTTTCCATCAACAAGATCTAGTCAGGTAACCAGATATGGTATTCTATATCTGACAAACAATCAGCTGACAAACAGGTTTGTGCAATAGACGCACGTGAAGAAAATAGCTCTCTTGGATATAAAGAGATTCACGTGTGTTGCAGAGCAATCAGAAGGCCCAGTAAGTGGGACGCGGACTCTTAATGCAGCTGCATTCTGATGAGGCCCTCTGTTTCCCTGGAACAGCAGCTCTGCCGATACCAACCTTGGGTTCCCTTCAGCATGACAGAGAACACATAAGCGACCATAGAGGGGCTTTTATCTGAGTGTTTACAAAGATCTTCCTATAGTTCCCGTCTTTCAGGGGAAGAAAGAGAAGACTGATAACAGTTCCTCGGTGTGGGTCACATAATGACGCAGTTTAGAGGCTCTCACCCCGCTGTGTCTCTTCTAGTATTCCTAGAGTGTCTTCGGAGGGTTCTTATGGAAGTTTCCAAAACCAAATTACCATTAAATGGGCTAACCCACCAGTGAAACCCATGCCGCTGGCCGTTTACACGTGTGTGCGTGGTAAAGAATCTGCCTGCAATTACAGGAGATGAAGGAGACCCGGGTTCAACCTCTGGGTCAGGAAGATCCCCTGGAGGAGGAAATGGCAACCCACTCCAGTATTCTTGCCTGGAGACTCCCACAGACAAAGGAGCCTGGTGGGCTACAGGCCATGGGGTCACAAGGAGAAGGACCTGACTGAGCATGCGTGCATGTATGCAGACTGGCCCAGAGATAGGAACATACAGACTTCTTGGGTGGCTCTAGTGGAAAAAAATCTTTCTGCCAATGCAGAAGACATGAGACGTGGGTTCGATCCCTGAGTCAGAAAGATCCTCTGGAGGAGGGCATGGCAACCCGCTCCAGTATTCTTGCCTGGAGAATCCGCATGGACAGAGAAGCCTGGTGGGCTACAGTCTGTGGGGTCAAGAAAGTGTCAGATGTGACAGGGACTGAGCACGGGACATACTCTTCAGGAAACAGAGGACAGGGACTATTCCACAGCTGTCCAATCAGTGTGTTACTTCCTCTTTGATACGTAACACAATTTCCAGAAAAGAGGCAAATGTTTTTAATGTGCTCCTCTTCAATTCTTCCTGCTCAACCTTTACCTTACTGGGCAAATGCCACTACTCAGAATTACATGGGTGTC
The DNA here is from genome assembly GCA_007570785.1 of Antilocapra americana. Lineage (NCBI taxonomy): Eukaryota > Metazoa > Chordata > Mammalia > Artiodactyla > Antilocapridae > Antilocapra > Antilocapra americana. The sequence goes on from ML664180.1 coordinate 13,634,439, forward strand.
ATGTGCTTTGCTTGCCTTCTTAATCCCTAGTCTGGGGTAGTCTGTCATCTTGCCTTTAATTTATTCTCTGCAGAATAAATTACACCCGTGGTTATTTATTTTGTGTGTGTGTGGCTCACAGAATAGCAGAATAGGAAGTAGCCTTAGATACTATCTACTCCAATATTGTAACCTCACTAAGGTATAACTCCTTTACATCCATCAAGGTAGACACAGAACTGTAGCATGTTCCTACCAATGACAGTGAGCCCACTTCCACGTTTAGCAATTTTAATTTTAAGAGAGGTCTTCTGTGTATCTAAGCTTGATCCTCCAAAACTAGTTTACTCTTTCTTTCAGAGCAGATTTTTAAAAAATTAATTTTTATTGGAGTATAGTTGATTTTCCATGTTGTGTTATTTTCTGCTATACAGCACAGTGAATCAGTTATACATATATCCATTCTTTTTTAGAGTCTTTCCCCATATAGGCTATTATAGAGTATTGAGTAGAGTTCTCTGTGCTATGCAGTATATTTTTATTAGTTATCTATAACAGTGTGTATATGTCAGTCCCAATCTCCCAATTTATCCCTCCCTCCTCACCTTCCCCCTTGATAATCTTGTTTTCTATATCTGTGACTTTATTTCTGTTTTGTAGATAGGTTCATTTGTACAATATTTTTAGTATTTCATGTAAGTGATATCATATGATGTTTGTCTTTCTCTGTCTGACTTACTTCACTCAACATGACAATCTCTAGGTTCATCTGTGAAAAGTGAAAGTGTTAGTCATTCAGTAGTGGGACTAACTGCTGGACCCCATGGACTGTAGCCTGCCAGGTTCCTCTGTCCATGGGATTTCCAAGACAAGAATACTGAAGTGAGTTGACATTTCCTTCTACAGGGGATTTTCCTGACCCAGGGACCGAACCTGTGTCTCCTGAGTTGAGAGTTGAATTCTTTACCACTGAGCCACCTGGGAAGCCCTGTGTACAATTAGTAGCATTCTAATGTTTATATTATTTAACATGACTTGAAAGAGGGGGTAATGGGTCAACATCTTGTTTTTTCTCCATATGAAATACATCAGGAGAAAAAACAAAGGTTGATGTCTACAAAACATGAAATCCTTAGTAACAAACATTTTATGCTAAGAATATATGGACCTCTGATGTGGAGATACAGTTAAGAAATAAAGGTCAAATATATAAGAATGAGCTCACTCCCTAAAGTAGAGCAGAAAAACTAGAAACCGCAGCAGATATCCAAGATTGGAATCAGAGTGATTCTACTCCATTTCTGTGCAGTCTGGGCTTGAAGCCAAACTCAAAACAATTATAATCTCAGAAAGTCCCACCCTGAAAGACAGGTCGAATTTTCCTCTGGAGAATGACTAAGTCTGAAGATATAGGAGGATTAACAGGTCATTTAAAAAATAGATCTTGTTGGTTTGGTCACCTCATCTTTACAGGCATCAATTGTCTTTGCAATTCCAATGAAAATTCCACATAGTAGCCAAACTGGACAATGCATTGTCCAAAAAACCTTCTAAAAGTGAACTGTGGGTATGCAATCTCTCCTATGTCTTATGGGAAAGTTTAACAACATTATCTTTGCATATTTACCTGAGTCACTGACTCAAAGCAGAGAGGCCCCCCAACGAGGACATACATACACAAGGATACACACAGGAAGACGCACATTTCTATTCATGTCCAAAGCAGAGGAGAGCATAATGGAAAACAATGCCTGCTATAAGAGTCTACATTTTGTTTTTGGAGATGCTTGTTTTTGATTTTGTATGTATTTTTACCTGGATTTATTATTATTTTCATTTCTGATTATACTTTATGAGAATTTATTTTTCATTTAAGCATTTGTTATGCAGAATTGCATAGGGGGCTTCCCAGGTGGTGTTAGCGGTAAAGAACCTGCCTATCTGCAGGTTAGATCCCTGGATTGGGAAGATCCCCTGGGGTAGGAAGTGGCAACCCACTCCAGTATTTTTTGCCTGGAAAATTTCTTGGACAGAGGAGCCTGGTGGGCTATAGTTCATGGGACTGCAAAGAGTTGGACATGGCTGAGCGATTGAGCACATGGAGAATTGCTATTTACCAAAGTTAAAAGAAAAAAACGGAAGCATTCGTTAAAAAAATAAATCTTTATGATGACCTTAGATTGGAGGATTTATTTTTGATGATTTTAAGAATATACATTGTACCTATCTTTGTTTGGTTTCTAAGAAACCAAATCTACAAAATCATGAGAGAGAAGCCAGAAGAACAGTTAAGTGGATATCCTTACTTTGTAAAATTGTGGTTATTTATTTAGTAGTTAACATCTGTCCTACAATTTTCCCGGGATGGTTGTTAATATGAAATCAGATGGCATATGAAAAGCATCTTTGCAAATTAAAAGTGCTATGAAAATGTGCTATTATGGAAGCTGGAAGCTTCCCTATAACAGACTCTTAAATTGACATGGTACAAAAGTGAAGCTTACTACAAAACAGAAATCTGAATAGCAATCTTTGAAATTCATTTCCAAAATGATCTTGAGACCAGACTTTCAAAATCCTTTAAGGTGGATGTATGAAATAAAAAAAATGTTCTATTATGTTCTTCTTTCCCATCCTTGTTTCACCAGCGAAGTTAGAATATCCCGGAAGGTTTACCAGTACAAAAGTCACTAATGGCTAGCTGCCAAAATTGAATTTAGAAAGACCAAATTCTCTAAGAATGATAGTGTTAGTGTGAATTTCCAACCTATTCCCCTATGCATTTGTCATTCTTTCATTCAGAAATATTTTTATTTCATAGAATTGACTTCCTTGTAAGTCCTCAAGAAATCAACATTAAATATTATCTCCTTTCACTTAGGAAAGAGGAAATGTAGGGTCCTCTGCTAACAGATAGTTACACAATAAAAATTCAACTTAAAAATCAACAAGGCATTGGTAACAGGGGGAAAATGGATCTCTAGATATTTTGAGAATGTAATGGGATAAAATGAAGGAAACATTTTTTTTCCTGTGTCATTTTTTACTTTTTAAAGTTATTTTAAAGAAAAATTGAACTTAAAGAGCAGAGAATTTCAATAACCTCCCTCTCACCTGTACTCATTTCTCCCTATTATTCACATTCTCCATTATTGTGGTACATTTGTTACAACTGATGAATAATATTGATACATTATTATTAAATCCATTGTTTTAGGGTCACTCTTTGTGTTTATGTTGACAAATGTATAATGACACAAACCCACCATTACAATATGACACAGAATAGATTCACTGCCCCCCAAATTTTCTCCATGTTCCAACAGTTCATCCTTCTTGCCCACCAACCCCTGGTAACCATGCATCTTTATATAATCACCATAGTTTTTTATTTTCTGTAATGTCCTAGAGTTGGAATTGTGCAGTATGTGGCCTTTTTAGACTGACTTTTTCACTTAGCAATATGCATTTAAATTTCCACTGTGTCTATCCAGGGTTTGATAACATTAATTTTTAATCATTGAATAATATTCTATTATATAGATATAACATTATTTATTTTTCCATTTGCCTCCTGAACAACATCTTGGCTATTTCCAATTTTTAGCAATTATGAATAAAGTTACTATAGACATTTGTGTACAGGTTTTTATGTGGACAAAAGTTTTCAATTCGAATAAATACCTAGGAGTAAGATTGGTTAATCATATAATAAGACTATGTTTAGATTTTTGAGATACTGTCTAACTGTCTTCTAAAGTGGCTATATGGGGGAAATATTTTTAAAGTATTTTTGGAAGCAGCAAAATAATGTATATCACATGACCGGAATTCATTCATCATTAATATATTATAAGATATTAGAGATAAATTATATAATAGAAAAGAGCTTGATTTTTTTCTTATATTAAAGGAAAACCTAGTATTATTTACATATGAAAAAGAGACAAATAATATTATCTTAATTTGTTACATAATCTTCAATTTAGCCAACAGATTCCATTGCATTTCTAGTCCTAGAATGGTGCCTGACACAAAGCTAGCAAATGATAAGTGACTGTTTTCAATACACATTTATTATTAATATATATGTGTATATGTATATACATCTATATTACCCCATGTCCTCCCTGAATCTCAGAGTCCTTTAGCCCCAAATAAAAGCCTCCCAAAGAGCCCCCTGCCACTGTCATGCCATCAGCACTCTCTGTGACTGAAAGCCAGGAGAACGCTAAGTGTACAGATGATACACGCTATGCTGCCCGTCTGTGGTTTGGCTGGATCCAGATGCTTGACCTGAGGTAAAATCACTCACGTGACTGATCCCATTGTTGCTGCAGGGATGATCTTTTGGGTTGCCCCAGTAGGTAGCAGCCTCCACTGCTTTCCAAACTCAACTACTGTACTATCCCCTCTACAACCTCACATCCCTTCCACACTTCTGGGGAGTAGAACTTCCTTTCTTTCTCCATTTCTTCCATCTTGCCTTCTTTCTTAGTTGTTGAATGGAGCTTCATAGGATGATAGACATAAATAAGATACTGCTGTGTCTAGAGCATCCTGAGTTTCGTAGAGAAGGGCAAACCCGTAGCTAGAAAAGTGCAGGACCATGTGTGAAGTGGGACACATGACCAAGATACACTCCTATCACACAGGAAGGTGGGGCAAGATGGAGGGAGCCTGGGGCTGTGAAAGGTAAGAGTGAGTGAAGAGTGAGTCCTCCTGATGAACCTATCGTGAAGCCGAAAGACATAGTGACGTGGAGGAAGTAAAGAACATTTTAGAATGTTCTCACATGGCCTCCCCAAAGGAGAGACCCAGCACAGATGGAGCCCACTGAGACTGGCAGGGTGTCTGCTGGTGACCCCCATGCCTTGAGATATGTAATTGTCCATGTCTGAGGGTAACTTACTGTCTAACTTTCTAAATAGCTGTTCAGCTATTCTGAATAGCTCAGAATATGGGATTGTGGCAATCATTGGCTGGAAATCTAAGCTAAAAAGAAATAGTCTTGGCTCTTCATTTGGAAGAATCAAATCAGTGCTTTAGATGCCTGGACCAGCACAAACAGCATCACTAGGACCTTGTTATAAATGCAAGTAGCTGGATTTTCTGGATCTGAGACTTGGAGGTAGGGCCCAGCAACCTATGTTTTAACAAGTTCCCCAGGGACTCCTGACACCTGCTAAAGTTTTGGAATTGCTGCCTTAGACAACTGTAGTTGTCCATGTGAGGAAGACTGAAATATTAATCAAGGCTTTGTTTATCACTTTAATGAACCAGATTCTAGCTAAAGAAGAAACATATATAAATCTGTGCATGTACAGTTTCAGGATTTTAACTCAACTGGTGCTAAGTAATATATTGATAGCTAAACTAAACTAATGCTAATGCTTTGTTGAGATAAAGCAAATCCTCTGGACCTATGCAAGAGTATAAAAAGCATAATAAAGGTGACTGATCTGTAAAAATTTACAGTGCTTTATTTACCCATGCTGACAGGTCAGTTGTAAATGTTCATAGCTCTTTAGAGACCTCATGAGAAAACACACCGATCTGTGTGAAAGACACAACAGTCATCAAGGCTCGAGAAATGCTGTCAGGGCTGGGGACTCACTGCAATAAAGACAGTCAGGGCGGGGGGTGGGGGGAAGGCTCGGGGCCAGGCCGTATTGATAAATATTTACAAGCAAATCACTGAAGAATGAGAGGGGGTCTATTATAGCCGAAAGGCGACAGGTCACTTTTGAATAGTGGCATCTGAAACTGGAAACAAATTTGTTGCTGAAATACAAATTGGAGGAAATTGCTTTTGTGGGAAAACATTTCCTCTCCTCAGTGGGTTTCTCTTTTGTGTTCTGCCTGTTCTACTCGTGGAATTTCAGAGGCAACTGGAATCTCCTGATAGGGGACTGGCTACTGTTCAAGCTCCTCACTGTGGCCTTAGGAGAGGTGCCTTGCCCCCCGGGTCTGCTTTTTCCCATTAGAGATGGTTGCTTTACCACCCAACTCTCTCTCAAAATCTTCAGTAAGAGGTCTGTAAGATTCAGTGAGAGATCTTTCTCTCTCTCAAGATCTGTTGTAAGATCTTCCGTTGAAGGTTTAAACAGAGCACTAGAAAAAATTCAGCCTGACGAGTTCATGACAGTCCTCCCAATCTTCTCCTTCTCCCTTCAGAATGAGTTCAGAATTCTGAGGATTTTAAACCCTGTCTCTGAACTTGGCGAGGTCAGGAATTTTGTTCATCACATAAGAGAGTTTGTGTCTCTGAAAAGTATGAACAACAGGAAACAAAGACAGCTGTCCTTTTCTTGAAATAATAATACTGAGCACAGGTTGGTATCTTGCATGGGGACTTTTGAAGAAACACTCACTGAGTTCAGCTCCTTGGAAGTTATCATTCGAGGTCATTGGAGCGAAGCTTGGAGCTACATCTCAGAGCGAGGAGGAATGGGAAGGTGGGGGGACCATTGTCTTCACCCCGGATCCCGGGTGGACCGTGTTCCACGGCTGCAGTCAACGCCCTGGGGGACCTCAGCACCCACACGGAAGGTTGGGGTCTTTGCGGAGGGACAAGACAGCAGAGTTCACTGCCCAGGGCTGGCAGTGCCATGTCATGTTGTTAGGAGATGTAAGAGCCATCCTGTACCAACGTGGAGGCCGCCACCCTCCGGAGACTGTCCATCAGCTGTGGGTTGAAGAAGCAGGAAGGAGAGATTGATTTCCCCACCCTAGTCCAGGCTCACGTTTTCATTTTGTCCTGGTTTCCAAAAGTTATGCAACCCACATGCACAGGACTGGTAAGTGACAGATTCGACTTTGGATCCAAGTCTGTCTTACTCCAGATATTAGTTGCTCAGTCCTGTCTGATTCTTTGTGACCCCAGGGACTGTGGCCCACCAGGCTCCTCTGTCTGTGGGATTTCCCAGGCAACAATACTGGAGTGGGTAGCCATTTCCTTCTCCAGGGGATCCTCCCAACCCAGGGACTGAACCCAGGTCTCCTGCATGGCAGGCAGACTTTTTTTACCTTCTGAGCCACCAGGGAAGCCCTGCCTTCCTCCAAAGCTCCTGCTTTTAACAACAGTCACGTTTAAGGCATTGTATTGGATTCTAGAAAGTATACGGGTAAGAACAAATCACAGTTCCTTACATTTTAGAGCTTAGAATGATGAACAAATTACAGCCTCTGCCCATCACATAAAATATAGGTGGAAGAGGTAAAAATAAGTAAAAAGCAATACTGTGTGACAAAGACAAGTAAATTTCCACGCAGTATGACAAATGCACAGACAGAAATAAGCATAGGGTACTGCGGAAGAATAGACGTGGGGGCATCTAAGCTTTTGGAAGTCAGGGAAGGCTTCTTAGAAGAGTTGACTTGTTAGCTCTAGTCTCACTGATAAAATGGATAAAACTGACTAGTATAAGGGGTAACAGAAACAAGGACTGGTGACACAGAGTGTGTTTGGGGAACACAAGTAGTTCAGCGTGTCTCCAGCTTGGAAATGAGATCTGGGCTTTGAGGAAAGGATGATAAGAAAAGCTGGACACAGCATGAATGGCCCTGGAGAGTATCATACTGCATGAAGTGAGTCACACAGAGAAGCAGAAATGTTGTATGACATCCCTTGTATGTGGAATCTAAAAAGAAATGATACAAATGCACTTACTTACAAAGCAGAGAGAGACTCACAGACTTAGAAAATGAATTTATGGTTACTGGAGTTGTGGGGGAGGGGTAGTTAGGGAGTTTGGGATGGACATGTACACAATGCTATATTTAAAACGGATAACCAAAAAGGACTTACTGTACAGTGCATGGGACTCTGCTCAATGTTATGCAGCAGCCTGGGTAAGAGGGGAGTTGAGGGGAGAATGGGTACATGTGTATGGAGGGCTGAGTCCCTTCGTGTTCACCTGAAACTACTGCATTGTTAATCGGCGATAGCTCAATGAAAATAAAAAGTTTAACATTTGGAAACGAAAGAAAAGCTGGACAAGTGGCAGTCACTTGTTTGAAATAGAGGAAAGAGAATCACTGAGACATTTTAAGGAGGAAAATCATATAATAAAATTGGCATCTGGAGGAAATCATTCTGATGATCAGGATAGCACACTGAATTCAGCTTCTATGTATCTGCCAGTCTCCAAATCCATGGGCCAGTCAGAAAGATGATAGAAGGAGAATAAATTGATAACAACATTAGGAAACAAAAAACAGTATCACTGGTAGGCCTGAGAGTTTGAGGAATTCATGGAGAATATAAAGTGTCAAGAAAAATGTACTTTCATAGAGAAGTTGGAGCAGCTTTGGGGAACTCCTGAGTCAAAGGACCCAGGGAGACAGCCTCATGGAATTCACCTAAGAGCTGTGGTCAAGGCCTCTGAGACTTGGTCTGCCACCTAGTCCCTCCACATCTGGGCAGCAGGTGGATAGTTGGCCTGTTTGCCATGCTGAACCAGTGGAGGTGGTCACTGCAGCTGGGAGATGGAGACCTTGACCTCTCAAAGGGACAGGGCTCTTTCTCTCCCTGGCTTACTTCACTTAGCAAAATGGCCTCCAGATTCATCCATACTGTCACAAAGGGCAAGATTTCTTTCTTCTTTATGGCTGATAATGTTCCTCTGTGTGTGTGTGTGTGTGTGTGTGTGTGTGTGTGTGTATCTATGGCTGAACAATATTTCACTGTACACACACACACACACACATACCTATGTATACATACATACCACATTTTCTTCATCTGCTCATCCATTAAAGACAGGCTGTTTCCATGTCTAGGTTTTATGAAAAATCCCACACTGGACATAGGGGTGCAGATATTTCTTCAAGATTCTGACTTCAATTCTTTCAGATATATATTCAACAGTGGGATTGCTAGATCATATGGTAGTTGAATTTTTAATTTTTTTTTGAGGAACCACCATACTTTCATAATGACTATAGTTAATTATATGATGTAGAGTACTTGAAAGTTGTTACAATTACATCTTAAGCATTCTCATCACAAAAAAGTGTTACAAAAAAGTAATAAAGTAAATAAATTAAAAAAATCATGATGTTAACTATTGAGGTGATGGCTATGTTAATTATTTTGATCTTGGTAATCATTTTACGATGTACATGTATCAAATCATCACACCATACATTTTAAATACATACAATTTTATTTGTGAATTATTCCTCAAGAAAAGATAGGGTTCTTTAACACGTTTCTGTAGTTAAAATTCTTTTCCCTTTCTTAATTTATTTTTCCTTCATTTATTTTTTCAGCACACTTTAACCGTGATGCACTTTTTGCCGCCACTGTCCTGTCCTCACCAAAATCAGCTGCTGATAACGCAAACGGAGCCAACCAGGGACTCTCAAACACAAAGCATAAAACAAGCTATTTGGAAAGAAACAATAAAGATCTAAGATTAAAAAATAGACTAAATATTAAAACATAAACTTAAAAATTTTCCCAAACAGCAAAAATGACTAATTAGAAAATGTTTTGGAAGAAAAAAAATTCCATTTGTAATAGCAAAAACAAAACCAGAAGACTGAGTAATATAGCCCAGAAATGTCCAAGAGACCGTATAAAGCAAAATCATAAAAATGTAGGAAGGGCCATTTAAAAAGACCTAAAGAAAGTCAAATCATGTTTGAAAAAATGAACAATTTTACATTAGAAGCCAATACACAATGTTTGTCTCCCAGAAAAGCCCTGAATATAAGATAACTTTTAGTTACTTTGTCTTTTATTAGCAATGTTTGGGCACTTTTCATTTTATCTTTTTTAATGCTATTTTTAAAGCAACAACAGAGATAAGAAAATATCCTTTACTCTTGCAAATATTTTTAGCATGGTCTTGTTTAGTTATTAAGTCTGACTCTTAGTCACCCCATGAACTGTAGCCCACAAGACTCCTCTGCCCAAGGCATTTTCCAGGCAAGAATACTTGGTTGCCATTTCCTTCTCCAGGGGATCTTTCCAAACCAAGGCTCAAGCCTACCTCTTCTGCATTGGCAGGCAGATTCTCTACCACTGAACCACCTGGGAAGCCCTAAAGAATCTTCAAATGGATGAAAAAAGTATGTATTGTCCAAATACAGAAATAGAGATACTGTCAATAATATAGCATGTTTAGTATCTCTGAAATTACTAGTTAAAACAATAAATGTCATGTTTTACTATCATAATTAAAAGCAAGAATATACAATGGAGAAAAGACAACCTCTTTAACAAGTGGTGCTGGGAAAACTGGACAGCCACTTGTAAAAGAATGAAACTAGAACACTTTCTAACACCATACACAAAGATAAACTCAAAATGGATCAAAGATCTAAGCATAAGACCAGAAACTATAAAACTCCTAGAGGATAACATTGGCAAAACACTCTCTGACATAAACCAAAGCGGGATCCTACATGACCCACCTCCCAGAATATTGGAAATAAAACCACGAATAAACAAATGGGACCTAATTAAAATTAAAAGCTTCTGCACTGCAAAGGAAACTATAAGCAAGGTGAAAAGACAGCCTTCAGAATGGGAGAAAATAATAGCCAATGAAGCAACGGACAAACAATTAATCTCAAAAATATACAAGCAACTCCTGCAGCTCCATTCTAGAAAAATAAACAACCCAATCAAAAAGTGGGCCAAAGAACTTAACAGACACTTCTCCAAAGAAGACATAAAAATGGCTAACAAACACATGAAAAGATGCTCAACATCACTCATTATCAGAGAAATGCAAATCAAAACCACAATGAGATATCACTTTATACCACTCAGAATGGCTGCAATCCAAAAATCTACAAGCAATAAATGCTGGAGAGGATGTGGAGAAAAGGGAACTCTCTTACACTGTTGGTGGGATTGCAAACTAGTACAGCCTCTATGGAAAACAGTGTGGAGGTTCCTTAAAAAACTGCAAATAGACCTGCCATATGACCCAGCAATCCCACTGCTGGGCATATACACCGAGGAAACCAGAACTGAAAGAGCCACGTGCACCCCAATGTTCATCGCCGCATTGTTTACAATAGCCAGGACATGAAAGCAACCTAGATGCCCATCAACTGACAAATGGATAAGAAAGCTGTGGTACATATACACAATGGAATATTACTCAGCATTAAAAAAAAATTCATTTGAAGCAATTCTACTCAGATGGACGAAACTGGAGCCCATTATCCAGAGTGAAGTAAGCCAGAAGGAAAAACAACAATACAGTATATTAACACATATATATGGAATTTAGAAAGACGGTAACGAGAACCCAGCATGCGAGACAGCAAAAGGAACGTAGATGTATAGAATAGACTTGTGGACTTTGTGGATGAGGGCAAGGGTGGGATGATATGGGAGAAGGGCATTGAAGCATGTTAATTGTCATGTGTCTAATCAATCGCCAGCCCAGGATTGATGCTCGGGACTGGTGCAGTGAGATTTCCAGGGGGAGGGAGGAGGGAGGGGGGTTCTGGAGGGGGAGCATATGTAAACCCATGGTGACGTCATGTCATTGTTTGGCAAAACTAATAAAAAAAAAAAAGAAAAAAAATGGGCTTCTCAGGCAGTGCTTGCGGTAAAGAGCCTGCCTGCCAATGTGGGAGACATGAGATGCGGGTTCCACCCCTGGGTCAGGAAGATCTCCTAGAGAGGGCATAGCAACCCACTCCAGTATTCTTGCCTGGAGAATCTCATGGGCAAAGGAGCCTGGTGGGCTACAGTCCTTAGGGTTGCAAAAAGTCTCACACGACTGCAGCGACTTAGCATGCACACATGCAAACTATAAACAAAATTGGCTGCAGAAACAGGCAGTTTTGGTGAAATTGATAACAGGTGAAGAATTTTTATAATGTTGTTCAGTCGCTCAGTCATGTCCATCTCTATGCAACCTCATGGACTGCAGCACACCAGGCTTCCCTGTCTTTCACTGTCTCCAGGAGTTTGCTCAAACTCATGTTCATTGAATCGATGATGTCATCCAACCATCTCATCCTCTGTTGCTCCCTTCTTATTCTGCCCTCAATCTTTCCCAGCATTAGGGTCTTTTCTAGTGAGTCTGCTCTTTGCATCAGGTGACCAAAGTATTGGAGCTTTAGCTTCAGCATCAGTCCTTCCAATGAATATTCAGGGTTTATTTTCTTTAGGATGGACTGGTTTGATCTCCTTGCTGTCCAAGGGACTCTCAAGAATCTCCTATCAAAAATGAGAGGATTCATACTCTTCTCAACATTCCACTTTTAGGCAGTCTACTCTATAGAAATAGACAAATACAGCATTTTTAAATTTTAATTTAAAATTTTATCTATTTATTTTTTGGCTATGCCACATGCTTGTGAGATCTTAGTTTCCCAACCAGAGATTGAACCTGGGCCTATGTAGCAAAAGCATGGAGTCCTAACCACTGGATCACCAAGGAATTCCCACTGCAGCATTTTTTAAAATAGTGAAGAACTATAATAAGCTTTAATGTCTATTGATAAGTGAATCACAGTATATTCCTTCTACAAAATACTTTACAATAGTTAAACAAGATAAAGTAGACTTTTCATAAACAGAAAATTCTCCAGGACAAATTTTTAGGGAGAAAACAAAGCTGCAAGATACACGTGGTATAATCATGTTTTTGGGAGGACTAACAAAGGAAGAGATATATGGAGGTGTATGTGTTAGGAGACTAGAGGGAAGATAGAAATTTAGTCTAGAGAAAGCGTAGGGCAATAATATGGGAGGGAGGGCAGGAAGGGGATGTTTGGATAATTTGATACCTGAATTTTCTACATTAAAATATACATTTATATGTGATATTGGATTGGCCAAAAGTTTTGTTTGGCTTTTTCCATAACATCTTAAAGAAAAACTCAAATGAAAATCTTGGCCAACCCAATAGATAATACCTAATTGTAAAACTAAACGATTTTAATGACGAATCATGGTTAAGGCATTTGTATGGATTGGGGGGCTGCAGTGGGGTGATATGGGTAAGCAAAACCAGAAGCAAGGAGACCATTCAGAAGAGTAGCTCAAAGCTGAGTTGAGAGAGAGTTTCCCCCTAGGCTGGGGAGGTTGGTTGGGAAGGTCATTTCTCAAAACAGGCACATTCTAAAGTCAGGAGGAAGGTGATATTGAAAGGCAGAGGTGGCTGAGGATGAGATGGTTAGATAGCATCACAGACTCAATGGATGTGAGTTTGAGCAAACTCCAGGCAATATCCAAGGACAGAAGAGCCTGGCATGCTGCAGTCCATGGGGTCACAAAGAGTCAGACATGACTTAGCGACTGAAGAGCAACAACGAGGTTGAAAGGACTTGGTGATAACTCTATCCAGGTGGGCTCGGCGTCGAGTTTGATCCCAGCTTTCTTGAACCTCCCTCTGTGCCACCTGACGACCTCACACATTCCCCATCCTACGTTCCCTCCCCAGGGGTAATACTATTAAAAGGTTTAGTATGAGCCTCTGCAATCTTCCACTTTAATTTCTCTGCATTTTAACACACACACACACCACTTTATCCCCTTCTTTTTTCCCTCTTTATTTTTCTTTCCTCCCTTCCTCTCTCTCTCTATTTTCCCATCTCTTTATTTTCTCTTTCTCTTTTTCCTTAACGAGGTTTATAATTTATGTGTTATCCTGCAAACTGATTTTTCACTCAACAAGATGTGTTGGAAAATGCTATCTATCTATCCATCCATCCATTTATGCTTCGAGTTCAGAGAAGAAGGCCAAAACAACAACAACAACAGCGTATGAATGCTTGCTGCCATGGTTCCAGCCAGGACTCTTGCCTTGGAATTTACTGTAAAGCCAGGAAGGGAGGAGCAGCTAAAACTCGCACATATGATTTAGTGACCACACTAAGAAGCCTGCATGAAACAGTTGGGGGAAGTTTTGAATGTTGTTGTCAGGGAATCATTTTCACTGTCAGAAAATGCAAAACACTCAACAAATATGTCCCCACGCCACCCAATCTTCTAAGCTTTCTGGAGAAGTACTTTCATTATTTCCCATTTACTCAATTAGAGAATTATTACACAGGATTGTTCAGTGTTAGTTCAGCTTCCCTTGATGATGGTGGGAAGAAGACACATGTGATTCTCTTTGTGAGTGTTCATTTGCTTTAAGGGTGACCTATTTTAATTTTAAGGAAATCTCAGTACTTCACTAATCTCGCGCCATTTGTGGAGTAAGTTATTTTTTCATCTCATTGCATCATATACTTTTGATCTCCAAAATGATAGCAATTTTTATATTTTATGTTTGAGCATAGTTTATCTTTCTTTGACTATCTCTGAATTTATAATTTGAATGTTATTAAGGGTAATATGATATCATATACCCTTCTGATTTCTTTCCATTTGTGATGTTTCAATATTCTAAATTTTTGTGCTTGCCTTTATCAGTCTTTTCCTATATATTTCTAGTTTCTGATCAAGTTAATGAGAATATAATTTCCAATTTGTTTGAATTTCATGTTAATGAGCTGTCAATACCCTTAGCAGTTAACCAAATGGGAGCACAACAAATGAGACTTTCTGAGAATTATTTGGGTGCCGTTCAAAGTCTCTTTTAGCTCCTAAATCCTGAAATGAGGAGCTGTAGGCAGGAAAGTTGATGATAAGAAGGAGTTGACCATTGAATAGTGGAGTTGGCTGTATTTACTAATACTGATAATGCATAAGTAATATGCATAAGTTTCATGCCTAACATACATTGATAATGATAAGAAAGTGAAAGTCGCTCAGTCATGTCTGACTTTTTATGACCCCACGGACTGTACAGTTCGTGGAATTCTCCAGGCCAGAATACTGGAGTGGGTAGCCTTTCCCTTCTCCAGGGGATCTTCCCAACCTAAGGATCGAACCCAGGACTCCTGCATTGCAGGCAGATTCTTTATCAGCTGAGCCAAAAGGGAAGCTCAAGAATACTGGTGTGGGTAGCCTATCCCTTCTCCAGCGGATCTTTCTGACCCAGGAATCAAACTGGGGTCTCCCACATTGCAGGCAGATTCTTTACCAACTGAGCTATCAGGGAATCCCCGATAAAGTGAAATTGTATTTCCTAAGGAAGTCACTCCTAAATATTCTCTCATGAATTGGTTGAGGGAAAGGGCCTATGAATTGTGCAAATACTGAAGAATAAAATTATCATATAGATTTTGAGTTGAGAAACCCTATCATATCTTCCTTTTCCTTGTATGTCATATCTTTTTATAAATCTTCTTACCAATGGAATTGATATGCACCAGAGTCTAATGAAGTGTTAAGTTATTATATGATTGAGAAAATAATATTATTAAAGCATATTTAATCTAATGCCTTTGATAATGGTTATAATAAATATATTTATATTTTTCATGAGTAACTTAAATAATCATCCTTTGATGATTAAATCCACTAATAATAGGTAAAATTGGTTACAAAGAAGCTTAGAATCGGTTTGGGGTTGGATGGGTTTGGGGGAACTAATATTGAACATCTACTCTAATCTAGGCACCACAAATTTATATAATTTATCCAATTTAGCCCTCATGGCTGCCTTGGATGGTAGGAACCACTAGCCTCATTTGTATATATGAAGAAACTAAGGTTAGAGAATTGAAATACCATCCCCAAGATTACATAGCTAGGAGGAGAGGCCAGCACTAGGCTTATATCACTTGAGAAACTAAAGTCATCCTTTTCTTAGCATTCTAGAAAATTATTAGGAATAAATTTTATATCAAAGATATTTTAGCATCTTAGTTATCAGGAGAGCATTTCTCAAAGTAAATTCTAATCTAGTCAAGTTAATTCTATTTCACACAAAAGCATGTGCTTTTTGTAAATAATGTGGAAATAAAGTCTTGAGGGGAGGGAAAGGAAGACAGTTATCTGCCTTGAAATGTTGATGAAGCCAGTATTTCCTAAAAAAATGTGTTATCTAGCTACTTCAATTAATTTAGTTGCTTCATATTATACAATCCCTCCATAAAGCTCTATCTTACTACACATAAGAGACTCAATCTGGAAGTTACATAGTTGGTTTTAAAATTAGAGTGTAGAATTCCTCCACAAGGGTTTAGGCAAGACTGGGTGTGTGACATTCTTTACTGAGGTGTCCTTCCCTCCTCCCTAATCTTTTCATCCCGCCCATGTGGTAACATGTGAGATGACTAAACACTATCTGAGCTCTCAATACCATAAATCTTCAGATAAATAGCACCAAGCTTAGCAAAGACAAACAGCAGGGTTCTTGAGCAGTTTTTTAGTAATGGTGCTACTATTGCTAAATGATTTGATTTTCATTGTTTTTGCTCAAAGGCATAATTTAATTGAAATACAGAGACAATGAGTTAACTTACTGAATGTATCTTTAATTGGAAGAATTGTAGTCTTATAACTAGCTTCCTATGTCCCACTAGGCAAGAATTTTACAGTTCTTTGTAACTCACTCAGTGTTCTTGATATGGCCTTATTTCATTGCTGTAGGAATCAAGGGTTCTTAAGAAACAATGACTCACTATTTGAAGGACATAAAAAAGCAACTTTGTGATATCTATATGATGAAATGTGAATGTCTCTTGTAGACTGTAAGCTATACAATTAGATTTACTCCACGGGAAGCAACTTTCCACTGTGTTTCCAATTTATCATTTATGGCCTTTAATAATATTTTTTCTTAAAAGGATGTGTCCTTGAATTCTTGAATAGTCACCATCTGTATCTCAAAAATGCATATATGTGCAATCTGGAATAATGGTACAGATAAACCTATTTGCAGGGCAGGAGTAGAAACGCAGATAGAGAGGACAGATGTGTGGACACACTTGAGGGGGAGGGGGGCTGGGATGAACTGGGAGACTGAAATAGACATATATACACAGAGTTCAGTTCCGTTCAGTCGCTCAGTAGTGTCCGACTCTTTGCAACCCCATGAACCGCAGCATGCCAGGCCTCCCTGTCCATCACCAACTCCCGGAGTCCACCCAAACCCATATCCATTGAGTTGGTGATGCCATCCAACCATCTCATCCTCTGTCATCCCCTTCTCCTCCTGCCCTCAATCTTTCCCAGCATCAGGGTCTTTTCCAATGAGTCAGCTTTTCGCATCAGGTGGCCAGAGTGTTGGTGTTTCAGCTTCAACATCAGTCCTTCCAATGAACACCCAGGACTAATCTCCTTAAGGATGGTCTGGTTGGATCTCCTTGCAGTCCAAGGGACTCTCAAGAGTCTTCTCTCAACACCACAGCTCAAGAGCATCAATTCTTCAGTGCTCAGGTTTCTTTATAGTTCAACTCTCACATCCATACATGACTACTGGAAAAACCATAGCCTTGACTAGACGTTTGTTGGCAAAGTAATGTCTCTGCTTTTTAATATGCTGTCTAGGTTGGTAATAACTTTCCTTCCAAGGAGTATGCACCTTTTAATTTCATGGCTGCAGTCACCATCTGCAGTGATTTTGGAGACCCCTAAAAATAAATTCTGTCACTGTTTCCATTGTTTCCCTATCTATTTGCCATGACGTGATGGGACCGGATGCTATGATCTTAGTTTTCTGAATGTTGAGCTTTAAGCCAACTTATTCATTCTCCTCTTTCACTTTCATCAAGAGGCTCTTGATATACACAGTACCATGTGTAAAATAGATAGCTAGTGGGAAGCTGCTGCATAGCACAGGGGGCTCAGTTCTGTGGTGACCTAGGGGGTGAGATGGGCTGGGTGGGTGGGAGGGAGGTACAAGAAAGAGTGGGTATATGTACACAGGTAGCAGAATCCTATTCTACTGGTTCACTTTGTTGTACAGCAGAAACTACACAGTATTGTAAAGCAACTATACCACAGCCAAAAATTTAAAAAATAAAAGCAAACAAATTTTTAAAAAACTCTCCTGTAAACAATTTGGTTTTAAAAATATTATAAAGCTCCATGGATGTTCACTACTGTGTGTAACTATAAATGTCCACTGAGGCCTCCTGAGCAAGAAGTTCATGGCAGAATACAGGGAAGAAGTTGGATTTAAGGAGCTTTCCTTTTTTTCCCTTCTAAGTGTGTGGGAATATGCTTTACTTGTCCATCATCCTGGCGGGCAGAGCTTATAACGTTCATGACATCCCTGAGTGAACTCAGCTCACACAGATACATTCCACAAGCAGCTAGGAAGTGGCAGTCCCATTGATAAGCTTCCCCAGTTCACAGAAATCAAGCCATAACATTCCCATTAACTTTGTTTGGAGCAATGATTAATGATAAAGGATAGAGACGAATCCAAGTTAATATAGATAGGGAACTGTTATTTTCCTCATCCTCCGAAATTTGGCTATCATTGGATAAACATTCCTCTGTGGAAGCTTTTCTTATTCCCTCATGCTGGCATGCCAGCAATGTGGTGGATGCTCTATAGAAGGATAAACTGGGAGTTTGGGATTAACATGCACACCACTATATATAAAATAATCAGCAAGGACCTAATGCAGAGCAGAGGGAACCATGCTCAATATTCTGTAATAACTTAATTGGGAAAAGAATCTGAAAGAGAATGGATATATGTATTTGCACAATGGAATCACTTCACTGTATACCTGAAATTTATGCAGTTTCCTGGGCTTCCCAGCTGGCGCTAGTGGTAAAGAGCCTGCCAGCACAGGAGATGTAAGAGATGTAGGTTCGATCCCTGGGTGGAGAAGATCCTCTGGAGGAGGGCATGGCAACCCACTTCAGTTTTCATGCCTGGAGAATCCCATGGACAGAGGAGCCTGGTGGGCTACAGTCCATGGGGTCACAAAGAGCTGGACATGATTGAAGTGACTTAGCACACACGTTATAAATCAACTATACTCCAGTATGAAATAAAAATTTAATTAAACATTTTAAAAAGAATGATAAATAAAATAATAGTATGATGGGAGCTTTTAAGAGATGGATGCCTGACTTGATGCTCTCATCCCTCCAAAACAGTCTCCACTCTGCAAAATGATCACTTCAATTTCCCCAGCATCTACCTTCAATTTCAAATACTTGGGTTCACACAGTTTCTTAGCTTCCCTAGAATAAAAATACAATGAGGATGGTATGAATTTATAACAGTTCCCACAAGGTGATATCTGAAAACTACTTGTAGGGAAGCGGACCAGCCAAATGACTGGCCAGGAGTGCCCCAGAGAAATCACCTGCCAGGGACCCCAGCCTGACTTTCCGCCATGAGGACTCTGAAGTCAGATTTTGTTAATGCAGTGACAGCAGGCAGATTTGGACGAACCAAGGCAGAATATCATTCATATGTTTTCAGTGTGTTAATTTGCAGTGAGAAATAATCTGTCATAGACCAGAAATACTCATGCTGGCATCTTTAGTGAAATTACTCCCTGAAGTCAGACATACATGGGGAGACAAACCACAGTCAGAATTTGCTTGGACTCAAAACATGAGGAGCTCAAAGACTTGAGGGTTAAAATATATCAAGCTCTCAATAAGGTTGGGGGAGGTCTGAGCTTAGTAAGGACTTCAGCATTTAATGATACAGTTATTGAGAAGACTCCCTAGTTCTGCTGAGGCATAAAACTTGGATTATATTTAGTTGGGCAAATGTTTTCTGGTTGGTATAACACATAGAATGTTGTCAAGACTCAGTTTCAACTAAAACATAATTCCTGTGCAAATAGAAAGATTTTCAAATTGTCCATGGTTAGATAAGAAAAAAAAATACAAATATAAATCAAATCTATGAGGCTTCGACAAATCAGAAATTAACCCCAAAAGGTAGGTCAAGCCAGTTGACTGAGCGCTGCCCTGACAAGAGCAGAGCATCGAGTCTGATTTCCTACTTTGTAGCCTCCTGACTCTGCATAAAGGAGAGACAATATCATTGGATCTCCACTCCCCTGTCGACTGCAGAGACCAAGTCCTACAAAAGCCACAGGCCAGTGCAAATAAATGTAATAATAAATAAAAATCACAGTTTTCATGCTCTCTGGGTTCTTTCTCCACTTACCCTCACCATTATGGGATTTGATGTGCTCAGTTGCTCAGTTGTTTTCAACTCTTTGCGACCCCATGCACTGCAGCCCGCCAGACTCCTCTGTCCATGGGATTTTCCAGGCAAGAATACTGGGTTGGGTTGCCACATCCTTCCCTAGAGGATCTTCCCAACCCAGTCATCGAAGTTGAGTCTCCTACGTCTCCTGCATTGGCAGGTGGGTTCTTT
The DNA here is from genome assembly GCA_007570785.1 of Antilocapra americana. Lineage (NCBI taxonomy): Eukaryota > Metazoa > Chordata > Mammalia > Artiodactyla > Antilocapridae > Antilocapra > Antilocapra americana. The sequence goes on from ML664180.1 coordinate 13,654,601, forward strand.
ACCACTGAGCCACCTGGGAAGCCCCACGGGATTTGATAGATGGCCTCAATAGGCATATCATCTTGCCAAATAATATAGGGAAATAACAGAAAATGTTTAGCCTAAAGGGTACTTCCCCAGAAGGTAACGACCTAAAGAAATGGACTTAGTAATATACCTCCTAGAGATAAACTTTAGCATTGCTCTTGCACTTTACATCATGCGTGATTCATGTTAAAAATAACAAAGCTTGCTCCCTGAAGATGTTGTGTAGAACAAGTCACCGCAGGCAGCCCAGTCGTGGGTACTTCTTTCTAAGGTAGGATCAGGCACACAAAGTGTCAGAAGTTGGAAATGGGTTTTATGCTCATTCTCTCCACATGCTTCACATATATGGAAAATTCTCCTTAGCTACTGCCAAAAGACTTTTCTAAAATGTTTAGTAATTCCCGGTTGCTTAGAGACATTTTATTTCAAAATAAATACTGCTGCCTTGTCCAAAATGTATACACACCGCACTCAACATAGATTCTTGGCATCCTACAAACCTCCAAGGTTGTAGGTTGCAGTGCAAGGCCTGCTTCAAATGCACTTTTGGTAAAAACCACGTCCTTAATTATTTTTGAAAGAGTGACATGTCAGTAGTGCACATTCTGTCTAAAAAATACCTTAAGAATATAAAGACCTTCCTCCTGATAGTATTCTAGGACTCCGAGTTTGAACTGTAAGGAAGTGAATAAGAACTCTGAACCATACACAGCAATGACCCGCCCTTCAAGCAACTGGGTCTCACTCCCTCTGTTGCTTACGGGACTTGTCCAACATGTATACACACCGCACTCATGTGACAAAGGAGGAAAATTTCATGTCCTTTCTTGTAATCAGTGTTGCCACTGATAATAACCTGGGGGTGTTGTGCCCGTCTGTCACTGTATGAAAATGTGCCTGGGGAGCCCTGCATAGAACTGACAAGTCTTTGTGTCTTGACAACCAGAAACAGATTTTCAAGGAAACACAGAATGTCTGAAGAGAAGCCATATAAGTCAGTCTAGGGATGGGACAGTGTCTGGGAACATTTATCATGGTTTGGATACAAGAAAATACCAATTTGAATATTTCGACCAATTCCTCTTTTGGTTTAGCTATGGAAGGACACTGTGGGGCATTAAAATGGCACAGTTATGCAAAGCAAACTGAGCTGGGTGGACTCACGTTTCAGTCTTTAAGTCACCCCTTGCTACTCCTGTTTATCTCACATACTATGCCAGGTGAAAAGCAGAGAGACTGTTTACAACTTATCTGAGTTGAGATAATTTGTCTTGACACCAAATGCAATTTTACAATTGTGATGCTGCTCAGACATCTCCTCTGGGTTTTTCCTCACTTTTGCCCATCCCTTTGTGGAAATCATTTTTTGGGAATTGAGAATAAAGATCTCATTAGCTTCAAACATGATTTCTCTGTTTGTTGCGAACTTTTTTCTTCTTTCACTTCCAATGAAATATAAGTTCCAAGAATAGCAAAAATCTGAGTACTCTCTGTTCATCTCTGAGCCCCGTGGTCTCATGTTGTTAGACTTCAAAATAGCCTAAATCATTACACAATATGAAATCTCTGGCTGATTCAGAAATCAAATAAGCTTATCTCCCAAACAGACAAGGCACATCAGTTTGTGAGCACGGATGGTTGCCTGCCTCGCTGGGATTTCTACCTTCAAGGCTCACGCCTGGTTAACTAACAGTGGAGACCTATAATTTGTCTGAGGCCCAATTTTTCTTTTCTCATCTTCTGTTCTGAAAGTTTCTCTGTTTTCTTTTTGACAAAAAGGGAATAGTTTGAGAGTTCATACTTGTATCAATGTGTTTCTAATTTACTGATTTTAATTTGATTCTCTCTTTTTTAACCTTTGTAACTTAAGCATGCCTTAAGAAATGTTTAAACATTTCTATGTTTTAAACAATAGCCTTCCTTTCATTTGCCTGCTTACATCACAAATGTCAGAAGGAAAAAATCACTGGTAACACCAACCTGTGGCTAAACAGAGTTCATGTAACCAGTTTCTTTTACACTCACAAAATGCAAACTTGTCTCAAATTTATTTTCCACTTGAGTTTGAATGCTCAATAATTCCAGAAGTGTTGCTGTGTTATGGTCTCGTCGTCTCTGTATGCGATAATTATAATCAAGTTAGGTGATGGGGGAATACTTGAAGTGAGGTGGTGAAAAGATCAGCCTCCTGAATTGGGCTGACCAGATTTAGGATACCTGCACTTCTGTTTATTCTCTACATGACCTTGTGTAAGTCACTGAACTCTGAGCCTCAGCTTCCTTCTCTGTTCAACGGATAAAATCACGTGTTCGGTATTTGCTAAAGAGCATTTGTAGGAATCATCTTCAAATAGCGACAGTGTGTGTTGATGTAAAAGGATAAAGGCATCTTTTGGGTAACGCTTGATGAAACTCACATACACAATTAAGGTCAAATTAAAGTTGAACAGCCTTCTTTATTGCAGAACTTCTTGCTATGTTGATACAATGGCATGAATCTCCAGTGGAGGTGTGGAGAACACAGCGTTATCCTCACTTAGGGCTTCCCTGGTGACTTAGACGGTAAAGAATCCACCTGCAATGCAGGAGACATGGGTTTGATCCTTGGGTCGGGAAGATCCCGTGGAGAAGGAATTGGCAACTCACTCCAGTATTCTTACCGGGAGAATCACACAGACGGGAGCCTGGAGGGCTACAGTCCATGGGGTCATAAAGAGTCAGATATGATTGAGCGACAAACACTTTCACTTTCACCCTGACTTGTTTGGAGACCCACAGGGTATATATTCAGAAGAGTATATCCCCCGTCCTAATGTGGCTGTGATAATGAACCATAATAATGTACATCAAACCTTTAGCTCAGTATCTCCTGCATAATAAAGGCTAACAATTAACTGACCACAGCTGTCTGTGTTGCTATGTTGAATTGTCATCACAACAATCCTCAGAGGTAGGAGGTATCTCATTTTTCTCTAGAAACTAGAGATATTGACCAACTGCCCAGAGTTACATGTGAATAAATTGACAAAGGTTGGATTTTTTGACACCGAAGATTCTTCCTGATCACACTTTAATACACACCGCTTCCCTGGCTCCTCTGTCTCCATGGCTGGCCCTGTGATCAATGTTGTGCTATCATCTGAGCTTTTGTCAGGGTTGGTCTCAAAGTCAAGGTCCCTCTGAAGACCACTGTCCTTTTTTAGACCTTATCTAAAAAGGTTGTTAGACAACTCCAGGCCCCACATTCACTCAGCCATCTTTTCCCCTTCGACAAATACGTGTTAAGTGCTTACTGGGTACCAAGTGCTCTAGGTACCGTGGATACACACAGCAGTGAATAAAGACAAGACCCCTCAGCTCACGGAGCTTATACTCTACTGTGAGCAGACCAGAACAAGTAATAAGTAAAACACACAAAGATCATGGTAATTGGTGCTATGTAGAAAAAGGAAGCGGGGAAAAGGTCCAGAGGGCTTTTTTTTTTGGATGGTGGTGGTTGTCATTCTAAGCAGGATTGTAACAGGGAGGCCCAGGTGAGGCTTGTGCAAAGACCTGCAGGAACAGAGGGAGGGGCCACGATATCATTTAGGGGTGAACTCTGGGCTGAGGGAACCGTTAGTGGAAAGATTCTGAGGTGGGGGCAAGTACAGTGTGTTCAGGGAGCTGCAAATTTCTCTCCCTAATTAGATTTCAAAGTGATGCAAAAACATGTGGTCAGGCAGATACTGTTCAGCCCAGCTCATAGACCTGCCTTCTGCTTGAAAGTGAAAGAACCATGCCATCACATTCATTCTTTACCTAGAGGAGAGATCTTGCTTCAGTTCAGTTCAGCTCAGTAGCTCAGTCGTGTCCGACTCTGCGACCCCATGAACCACAGCACGCCAGGCCTCCCTGTACATCACAAACTCCAGGACTTTACTCAAACTCATGTCCATTGAGTCCGTGATGCCATCTAACCATCTTATCTTCTGTCGTCCCCTTCTCCTCCTGCCTTCAATCTTTCCCAGCATCAGGGTCTTTTCAAATGAGTCAGCTCTTTGCATCAGGTGGCCAGAGTATTTACCATAGTATAAATTTTTATAGGAAAATGTTCCAATTAAAGAAAACTAAGTACATTCTCTTGTTTACTTTCATTAACTACTGCTGGGGTGTAAATTGGTACAACCTTTCTATTAAATAGTTTAGCAATATGTATCAAGATTTCTCAAAAAATGTATATCTTTGACCTTTTAATTTCTCTCCTAAGGATCTAGAGAATATCATAAGTCTAATAAGGAGAGATACATTTGCAAAGACATTTTACCCAGAATTATTTATTTAAAAAACACTGCAAACAACCTTGATGGGTCAATTATGATATATTCATATAAAATGGATTCATTTGTGAAAATAATCTTTACACAGTATTTTAATAGCATAGGAACTTGCTTATGATAAAGTTAAGAGGAATAAAAATGTTATCTGATGTAGGTAAAACATAAAATGAAAATAGAGCTAAATGTTAGTAGCAGCTGAACCTGAATTTGAGGATTTGAGGGCATTACTTTGCATCTTTGCAGTTCCCTAGTGTTTGTAACTATAATACATTCAGCAATTTTACCCTCTGGTATTCGGTCTCAGTAACATTTCACAACTGTTGACATAACCACATATTAAAAATTCTTTTCTCTGTGTCTGGTCAACAATGGATGACATCAGTGATGTCTTAGCAAACAAGGAAACTTCTAATCACTTGTCATGATTAAAAAGATGAAAACCATCCCCAGAAAAGAACCTTCACATTGCAACCTAAAAAATCCCTCAATATACTTATTTTGATATCAATATGTGTTTCGAAGATGTGTTTTGAGACTTTTGTGCTTCAAATGACCTACTGGCTTTCTGACCTCATTCTCCTCTCTCTTTCAAAACTACTAAAGAAGATCACCTTTAAAATGAAACATATGCACTCTATGTTTGCTGTTACGACATAACTTGGGAAAGTTTGGGGAAGTATATTGAAATAGGTCAGCTAGCTCTTGAAATTGAACTATAAAATATGTGATAAGCAAGTATGCCTCGGATTAAACTTAGTAAGGGATCTTCTTGCATGTTCAAAGGAAAGATCCCATAGAAGGCTAGGGGCTGCTCTTTTATCTTCTAGTCTTTGCGAGCATCTGAACTGCAGTATCTCAGCGTCTGCTGGAAATTACCTTCAACTGCTTATAGACTGGCCCTTGCCTTGTTTCAAATTCACTCTCTAGAATGTTCTTAGAGAGAAGTGTCTCCACATGACCAAGGCTGAATGGCTGCACTCTTAGCAACAATGTCTCTTCTGTTAACTTGTCATTTTTTTTTACTGTTTTCTGGAATAATGACAAGGTATTGCCTCCCTTGCCAGAAATAGAAGCAACAATGTAAGTCACTCAGTCAAGACCAGGCAATAGACAGTAATTTATATGTCTTTAACAGTATGTGCTACATGCCTTCAAAAAAAAATCTACTATTCAGTTCTTATCTGGCAAACTACAGAAATAGGAGTTTCGTTTCCTGTTATTGCAGGACTTGTGGAGTTGGAGAAATGCTCTTGATTTCCTTTCATAAAGTTTTCTTTCTGAAACAATCAGGATTGTAGTAAACACTGACCCAGAAAAGAGGGTTCATTTCAGGGATTTCCAGTAATGCCCGTACTCTGAGTAGTGTTTTTGCCATACAAGATATGAAATGTTAATTCTTCATGTCACAGGGATGTTCCATTTGTTTCTAATTTTTTCATCAAATATTTCCCATATCCCGAGCACTGCTGTGTTCTTGGAGAAACAGGTGGGCAATGCCACACTTTCTGAGCCCACTGCCTCCACAATGAAGTTAATCAGTTTAGAAAAGACTTAACTACATTTCCTTATACTGTGAAGTAATCCCGAGGTACAGCTTCCTACAATCTGAAAGCTCTGAAGAGTTTTAGGCTCTCCCTACTAAGCAAAAGCATTGTGTTTATTCTTGATGGAGTTACGCCCACCTGATCATTGTTTATTTTCCTTGGCATTCAGACTGAGTTTTCTCTTTTAGTCTCTTAAGTCTCTCAAAAAGTTATAGGAATCCTACTGGAAGGCTCAAGCCATCTCTTGGTTTTAGTCCTAACATCCTTGATGTCTCTTAGTAGACATGGCAGGTTTCCATGGTTCTATGAGATTTCAGATCTGTTAACTAGCTACAAAGGCTGAAACTCCTTCGTGAGCTACTTGATCTGGTTTGGAGTTTTATCGTTCCCAATTGCATTTCTCCCTCTGCTTGTGCCTTTTTAAAAATAAATTTTTTTTTTCACTTATTTTTTGGCTGTGGAGTCTCCATTGCTTCCTGTGGGCTTTCTCCAGCTGGGGAGAGTGGGGGCAGCTCTCTAGGTGTGGTGTGAGGACTTCTCATTGTGGTGGCTTCTCTTGCTACAGAGCCTGGCTGTGGTTCGTGGACTCTGGAGTTGTGGATCCTGGACTCCAGAGCACAGCCTCAGTGGTGGGGGCACAAGGGCTTAGTCGCATGTGGGATCTTCCCGGACCAGGGATCAAACCCAAGCCTCCTGCATTGGCAGGCAGATTCTTCCCCACTGAACCACCAGAGAAACCCTCTGCTTGTGCTTAATGTCGAGATTTTTACGAGTACTTCGTCAAAGCTTTGCACTCTGCTTTCAGCTAATTTCTCATTTCCTTTTTACATCCTTACAATTTCATCATCCTATACAAAAGTCCCCTCAGCCAAGGGACCACACCTTTTCTAACATGATGCTTGGGGTGTGTGTTCTTTGACGGCAGTGGAGCCCAGGTAATAGGAAAATATTAAAGATAACAGTTATTTTACTGGGGGGAATAAACATCCATAAGATTTCTTCCCTCCAAATCATACATTTACAATGTAAAACCTCCCTTTGGCTGCTAATTTTCCAATCGTCATATCAGAATTAGTCCCATGCACTGGTTTGAAATTCAAGCCAGTCACATCTGTCTTGCTACTGCTCCGTTCCCCTAACCCTTGTTTCCTAGAGCTGTGGTCCTGACTTTCCTTTGGGGTGCAGTGGAGGGGGTAATCAAACCCCCATCTTGATAACCAGTCTGGTAATCCTAGGGTTTCTGAGAGTAGGGTCTTGCCTAGACTTCATGGGTCCTGACGGGAACTAGCCAAGTCCAAAATATCTAGGTCATTTCCCCAGCCTCAAGCCCCAGACACAACCACATAAGTGGGTCCCAGGTGGGCAGCCTGGCATCCTCGCCTGAATGGCACCCTCTTTTGCTGCAGGGCTCCACCTGCTGGTCTGGAGTCTGGACTGCTTCCTGTCACCTGTGGCCATCACTGCCCACTTTCCACTTGGGCCCATCTGTGGACATGTCCAGCCTTCAGGTTCAGATCCTTCTCCCAGAGTGCCAGCTGAGTCTGGATTTGTGGAAGCCCTGCTCTGGCTGTGGGATACATCCTCAGAGTGTGGTGGTGGTTCAGTCCCTGAGCTGTGTCCAACTCTTGCGACCCCATGGACTGTAGCCTGCCAGGTTCCTCTGTCCATGGGATTTTCCAGGCAAGAATACTAGAGTGGAAGTATTGCCATTTTCTTCTCCGGGGGATCTTCCCGACCTGGGGATCGAACTGGTGTCCTCTGAGTCTCCTGCATTGGCAGGGCGTGTTCTTTACCCTTGAACCACCTGGGAAGCTGAGATCCTCAAACATTAATCTTTAGAAAAGGCTGCTTTGGGATAAAGTATTAAATGAGCTCTGATTAATTCAGGCCATTACAGTGAGTTTTCAAAAAAATTGTAATTTTTAAAATGTAAAGAATTTTCTTTGAATATGAAACTAAAACCTTTCCGATTTTTTACTTTGAAATATCCTTTTTGTAAAATTTTGGTGAACTAAATTAACTTGTAGTTGTGTCGTGGCTATTTTTAGGAGTTCTTAACTTACCAAAATAAAATGCTTAAAAACCCTAAACCAGCCTTTATTTTTTCTCTTCTCTTTTTCCTCTTCTCTTTTCTCTTCTCTTCCCCTCTCCCCTCCACTTCCTTCATCACTCACACCTTCCACTCCCCTCTCCTCTCTCAAGCATCTGCTCTTTCACTTACTAGTCTATGAAAACCTCAAAGTCTGAAAGCCACAAGATTAAGGGATATCTTTTTTGAAACATCATTAGTGTCTTGTCTGGTAACAAATAATGCTCAGATTAGTTCATATTAGTCATCAGTTCTCCTGAAGGTCTTTAAAGTTTAAAGCATAGTGTAGACCGTTTTGGAAAGGAGAGAGGGGAAGAATTTTCATGTCATTACTTAGGTGCAGAACATCAAGGCCAGATGGCTTGGGATGCATACGTGCTTTGGTGGACAGTGGGTAGAAAGGGAAAGAAAACAGGACCACAGAAAAAAGAGATAGAGCCCCCACTGCAATGTACCTGAATTCACAATCTTATCCGGGACCAGACCAACTGGAAAAGTATGATGAAAGTACTTGAAATTGATTGTGTTCAAAATCCAATCCACAGCTTTACTCTCTGATTCACATTATGACTCATGCTAGCCTCATTCAGGACTGTCTACTTCTTCTCTTCAGAGAAGCTAATGTGTCCTTCAATGAAGTCCCTGTGAGAGCCTTCCCATGTACAGTGAAATGTCCATCTCTCTGTATCTCTAATACCCCTGTAGGGCATCACCGTTCCTCCTCCACCTTTAATGATACCTTTCAGTCCAAGGGATTTAGGGGAGCCCCGAGTCTCTGTCTTTGCCCAACTACCCACTAGCCTTAGAACTGGACACTTGACTCAGTTCTGACCACACAGAAGCAATCAATTTTGCTGGCCACAAAGATGGATGGGCGTGTGATCCAATCCGAGCTCATTTGAGCCCTCCCTTGAGCCTTCCAGAGCTCTTGAAAGAGATGGTATCTCTTTCTCTGAGATCATGAGTTCAGAGGTCTGTGTAGACTCAGGCTTGCTGGGGACTGGTCTGTGACTGTCCGCGTAGATCAGGGTGGTACACTGGTGAGGACAGCTTTCAAATCCAGAGTTCAGTCGTGTCTAGACTTCTAGGAAATTCTTTTTTTTTTTCTTAAGCCAGATTGAGTTAGGCTTCTATCCCTTGTTACCAAAGGTCACAGAGGAATGTCCAGTTTTGGCATGAGGCCCTTTCCTTTGAGAGAAAGGGAAGTATGACTGAGATCTTTGGGATCTCAGGGAAGACGGTCAGTTCAGATTCTTTCATCTGTGTCTTCAGCACGCTCACCTCCTTGGAGTCCCATGAGCAGAGAGACTAGTGAGCAGGGTGGAGAGAAACAGGTCTCTCCCTAGGTACACCTTCCACCTTCACTGGTGTCTGGTTTAATCATAATGGAGAATCGTATTAGGGCCAGTATCTCAGAGGATCCCATAGAAAGCTGGCAATGTACAAAACTCGTGACGAAGACTAGACAGGGACTGTTACTGTTTTCTTCTGCTCCTCTCTAGATTATGTATACTTCACTGAGCGCTGACAGGCTCTACTCTCCTTGCTAATTTCCAAGTCTCGTACTGGAATGTGCCCAGCCAGCTCACTGGAGATTTCCCTGGGAAGGCCGAGGAGCCATCATCGGAGACAAGACCCTGTTCTAACCGAATTCAGAGTTGGGACAGTTCTCTTCCCACTGACAGTTGTCTCTTAGTAAGCAGGCAAGACGGCTCCAGACTGCAGACGCCTTGGTGGCTTGACACTTGGAAGGCGTGTTACTGCTGCTTGACTGAAACATTCCAGTGAATCTTTATGGGCTCTACCATTCCCAGAAAGAATAAGTCTTAACCACAGAAAAGTGTATCCTCACATCAAACATTTCTCAAATGCTTTATCCAAAATCAAAAGTGAAAACAGGGCTTCCCTGGTGACTCAGTGGTCAAGAACCTGCCTGCCAGTGCAGGGGACGTGGGTTCAAGCCCTGGTCCAGGAAGATACCACATGCCACAGAGCACGTGAGCCTGAGAACCACAGCAGGTGAGCCTGTGCGGTAGAGCCTGGGAACCACAACCACTGACGCCTGTACACCCTAGAGCCTGTGCTCCTCAACAAGAAAAGCCACTGCAATGAGAAGCCCGAGCATCACTTTCTGCAACTAGAGAAAAGCCCGCAGATTAACAAAGACCTAGCACAGCCAAAAGTAAGTAATAAAATTATTTTTTTTTTTAAAAAAAAGTGAAAACAAAACCAAGAAAAAAAACAGCCCTAAAGGAAAAGGTGAATCATATGGCCTAACATTAGGATATTGTTTCTGGATGTCCACCTCCAACATATGGTGATGATGACCAATGACTGACAGATGAAATGACTAAGAGGGAGAAGGAAAATTGTTTATTCCTAGTAGCAGGGGACAGAGCTCTGTTTACTAAAATTCTTTAAAGAGGACATCAGACTGTTTTTGCAATAAGAAAAACTTCACTCGGAAAGGAAAGCAGCTACAATCCTGAAATCTAGAGCATAAATACAAATGCACAATCAAAACAGAACATTAGAATAAAATGTGTAAATGGCTTCCCAAAGAGAACCTAGCCTTCTACTCACTCATGCAAGAAACTCTTTGCTTGTATCTAATATTATTTAGGGACCTGATAACAAAGTGGTGGTGGGAAGAGGAAGAAGTTGGAGAGGAAGATAAAAGTGAGGGAAAACTTCAGAGCTCTTAGTACTATTCATTATGGAGAGCACTTTTATTAGTACAAGGTAATATATTTATCTAGAAATTAAAAGCATGAAAGTGTAATCCTCAAAATATTATCTTAATTCATTCTGCTGCTAATAATGCCTAAAAAATATTTCAATGATGGAAATAAATTAGAAGTAATAATAACAGATCTGGACTGATTTGGACTCAGGTTTTGTTTTGTTTATTTAGCTATACAATGTTTTTTCTGTTTGTAAGTTTCAGGTGTCCAGCATCATAATTCAGCATCTGTATATGCAACAGAGCAACCACTCCCACAAGCCTAGTTACCATCCACAAAGTACAGTCGACTCCCTTCACCCATTTTGTTCACCCCTTAACCCCCTCCCCAGGTTGTAACCACTAATCTGTTCTCTGTATCTATGAATTTGCTTTTATTTTATATTGTTTCTTCTTTATGCGTCACATATGAGTGAAATCATAATGGTATTTGTCTTTCTCTGTCTGACTTATTTCACTAAACATAATACCTTCAACATCCATTCATGTTGTTGCAGATGGCAGGATTTCATCATTTTTACGGTTGAGTAATATTTCCTGGTATATATCCCACATCTTCTTTATCCATGGATGAATGTTTAGGTTGTTTCTATATCTTGGCTCTTTTTAAAAGTATTATAGTGAACATAGGGTTGCTCATGTGTTTTCAAGTTCTTTGGACAAATACCCAGAAAGAGAATTAGCAGGGTCATATGATATTTCTAAATTTTCTGACTTGTCTCCATACTGTTTTCCATAACAGCTGTACCAATTTACAGTTTCACCAATAGTGTTTTCGGGGTTCCTTTTCTCCACTTCCTCTCTAATTCTTACTATTTCTTGTCTTTTCGATTGTAGCCATTTTAACAAGTGTGAGGTGATAGTTCACTGTAGTTTTGATCTACATTTCCCTAATAATTAGTGATGCTGAACATCTTTTCATGTGCCTGTTGGCCATTTGTATGTCTTCTTTGGAAAAATAGCTATTCAGATTCTGCCAATTTTTCATCCAGTTGCTTACTTTTTTGTTGCTGTTGAGTTGTGTGCATTCTTTATTCATTTTTGATATTAACCCATATCAGGGATATATTTGCAAATATCTTCTCCTATTCCATAGGTTACCTTTTTGTTTTGATGATGGTTTCTTTCACTGAAACCGGAAAGAAAAAAAAAACCTGAAAGCAGAAGCTTTTTGGTCCTGGGTCTCCCAGGCCTCCCTCTAACTTGAACTGCACCTTTAGTAAGTAGGACCAGTATTGAAATCTAACGTCTAGGTCTTGAAAAGTACAAATCTTCTTACTGAACGTCTGACTTTAGTACATGTGTATTTTCATTTCACAAGCTTCAACTTTAACATCATAGACAGCATCTCACACCTATCTCTTCTACCAACCTTCTTTTTTCTAAACCAATTATTTTCTTCCAAGCCCTTTCCCATGAGCAGCTCATTTTCTGCTGAAGCTCCTACAAAAGATGGTTGTGTCTTCTCATCATGGAACCACCACCTTGATAGGAGAAAACAGAAAATTCAGTCATTGTGTTTCCCTTGTCAGATTTCTTCCTGTGCTACATTTGTTAAAACTCTGGGAATCAGTAACCATTCCCTTTCCCAACAAACGGCCCCTTTAAGATATAACAAAACAAAGCTATAATTCAAGCCAAGACAATTACAGAGATGAAAATTAGAGAGCATGTTTGAGGATTGATATAAAGAATTACTCTATTTCTTAGGCTTTCAGAGGAGAGATATATGTATGTGCCTCTTTGTTTATTTCTTTTCCCCTTTGCCACAGAATTTGCAATGTCTGTACACAGTCTAGAAATATTTTTCTTCAATTCTCAATCATCTTGTGCTTCTGATTCTTCAAAATCTGTTGCCCCTGACTGCTCTGCAGGCATCAGAATTGTGCCCCTGGCTATGAGAGCATACCTACACAAACCAAATTCAAGATTGCGATTAGAGGAAAACGAAAGACTCTGAAGAGTCCTCCAGCACTGCTGACAGATTTTGAAGGAAGGAGGTGGTTGGTGTGTATAGGTAGATGTAGTCTTCTTTATTTAATCATGCATTTTCATGGCTATTTCTCTGACGGGCAAGAGAATCTGTTGATGTTGCCCTTGACAGTAGGAGAAATGGAAATACAGAAAGATAAAGTTATTTGGCTCAGTTTCATGAAGCAAATTTACCATGGCATGCTTCTCAGCTAAACCTGTTTTCAAAGTCCCCACACTCTTTTTTTTTTTTACCTGCATCAATAGAAAATGATCATATGTTCCTTTTGGCTTGGGAAATGTAGTGGAATTTGATGAGGAAGAAAGCTGACATAATTATGCATGGTTACCAAGCTTCCAAAGTAAATGAAACCCTGCAAGTAAATAAAAAATTAACTCAGAACAAACTTAAAAGGATTTGGGTTTTATAACTTCAGTGACTAGCTTGCACGGTCACCTGAGTGCCCAAAGAACTGTTTACTTTATGGAATATTTTCATACTTGTAAAAATTGATAATGTATCACTGTTGGGTCTAATTTTCTTTCCTGTTCTAAGAGGAAAGGTCAATCCCCTCCTTCTTATTAAATCTGAAAAATAAATAACAGCAGCAGTATCTCAACAGACTTAATGTGTTTACTTGACACTAAAGAATGTGAAATAATTGAGCAACACATCATGGGGTGGGTGGTGGGGGTGGAGGAAGACCAGTTTGTTTTGTTTGATAAACTTCTACTCTATCTGCTGAAAAGATGGTTATTGACAGTTGTATATCTTGGTCATGAGCACAGACCTAAAACTTTATCAGTCGGAAATAAAACTACTTAAAGTTGTAGTTGATGAAATAACTTTTACCTGTGTAGGGCAATTGCTTCAGAGAAAAAGTCAAATGTTTGAACTTCCCATCCTTTGGTTATTGGACAGGGAAGAAGGAAACATTTCACAGAGGGAAACTGCTCTATTGAATATTGAAATAATTTAAAACAAAAATATCAGTATTGACATAATTATAGATACAGAATTATAGATTAGATATTTACCCCTTTTTTATAGTTTAAGGGAAAAAATCATTTTTCCAATATCAGTGATTCAAATGCATTAAACAAATATAAGATAGGAAAAGTTCTTTCTATTCCCTTCAAAAGCTAAGAATATTTTCTTTAAAATGTAACCAGGATAGTGGCTGCCAGGGCCTGGAGAGTGCAGGAAATAGGGAGATTGGGAGCAAAAAAATGCAATAAAAAGTTGTAGTTATGCAAAATCAACAAGTTCTGAAGACCTAAGGTATAGCATAGTGACTGTCATGAACAATACTCTATTATATTTTCGAGTGGGTTGCCATTTCCTTCTCTAGGGGATCTTCCCAACCCAGGGACTGAACCCATATCTCTTACATCTCCTGCGTTGGCAGGTGGGTTCTTTACCACTAATAATGACACCTGGGGAGCCCCTGAAATTTGCTGAGCGATCATCAATGTTCTCACCACACACACACACACAAATGGTAACTATGTGAAGTGATGGATATGTTAGTTAGCTTGATTGCAATGTCTACATATCACAATGTCTACATAGAGCAAAACATGACATTGTCCACATTAAATATATATAAATTTGTTTGTCAGTTTGAGAAAGCTTAATTAAAAATGATAAAAAATAAGATGCAACTTAACCTTTTATGATTGATGAGACTGAAAAGGAAAGGTTAAGGCAGAACTTTGAAACAAATCATCCCTGAATTTCTAATGTATAGATGACTCATCTCTGATGAAAGTTAATTACTATTATTAATTATAATTATGACTTTCAGGCAGTGTTTTGAGAATCTTCCAGGGCTTTCTGATTCTGACAGCACCTGTCAGAGGGAAGTAATGGGGAGGAACTTGTCTCCAAGGCAGGAAGAATTTCTGGGATTTGTCATAGGTCACACAGTCCCAGAGGGAACTGGAAGGCCATCCATAACTTCTCTCCAAGCCGCCCTCAACTCATTTGTGGATGTAGAGTCAGTTACGGAGGAGAGGTGAGGTCAGCAGGCTAGAGCCACCATCGGATTCCTACAGATACCGGACCTATGACCCAGTATGTGGTTTTCTGCCAAAAATATCAGCTTGTAGATGCCTTATCTCAAAGGAGAGCTGGTGTCTGTGGGCGACCTGTGGCTTGATGATGAAACTGGATAGTTGAACTATTGCATTAAGAAAAAGAACCCAAGAACTCACGTGGGATTCCCTGATGAGGAAGCTCCCTGATTTCAGTCCCAATCCATAAAACACATGGAAGCCTGAATATGTTTTTTTTTCCCCCAGTCTGTCATAATTGATTATTATGAGGTTCAAGTTCTGTGAATTAAAGAACAACCAACTGTAATGTTGATGGTGGTCTTGGTCCACCACCAATCACTGCATTCCCAATAAAATGCTCTTAACAAAAGACTGTTGCACGTAAAGCATTTTCACCAAAATAAAACTGTTCCTTTCTCAGTCTCCCATAAAGACAAATTGACATGAAGTCACAACAGGCCACAACAAAGACAAGCCTGAGACTCCACCTCCTTCCTCCTTAGCCCAGGAAAGAGGTGAGAAAAAGCACATGCCGGTGCTCATGACAGAGCAGTGATGTAATAATAAGAGCAACAGCAAAAGCAGTAACAGTAAGAACGTCTGTTGTTTAGGATCAATACTGAGACCAGAGTGGAAGCTTTCTTATAAGCCTCACAAGTAGGGTCTCATTTGTAAAGAGGTGGAAGGTGTGAAGATTTCCTAAACTACAAAATTGCAAAGCCCAGAACATGACCCACCCAGGTCTTCTGTATCTAATTTGGTCCCTTTCCTCTTTTCATCCTGTAGACTGTCTGATACTGGAACCAACCCTCTTAGGAAGAAGAGGAATCTTTGTAATTCTTGTCTGGATATGAAAAATTGAGAAAATATACTGCTGATGCTTGAACAGCAAGGGCTTGAACTGCATGGGTTCAAAAATCCACTTATATGTGGGTTTTTTTTCAATAAATGTACTAGAACATTTTTTGGAGATCTGTCACAACTTAAAAAAAATACAGTTGAATGGAATAGCCTAGAAATATAAAAAAAATTAAGATAAAGTTGGATATTACATGAATACACTAGCGTAGTCTACCTTCTTGTTCCTTTGAGACACATTTTGAAGATATCTGCTAAAATAATTTTCATGTCTTATCAGATTTTTACTCCAAGGACACCCCTGGCCTCCCACCACCCATAAGAACAAAGCCAAGGTCTAGATCATGAAGCTGTCTCTTTCCTTGACTTTCTCCCAGTTCTCACTTCCCTCTATGATCTGTATGCTTCTTCCAACAAAGCTTCCTCCAAAAGCCATTCTCATGAAACTCTAGTCCAATGACTAATAAGCAGCAAAATGTTAATAATTAGACTTTAATTCTCACTATCCCTTCCTACCCCTATTCGGTTAACATGCTAATGATTAGCAGAGCTTCTCCATGGAACACCATCCCCAACAAACCTATGACTTGCCCTCTTACATCATCTTCAGAATTCAAACATTTCCATCAGTTCTTACTTCAATTAGAGTAAAATGTTAACCAACTGCCAGGGTTTTGGAGCCCTGCATGGTTTTGATGGGCTTCCCTGATGACTCAGATGGTAAAGAATCTGCCTGCAATGCAGGAGAATCAGGTTCAACCCCTGAATAGGGAATATTCCCTGGAGAAGGGCATGGCAACCCACTTGAGTATTCTTGCCTGAAGAATTCCATGGACAGGGGAACCTGGAAGGTAATAGTCCATGGACTTGCAAAAAGTTGGACATGACTGAGCAACTAACACTTCCACTTTCACTCTTGATTTCCTACTTTTGTATTTCAATAACGAAAAGGACATCTTTCCACTGGTGTTAGTTCTAGAAGGTCTGGTAGGTATTCATAGAACTGTTTAACTTCAGCTTCTTCTGCATTAATGGTTGGGGCATACACTTGTATTGCTGTGATGTTGAATGGTGTGCTTTGGAAACGAACTCAGATCATTCTGTCATAGAATGGATTACATAGGCCTAAGGGCAATGCCAAATGGCAATCCATTGGATTTTTATTTTGATGAAAAGATTAAAAGGATGTGGTATTAGAATACTACTCAGAATGGAATTTGCATTTTCAAGCTCTGAAAGCATTCCTTTTGGAGCATTGTTTATTCTGTCCTCTTTGGCAGTTATTTTCTTCTAAGAGGAGCAAAATTGCCTGCAGTGTAGTCCTTGTCCAAATAACCCCAAGTGTCAGTGGGGGTGGAAGAGAACCGAGAGGTTTCCTCATCTAGGTCAGAAAGAGTAGAAAGAACTTTTTCTGTTGGGTATAGCTTTCACCCATTGTGACAGAATTCATAGTAAACCTGATTGATTTTCCACAGTCAAGACAAATTCCTTCTGCCTCCAGCAACTAGTCAAATTACTTTATTGTTTTTTAAGTTCATGGCTTGAAAGAATTAACCTACAACAGGAACAACCAAAGGTGTTCTCTCCAATGTGCAAAGGGCTCCACTTTTGCAAGCTGTTATGCTTACTCTTCCTAATATATATACTGCGTGTTCTACCTCTTCACTCTTATCTGAGATGTGGGAGTGGTGGTGGTGGTGGTTTAGTCGCTAAGTTGTGTCCAACTCTTGCGACCCCTGGACTATAGCCTGCCAGGCTCCTCTGTCCATGGAATTCTCCAGGCAAGAATACTGGAGTGGGTTGCCATTTCCTTCTCCAGGGGATCTTCCTGACCTGGATCTGTCTTTTATGCATATCCAGTCTTCACTCAACTTTCAAAGAGTAAATTGATTTCACCTCCTTCCATGACCATTCCAGGTTCAGGTGGTCTGTCCTTCTGGAAGTTTTACAGCCCTCATTCTTTTGAATATTCACCATTTACTCACCTCCTGGTTGTATTTCTATGTGTAGTCCATGAACCTCCCTCCAAATATCTGTAAGCTTCTTCAGGTAGGAGAACTCCTTTACTTTCATTTTCTGGAATCACTAATCACTTATTAGAATTTTTTTTCTGTGGGCTAGATTCGTATTTTTCAAAGATGGAAATGTCCCACTGGTGGCCCCAAGGACCTGAAAGTCCGTTTTAGAGATGAATAAATCGAGGCTCAGAAAGATTAAGCATGTGGACTAAGATCATGCAAAATACAACAGAAGAGTCTTGAGTGGGCAAATGTTGCCCTGCTCATTTTTATCCTAACTTTCCACCCTCCGCATGACCCTCATGATAGTTTGAGTCACTGTTTTTCTGCCTCTAATTGTCTTTAGTCTCTGTTCTCTATATTAGTTTGCCAAATCCGCTGTAACTAATTACTGCAAATGGCACAGCTGAAACAACAGAAGTGTATATTCTCAGTTCTGGAGGCTCGAAGTCCAAGATCATGGTGCTGGCAGGGTTGCCTTCTTCGGAGGCCTCTCTCCTCCATTTGTAGACGACGGCCTTCCCACTCTGTTTTCTCATCCCCCGTCTTTACGTGTCATATGTCTGGCTTTCTTCCTCTGACAAGGACACTCAGGCTTCCCTTGTGGCTCAGTGGGTAAAGAATCCACCTGCATTGCAGGAGACCTGTGTTCTATCCCTGGGTTGGGAAGATCCTCAGGAGAAGGGAAAGACAACCCACTTCAGTATTCTGGCCTGGAGAATTCCATGAACTGGATAGTCCACGGGGTCATGAAGAGTGAGACATGACTGAGTGACTTTCACTATAAGAACACCCGTACAATTGGATTAGCTCCCCCCCCACACCCACAGAGCCCCATTTTAACTTAGTTACTACTGGGAAGATCCTGTCTTCTGATATGGTCACATTCTGAGATATTGGGCTTCCCTGGTGTCTCAGATGGTAAAGAACCTGCCTGCCATGCAGGAGACCCAGATTCAGTCCTGGGGTCAGGAAGATCCCCTAGAGAAGGGAATGGCTACCCACTCTAGTATTCTTGCCTGGAGGACCCCAGGGACAGAGGAGCCTGGCGGGCTGCAGTCCATGGGGTCACAAGGAGTTGGACACAACTGAGCTACTAACATTTTCTGAGATGCTAACCTTCAGGCTGCAAAGCATGAATTGAGGGGTGGGACTGGGATCCACCGTGATCATAATAGGCCCCTTCCTTTTTTTTTTCTTCCACTTATTCTGTGGTGGAGGCTTCCTACAGCTATTAAAATTGATTTGAACTACACAGTTAGGCCCTCTCCTTGAAGTTAGATCAGTATCAATACTCAGTACTCTGTTATAATGTATATATGACAAGAATCTGAAAAGGAGTGAAGATATGTATCTGTGTAACTGATTCACTTTGTTGTACAGCAGAAAATAACAATGGAAATCAACTATATGCCAATAAAAAGTAATTAAGAAAAACCAACCTGTGAGAGTTCTGCCCATGTAATTGTCCTACCTCTCTTCTGTCTTGCTAATACCCCTTTAGACATTTACATTGACTAAAAATTTGTCCAAATCATTCAAGCCCAGACCTAATGCTCTTTCACAGAGAAACCAGTTTTTTTTGCAAGATTTGAACGAACCATTTTTAGCAAAAAAAAATGAGAGAGAGACATAAGCAGAAAAAAGGAGTTAACTTTCCCAACAAATTGATTTTTAAAAAAAGAGAGAGAAAGAAAATGGGTTCTTCACGATCTAATAGAAATAGCAGTGCCATGACAGCTTTGGAAAGTTCTCTGACATTTTTTGTTTCTACTGAGGCTGCACCCACCTGCTTAGTCACAGAGTTCTTGATGTCAAGGAGCTACACCACTGCCATTCCCAATACTGGGCCTGCCCCCAAAGGAGACCAAGTTATACTTGGTTTTTCTTCATAGCTAAGTTTTTGGGAGGCATCAGGCAATTGCCAAGACATGTCAGGAAATATCTATCTGATTACCTAAGTCTACACCCAATCAGGCAGTGAAATAGAACATCTAGAGTAGCTATGTGGAATTAAAAATAAAACACACCCTGGAGACAGCCCTTTCTTTTTTTTTTTTTTTCTTTTTTTCGTTTTCTGAGTTTTTTTTTGTTTGTTTGTTTCATTGGATTTTTTTTTTATTATTGTTTTTGCCATACATTGTCATGATATCACCATGGGTCTACACACGCTTCCCCCCCGGAACCCCCCTCCCTCCTCCCTCCCCCCCGGGAAATCTCGCTGCACCAGGCCCGAGCATCAATCCTGGGCTGGCGATTGATTAGACACATGACAATTAACATGCTTCAATGCCCTTCTCCCATATCATCCCACCCTTACCCTCATCCACAAAGTCCACAAGTCTATTCTATACATCTGCGTTCCTTTTGCTGTCTCGCATGTTGGGTTCTCGTTACCGTCTTTCTAAATTCCATATATATGCATTAATATACTGTATTGTTGTTTTTGCTTCTGGCTTACTTCACTCTGGATAATGGGCTCCAGTTTCGTCCATCTGAGTAGAATTGCTTCAAATGAATTTTTTTTTTAATGCTGAGTAATATTCCATTGTGTATATGTACCACAGCTTTCTTATCCATTCATCAGTTGATGGGCATCTAGGTTGGAGACAGCCCTTTCTACTCAAGAGCTTTCTGATGAAATGACGCAACAAATAGATTTTACCCAAAGGTGACAGAGGGTAAAATCTGTGGATCAAAATAGCTGAAACACAAGACTCTGAATCTTAAACATTAGACCTTAGAGCAATTAAGTTGCATGTAGTCATATTTTTCATCCTGTACCATCTCAAAGGACATTATTGTAACTGGGTGCATTTTACGTTCCATCTTAATTACCCATCCTTGCTTAGGGCGTGGAGCTGGCTTGTTCTACCCAGAAGGCCACCACGAAAGTTGAGTATCATAAGGGAGAAAGAGGCAGGCAGTTTTCGTCACATGGAACACATTAAATAATTTTACTTTGAATGGGTACTCTTAGTAATGGATCAAACAAAAAAATATTTCCTCTGAAATCTTATCTGTAAGTGAGATCTGTTATTTTTTTTTCAAATCATATTTCTAAGAAGAATGAATTACACCAGTTTCACAGCTGACTTATCATCCTAAAAGATCACTAGTGAGATATTATTGAAACTATGAAAAGTCACTTTTGGAGGTAATAGAGGGAAGCAGGGAGATGACACACATTCTGAAAATTTCCTTCTGCAGGTTGGCTTTCATCTTCTTATGATGAATGTTCCCGAAGCAAGGAGTCTGCCAGCAGAAGACCAATCCAGGCATTCTCAAGCTTGAGAAAGCGATGCAAAACAGGAGTGGACTAGCTGTCGATCTTTTTTCAGGTTTCTGATCACTGTATTAACACAAGGAGGCTTGGGATCCAGCATCAGATAACAGAAAAGGGTGGAGATCTCGAGTCTGCATATTAAGGAGGTGAAACCTTTCTTCTCTTGATCTCTTGCTTGGGAGAAGTATGCTTCATGGCAGAGTTAGTAGTTACAAGCGAGGGACTTCCCTGGGGTCCAGTGGTTAAGACCTCACCTTCCAATGCAGAAGGTGTGGGTTTGATCTCTGATAGGGGACCTAAGATCCCATAAGCCACATGGCCAAAAAACCAAAGCATGAAGGAGAAGCAATAGTGTAACAAATTCAATAAAGACTAAAAATGGTGCACATCAAAAAAATAAAATAAATAGTTAGGAGTGGCCAGTATCAACTGGCCTACTTTGTTATTTGTGTTGCTCATCTGCTCATTTAGCCATCAACAAGTTCCCCTTCGCCTTCCTGAGCCAGCAGGAGAGAGAGGCGGTAAACAGAGGCTGTGTGTTGTCATGTGGAGAGTCCCCTCCAGTTAAATGCAGGGCTTCATGTGGGAGCCACATTCCACTTGACCAATGTCTATAGGGCTTCCCAAGTGGCGAAGTGGTAAAAAAATCCGCCTGCCTATGCAGAAGACGTGGGTTCGATCCCTGGGTCAAGAGGATCCCCTGGAGGAGGAAATGGCAACCCACACCAGTACTCTTGCTGGAGCATCCCATGGACTCAGGAGCCTGGCGGGCGACAGTTGACAGGGTCGCAGAGTCAGATATGACCGAGCACAGCACAGCAGCGGTGATGTTACCTAGCCTCCATTAGAATGCTTCCTTCTACTCCTGTTTACCAGTGCTCCGAAGTCCTGTTTACAACCCTCTGCAGTTGTTTTAGTGACCAAAACCTTCTAATGAGGGGGAAGAGAGGGAAAATGGCGTTCACATAATTCACTGCACTTTTCAGGACTGAATGGGACTCTCTTTCTACCCAGCCTGCTTCTCTGAATTGCCTTAAGAACTGTCTCACCAACACTTTCTTCACCCATGTGGGAGAGGCTCCAAAAAACCAGGTCAGGAAAATAGCCTCCAACATGTGGCTACAAATAAGGTAACGCTGAGTCACAGGCCGTATTTACTGGCTCAGTGAGCAGACTTTCCCAAGGAGGCCCTCACCCTCCATGCCCCTAAGCCCCTCCCAGTTATTCCTGGGATTCCCTTGGTGCTTCTCATATGCTTCTCAACCACCGAGGGACCGCTTATGTTTGTCCACACAGGCCCGGGCGGCGTCTACGCCAACCTCTGCATTCGGATCCATCTCCAGGGTATAAATCCTGAGCTTCTCACGGCTGTGGGCCTGTGGGCACCCGTACCGTGTTATCTGTGTCCTGCCTGTAAACAGAGAGGCCCCTCCTCCCTCTGTGCTGTGCCGTGTGCTGTGCTCAGTCGCTTCAGTCGTGTCCAGCTCTTTTTGACCCTATGGGCTATAGCCCGCCCCTGGACTGTAGGCCATCAGGCTCCTCTGCCTGTGAGATTCTTCAGGCAAGAGTACAGGAGTGGGTTCCCTGCCCTCCTACAGGGACTCTTCCAGACCCAGGGATAGAACCCGCATCTCTTATGTCTCCTGCCTTGGCAGGTAGGTTCTTTACCATCTGGGAAGCCCCCTCCTCATCCTGTTTCTGCCCTAATTTGTGCTGTCCTTTGTCACTGAAGGGCTTCCCTCGTGGCTCAGCTGGTAAAGGATCCCCCTGCAATGCAGGAGATCTAGATTCGATTCCTGGGTTGGGAAGATCCCCTGGAGAAGGGAAAGGCTACCCGCTCCAGTATTCTGGTCTGGAGCCTTCCATAGACTACAGTCCACGGGGCCACAAAGAGTCGGACACAACTGAACAACTTTTACTTTATCACTGAGGCCTTGAAGCACTTCTACAAGAGCATCCATTTCTCTCAATTCCCCTCTTTCACTTTCTGTCTTCAGTTCCTTTTTTTAAAAATAATAAATTAATAAATAAATAAAATTCAGTTCCTTTTGTGAGAAAGCACTCACCTAGTCCTCAGGCCCCAGGCTCTTGCCACCAGCTTTCCTCCACCTCTAACTCCAAGCATTTTTTTGCAAATCTCCTCAAACGGCCTTCCTTTCCATGCAAATCAATATGCAAACAGGCCTGGAGGCTTCTTCTCTACTAGCAGTTCAACATTCCTGATGGTAATCATTTGAGCACAGCATCCCTGAAAACTGAAATGGTATTTGGTAATTACCACAGAGCTGAGAATGGCAGTCAAACAGAAGACCTAGAAAATGCCTGTTGACTGATGGTGAGTCATAGTCACTCAGTTGTGTCCGACTCTTTGCAACCCCATGGATTAGCCTGCCAGGCTCCTTTGTCCATGGAATTCTCCAGGCAAGGATACTGGAATGAATGGGTTGCCATCCCCTTCTCCAGGGGAGCTTCCCAACCCAAGGATCAAACCCAGGTGTCCATAACCATTTGAGCCTCCAGGGAAGCCGTTGACTGATTATGTTTGTCAATTAATGCCTCTCTTGCTATGAATGACCAGCTGTGGAAGCTGGAGGCCAGATCCCAGTTATAAAACTCTACACATCTACCGTAAACACCGATGGAACAAAAATGTCTTAGGTCATTTCACTGTTTCTGGAGAACAGAATGAACTTGCTTGAATCAATGTGACTCAGAAGAGCTCTCAGTCACTGATATGAATACTGTGCTGCTGGCTGGTGTATAAAATCTTAGCTAGTGTTTGTCCCCCAGTCCAAGTCGGCTGAGTCATTGCGGTTGTACCGGGTATGGCATCCCGATTCGGAGATGCCTTCTTGCCTCTTCATGTACAGGCAAGCTCATCTGCCGTCTCATCTTCCTCAGAAAAAGCATTTCAATTGGGCGTTGGGACTAAATATGAGCCAGAGGGAGCATTCTGATAGCAGTTACCTGGGCTTCAGCTGTCTAAGGACTTTGGGAGCAGCTAATTGTCAATGAGTCAGGAGGGTGCCAGGCTAACCAGCAAACTGCTCTTTCTGGTAAGTTACTTCTGCCTCAGGCCCAAGAGGGGTTATGAAAGAGGAAAGGAGGGTTTTCCCCTTTCCCTGATGTTTATAGAAAAGCTTTATGATGTTAAAGCTTTTCTACCCATCCGAGGAGAGAAATCTGAGAGAGCTAAAGAGTTCTACTCTGAATTATTTGGAAATAGGAGAAATGGAAGCAGAACATAGTAAACAAGATGATACAGGATAGGAAAAAGTTAGGACAAAGACAAAAAGAAAGATTCCGTTCATGTGGAGCCTTCAGGAACACATTGCTGTGAGTTTATAGGAGTGATAAAAATTTATTTGAAAGGTTTTTGTAGCTAGTTTGTTCAACCTAGGAGATGACTACAATTCTGTTGAATAAGTGCAATACAGTAAAGAATATTAGAACAAAGTATGAAGACATCTCTTGAGTCTCCATCTGCTTGTGTAAACAATGCTAAGAGGAAATCTAACTTTCCCAGTAGGCATGCAAAGAATGCCATCCAATGATAGGCATCAAAAGAATCAGTGCAATGTGTAGCTTTTGAAAACTTGGTTTTGTTTGTCAGTGTATGGAAAGATGCAAAGTATATGTAAGAATGAGGTTCCTTTTTAAAAATGTTTTAGAATTATGCTGCCTACGATTGTTGAATATTAAGTTACAGTCTTATGGTATTTAACAAACCAGGAAGCCTGTCTTCTTGCTAAGGTGTTAACTAAACATGTAGGTTATTTATTTACTGTCATAGACAACAGGCATACTCAGAGATGATGCTCTGAGTTATTATTAATGGGCCATGACTTCTTTTGCTTCTCCATCTTCCTCCCACGTTTGACCATTTGGATCTCAGCAGTCCCCTTCCTGAGGCAGAGGCTGACGGGCAAGTCTGCACAGACAGGTAGGAGAGGCGGGAGGCACCTTCCACAGGTGAAGCTTCCACTGAAAACTTCCCCTGAAGGAGGTGCTGGCTTTTCCATCAATTGTGTGTCTTCCCTCACTTCTCTTCTCTGATTTGATCATTTCACGTCTGAGCTCCTCTGTCAGTTGAAGCAAAAGATACAACCCAAAAGAGTTCAACAGTAATTTATAAAGTAATTTACAAAGCACAGCCTAAAAAAGTTCAACAGTACACAGTATCTTCTACATAGCAGACACTATTGCTGGTCCTGGGGATACACTAATGAACAACACAACTTAGATATCACTTATTAAATGTCTTAATTTATTACCTATTTAGCCATACAATTAAAATTATACATGTGTATAAAAATGAGTGTATATTTAGCAAATTGCAAGGCAGAAAAAATTCACTAAGCTTAGGATGATAGAAAAAAATTAGAAAGGACAAGATTGATAGATCTGACTATATAAAAAAATTAAAATTCTCTTTGTACAAAAAATTAATCAAAATTCAGCCGTATTTCAAATTCAGTTATTCAATAAATAAATGTTGAATTTCATTATTTTAGAAAGAGTTCACAATTATATAAGAAAAATCAATGAAAACATGCAAAGAATATGAACAACATTTTAAAAGGTGTAACTATAACCAGTTCACAAATGTGGAAAAGCATTTCTTTTCACTGTAAAGAGAGGAATTAAAAAAAGAAAGAGATTAAATATTTTTTCACCTATAAAATTAAGTCTTTTATAGTAGTACTGACAAATACTAGCAAGGATGCATAAGGAAGAACATTTTAACTTCTGTCGTTGTTGTTAGTTATGCAGCTTATTATTGTCTATATTCCAGCTATAATTGCTCCTTGGCAAAGGCTTTTGCTTTTGCATTAGATGGAATTCGAAGTGGCTGTTTTTGTAGCCAAGAATTTTGGCTGTGCATGGCAAAAATCAGCACAGTGTAATGAAGTACACCCGGAGCTCCTGGAAGGCCTTTGACTGCGTTTCGGTTACTTTTGAATCGGCTTATTTCCTCTTCACAGAAATGTACATGCACATGGAAGAGATCCTAAAGAAAACACGTTCCTGAAGATAATAGAAAACAATATAGTCACAATCCACATCTTGTGTTTCTGAAGATTTCTATTTCATGTTCAGCTGGAAACGGAAGAAGGAAGGTCCTCTAACCTGTCACTGATTGTTAGAAATTTCCAAGTAGGGGGATCCCAATCTCGATGTCTGTAAGAGCTCTGCTACCAGTGCCTGGGGGCTCCTCAGTCTGCACACGTGTGACTTTGCTGCTCATGCGGCCTCCCCCTGGAGAGTGGTGCCTTGGAAGATCACATGGCATGTTCTAACCAGGATGTGTCCTGAAAGTCCCATAGGAAATACCATCCCCAGTGCCCTCGCCAAAAGACATTTTTCCCTTAGAAGATATGCTGTATGTTTCTCATTTGCACATAAGAAAGATTTTTCAAGAGTGGTTTTGAAATGTCATTTGAAATATCTGCTTTATTCTGATGAAAGTTGTTAGAGTTTTGCTGGATACCATTTAGTGAGAGGCAAGTTGACTTTGGCAAAGAGTTAGGATTGGACTCGTTGGGAAGTGATATTTCCTGGAAACTTCTACAGTGATCCATTTGGTCCTCATAATAAGCAAGAGAGACCGATTTACTTTACCTAAGAAGATTTTACAGTACCTTATAAAATACACACTCAGCAGATGGAGAACAACTCTTTTACTAGGAAATAAGAATAACTACCAGATGTGAAGTTCCATCATTTCCCTTTTGGTTTCTCTTTCCATCTGCCATCAAACTCGGATGGCCGATGATCTTTGCATGTTCAGCCAGGGAAGCAATTTCTGTACGTGATGTGGATGTGTTGTCCCTTGAGGGAACTTTATATGTTGAGAAGCTATTCCTAGAGAGAAAAGACAAAGCTGCTTCTGGACGGTCAGGTTGAGCATCAGCTGTACCATTTCTAGCCAGGGGACTCACGTTGAGTCATTTGACTGCTCTGAACCACGCACTTTCAGTTGTAGATCAGCAAGAATCATCTCTGCCTTGCAGAGTTATCCTAAAGTTAGAGGTGGCATATAGAAAGCAACACTGTGGGTATTCCAGAAATTCTTATTGCTTTCCTTCTCATTAAATGTGGTTGAAATCGAAAGGATATCTCTTACGGGAAATGGCATAGTATCATGATATGTACATGAGGGAGATTCTTTGGACAGGTAATGTCTCAAGTTTCTTCCAATTCTGCTGCACAGAGGGGTTTGTTGGCAGGAATCTGAGATCTGCAGTCCCTATTTTTTCTGGTGTAGGACCCTGGATAAGTCACTTACTCTCTTTGAGCCTCAATTTCCTTGTCTGCAACAATAGAAACCAGTGTTACGAAAGTGCTTTGGAAACCATGAAATAAAATGATGACCATGAGCAGGAGAAGATTACAGCTAATTTATTAAGAATTAACATCTAGTGTCAGGGATCACCTGTGTCCTTCTAGTTCCTGAAGCATCTTACATAGTGAATTTGCACACAAGAGATGAAATTATTACTGACGATGTCCTCCAAATGAACCTATCTGATCATTCAGGGACAGCTCCGAATAAGCCTTATTTTCAGATCCTTGGATTATTTCACTCAGTCAGTTGTCCCTGCCTAAAGGGAATGTTCCATCTTATTCTTTTGCTGACTGTGTATAACTTTTTTTAGATAAAGAGAATACTGTACATATTTCAAATTCACATATTTTCACTATTTTAGCTGTAAGGCATTTGGCTAATGTTTTGCCCCACTGCTTGTGGTGTGTAAGCAACTTCACTTGCTCTTATCTTTTGAGTTTCCATGACTAACACTAGGTATGTGTTAAAACTTTGCATTTTTCATCAAAACTGGTGCTGCCAACATTTAATACCAGGCCAGTTCTGTTCACAGAAGTGTCTGTATCTGCAGAGTGCAAAACTAATTCAGCTGGCATGGACACTGGAAAAGCAAACAGTATACCTTTCCACTAAGTTGAATTTTATATTTCAAATAACCTTTATTTTACTGCAACCTGAGATTTTTGTCCACTTCAGTTGAATTGCTCACAGAAAATACTCCTTTAAAAAGTAGCCCTGAGCACTTAAGTTCTGGTTTCTCAGCACACCTTAAGCTTAGTGTAAGCCTAAGGCGCTCACAGAGAATTGGGAAGTTAATTCAAGTGGAAAAAAGAATTTGAAGACGAAACAGATAAAGTGGGTGAAAAAGTACCATGAAGAACTTGGCATATCTAGTTAAGACAGTAAATTTTTGAAGGTCATTTGCTTCCCAGTAAGGAGCAGCCGTATTCTTTTATTCTCTTTTCTTATTAACATAAGTTTCCAAGAAACGATAATATGGTTTTTGCATGTTTTTCTCTAATTTTGCATGTTTGTGAAATCTTTGGCTCACATTTGAGAGAATAATATCAATACTTTCAGTTTCTAAAAATCACCCCTATGAAGTTGTCCTTCATAGTGTCATACACTATAGTGAAAGCCATCTAAGAGAAAACAGTTCAGTACATAATGGTATTTTGGTGAGAAAGAACATTGCCTTGTCATTTAAAATGATGTTTACCAAGAATAAATGATTACATCAGAAAACGTTTATACTGAATAAAAATAGATGGATGGGAAAAGACTAGTATAAAATTATCTGAGTTTTCTGTATATAAGTGTGTGTATATATACACACAGAGAGAGTGCACATTCTACTACATGTATACATTTGTGTATATATATGCATGCATATTGGAATACATATATAGAAAAAAGCTTAGAGGACAATCAATGCAAATAACATTATAGCTGTTTTTGCTGAGCAGTACTAGAGCTGTGTTTATCTACACATTTCTAGATGGTTAAGCTGATACAGACATTGTAAATGTCATTTCAGCTCATTTATATGTAAGTGCATTTATTCTGCTTTATTGTGAAAAGGATTCAAAGCAGCTAGTTTTAGGTCACTAAAAGAATCTAAAATTGAGCACCAAAACACTAAAATGTTTCACAAAGTAAAAAAAATATATATATATATCAGAGTTTCAGTGATCACCATCTAAGCCCCCTCCGTCAGCACACACACAGAGCACACACAGCACACGTACACACACGCACATGCACACACGTGCACACACATGCACACGTATATGCAGCATACACAATTACATGTGCTTTCAAGGAACAAGCCATCCTCCATTCTGGCATTGATAGATGGAGAATTAAACAATACAAGTTCAAATATGAATTAGAGAAACATTTTCGTGCTCTATGGTGACCTAAAGGGAAAGGAAGTCCAGAAAAGAGGAGATATATATGTACGTATAGCTGGGTTTCCCTGGTGGCTCAGCAGAGAGGAATCCGCCTGCAAAACAGGAGATGTGGGTTCTATCCCTGGGTGGGGAAGATCCCCTGGGGAAAGAAATTGCAACCCATTCCAGTGTTCTTGCCTGGGAAATCCCATGGACAGAGGAGCCTGGTGAGCTGCCATCCTTGGGGTTGCAAGTGTCAGACATGACTTGGCACCTAAACCACCAGCCGTAGCGGATTCACTCTGTTGTACAGCAGAAACTAACACAACATTATAAAGCAACTATACTCCAATAAAAAAGTTTAAAAAAATTACATAAAAAATTTTAAAAAAAGCTAACAACAAAAACAAAACAAAGAAACCCTAAAATGTATTTTATTATTTTCATGGACATAAAGAAATGCAGGCAAATTTAGCAAAATATTTCCAGGTAGAAGTTTTGTTCATGATGAAAGAAAATCAGACCAGTTTAGCAGGATTTATTCGCTTTCAAACAACAGCTGTGTCTTCAAAATTCTTCCTTTAAGTAAATTCATTATTTTTTTTTATCTTACTCTTAAAGTTTATTTAGCAAACCTTCTGTTCATGGAGTGCAAAGCTAAACTCCAGCCAGACCTGAATTGTCATAATTGCCAAATAACTGAAATTCAACACAGAGACTCACACAGAAAAAAATCATACAAAGAAACAGACAATATAATCACAGCTATGACTGAGAAGAAAGAAAACACACATGGCCTACAAAGCGCTGGGGTGACAATTTGAATTACAAAGTTGAACTATAGATTAAAAAAGTAAATGGCAAAACAAACAAGCAGGCATCACTCTTTTCAGTGTGAGGAGCATTTGGCTCTGAGCTAGAAGTGGAAAACCCACAGCAGAGAGAGATTATCTGTAATGTATTAAGGAGACTAAGATACCCTCATTGACTCCTGCCTTGAAATGACAGAAGAGAACATAGCCTATGTACAAATGATGAAATGTCCTTAATCCTTGTCTTGCAAAGATCACCTCACTACCACTGCCAGGTTGACAGACAAGGCCTTGGGCTTGCCTCGTGAAAGAAAATTTTCCCAACCCACAGCTGAGAAAAAGAAAACCATAGACACTTGTCCTCTAAATACTCACAGAAAACTGTGGAAAACTTAAAGAACAGAGAGTAATTAATGAAAGAAATCCCGAAGTATCCAGGAATATGTCAGCATGGCTCTTTGTGAACCCATGGTCTTTTCATAAGATTCTCCAGGCAAGAACACTGGAGTGGGCTGCCACTCCCTTCTCCAGGGGATTGTCCCAACCCAGGGATTGAACCTGGGTCTTTTGCTTCGCAGGCAGATTCTTTACCATCCAAACCACCAGGGAAGCCCATAATTAAGCAATAGTATTGGAAAAAGCAAAATCATACATTGGGAAATGCAACGGGCCCTCCTGACAGTACTCTACCATGGAGACCCTTGTGTGTGCTAGTTTCTCAGTCGTGTCTGACTCTTTGTGACCCCGTGGGCTGTAGCCTGCCAGGCTCCTCTGTTCATGGGATTCTCAGGCAAGAGTACTAGAGTGGGTTGCCCTTCTCTTCTCCAGTGGATTCTTCCTGATCCTGGGATCAGATGCAGGTCTCCTGCATTGCAGGCAAATTCTTTACGATCTGAGCCACCAGGCCAGTTTGTGTATAATACACCACCATTTATCACCCCGGATTCTGACTCACGCTCTTGTGTAGCATATGAGTGCATGAGAGCAGCGGCAAACTGGAGATTGACTAATCATTCATGTCGCCAACCATTCAGTGGAAATGCATTTACTTATTTACTTATACATTTTTGACAATTCTAATTGCATACTTTTAATTGTACAAGATGATGCGTTGATATACATTAGGGGAAGATTACAAAGATCAACATAATTAACACATCCATCATATCACATACCTATCTTTTTGTGTGTGTGTGTGTATTTGATGAGAATCCCTAAGATCTATTCTAAGGAACTTTCCTTTTCTTTTTTGGCCTTGCAGCATGCAGAATCTTCCCCAGTGAGGGAATCGAACCTGTGCCCCCTGCATTAGGAGTGCAGAGTTTTAACCCCTGGACCACTAGGGAAGTACCAACCCTCAGAAACTTTCAGGGCTTCACTCCTGGTCAGGAAACTAGATACCACATGCTGGAACTAAGAACCCAGTGCAGCCAAATAAATAAATGTGCTGTGCTGTGCTTAGTCACTCAGTCATGTGGACTTGTTGTGCCTTCATGGACTGCAGCCTCCAGGCTCCTCTGTCCATGAGGATTCTCAGGGAAGAATACTGGAGTGGGCAGCCTATCCCTTCTCCAGGCGACCTTCCGCACCCAGGAATCAAACCGGGGTCTCCTGCATTGCAGGCAGATTCTTTACCAGCTAAGCCAGGGAAGCCCCCCTCCCTGCAAAAAGTAAATATTAAAAAAGGAACTTTCAGATTTACAGTATCATGTTAACTATAACCGCCACACTGTACCTTAGACCCTCAGAGCTTGTTCTTATCACTGGAACTGTGTGCCCTTTGATCTGTATTACTCCGTGTCCCCATCCCCCAGGCTTCATCTTTCTGGCTTATTTCACTGAGCGTGTGAGTGTACCGTCCTCCATTTTATAATAAGTGGCAAGATTCCTTCTCTTTTACTGAATACTATCCCATCCGGCGGGTGTGTCTTCATGTTTTCTTCATCATTTAGGTTATTTCCATATCTTGGCTATTGTGAATAATGTTGCAGGGAACATGGGTGTGCAGATATCTTTTCAAGGTTCTGATTTCAGTTTATTCAGATATATGCCCAGGAGTGAGATTTCCAGATCACATGGTAGTCCAATATTTACTTTTTTGAGAACTTATCCTATTGTCTGTTATAATGGCTGTACCAATTTACATCCCCCCCAACAGTATATAACAGCTTCCTCTTCTCCACATCCTAACTAATGTTTGTTATCTTTTGTCTTCTTGATAATAGCCAGCCTAATAGGTGTGAGGTAATATCTAATTATGGTTTGATTTGCACTTCCCTCTTGATTAACGATGGTGAGCTTCTTTATATATCTATTGTTTTATATACATTGTTATATATATTATATATATATATAAATAATTTTATATGTATTGTTGGCCATTTGTATGTCAGTTCAGTTCAGTCACTCAGTCGTGTCTGACTCTTTGCAACCCCATGGACTGCAGCACGCCAGGCCTCCCTGTCCATCACCAACTCCCGGAGTCCACCCAAACTCATGTCCATTGAGTCAGTGATACTGTCCAACCATCTCATCCTCTGTCATCCCCTTCTCCTCCTGTCCTCAGTCTTTCCCAACATCAGGGTCTTTTCCAATGAATCAGTTCTTTTCATCAGGTGGCCAAAGTATTAGAGCTTCAGCTTCAACATCAGTCCTTCCAATGAATATTCAGGATTGATTTTCTTTAGGATTGACTGGTTTGATCTCCTTGCAGTCCAAGGGACTCTCAAGAGCCTTCTCCAGCACCGCAGTTCAAAAGCATCAATTCTTCACACCTCAGTTTTCTTTATGGTCCAACTCTCACATCCATACATGACTACTGGAAAAACCATAGCTTTGATTAAACGGACCTTGTTGGCAAAGTAAGGTCTCTGCTTTTTTAATATACTGTCTAGGTTTGTCATAGCTTTTCTTCCATGGAGCAAGCGTCTTCTAATTTCACGGCTGCAGTCACCATCTACAGTGATTTTGGAGCCCAAGAAAACGAAGTAGAGGTATGGAGGCAAAATCAAAGCACTGTCACCAAAGAAGCAGATTAGTGACTTAAACATTTTGGTGCCCTTGCCAGAAGGACTCCCTTCCTTAGTAAGAAGAGATAGTATGTGGGAAGGAGAAAAGGAAGGAACAGGGGGAATATGAGATGAAAGTCACATGTAAGTAGCTGGCATTATATTCAGTGAATATAACCCAGCACTGTAAGAGAAAAGGTTCCCGAGTTGAAAATACCCTGTGCAGTCCAGCAGTTAGAGCACTGATGTTTCCTGGCAGATTGCCATGGAAATGACACCTGATCGGATGAGGAGACCTGTGGAACCCGAGCAGATGCTGCCACTAATCTGGGATTTCCAGTTCCACATACCAGAAACCTTCAAATCTCATTCCAGAGCTACTGTTTCCTAAAATTACACTAAACGCTCACCCTCTCAGGATCTCACCTTCTTCTTTATGAAAAACGCAAGTCCAGGGTAGTGATGAGACTCACACAAGCAGTGGGGTTTAATTAAGAGGAAAATTAAAGCATACAACCTTTATAATCAGGTTGGTATTTAAAGAAAACCTCTTGAAATGGGTCAACATATACACTAATCTATTTTAATCCAGGGAGGCCAAAGACAGTTTATTTCCTACAAGCCCGATTTGGTCCAATGCTTCACATGCAGAGATTCTAATGTAAGAATCTCCTTACTTTTAACTAAATTTACTCGGAAGATTGAATACTATATTTTTCATTTCCAATCCATGATTCATGTTGGCTCCTCATTACATCTAATCATGCAATGAATTAAGTAAGGAAAAGAGTCTCCAAGCACGGACGACAGCTGATGGGAGGGATAATTGAGTAACAGACCAGAAAGGCAGCTTCGGTGAGGGTAGGAGCTTTAGTATTTTCCAAATCTGTCAGCTTCACAATCACGATCAAGTCATGACTCCACTTCAATTAGTTCACAAAAGAAAGAGAATCATACGTGACAGTAGACCATGAACACCCTAGAGCTGATAAATCTGCAGGAAGAATAGGCAGGGGTTGTACATTTTATCCTCAATGTGGTGAAGAGCACCCCGTTGCTTGAAAGGCAGGTGTTAGGTGCGTTCTCTCTCTGCATGTATGTGTGAGAGAGAGGAAAAAGAGAGAGAGACAGACAGAGACAGATAGAGAAGACATGGAAAGAGAGAGAAGAGACCAAAGGGATAAACAGAACAGATAGAACCAAGAGAGGGACACAGAAGCAAAAACAGTCAATTCCAGTGACCTTGAAACACTCAGATTGTCCCTAATGGTTGCTTTGTCGTTCTGCTGATTCAGGGGAAATGTTAGTAACAGTGACAATGATAATTATTATTACATGAACAGACACATGGCTGGATGTTGGATAAACAGAAGTCTGAGACGGTATGTGTTTGCCTCTCTGGCAAGGTGAATAAAGTGCTGAAGGAGTTCAGGTGTCCACAGTCTGCAGACTATGGAGCAGTTAGTTTTCCTTTTGGAAGAACGAATGTCTAGTTCAGGCAAACTCAGTTACACAAGCAAGAGTTCCCATTTCTGCAACAAAGCCTGCTACCAGCTAGTGGCTCGATAAACACCTTCTATTTCATGAATTCCTAAACTAGAGGGAGGCTTCAGCCTGATTGTTCCCAATCTGGTGGGAGGGCTCCTATCCCAGTGACATGCTTAATACTTATTCACTTGCCCTGTTCTTTCTTTAGCATCCAGCTTAAAATCACCCAAGGGCAGATTTGCTCTTCCCAAGCCAGGAATGACAGACTTCATGTCAGTTGGGTGAAGTGAAATGTGTCAGGGGCCTCATTCAGACTCCAGGAAAACCCCTGCAGAGACTCTCAAATTTTAAGAGCAAAATATCCTTCCAGCCCAGGAATGTTCAGTGGGACTGGCGGGGGGTGGGGAGAGGGGCAGTTTTCCTCTTGATCTCTAAGTTTCTCCCAAGGCTTTTGTCTCTCTGCTCCAGGCATCTGAGAGGCAGCTCCTGTAGTGAAAATAGACACATCTTCACTCATTCACTGGATGTACTTTCCTTTCATTTACTGCTTGACTTTTTTTTTTTTTTTTTTGCCTTTTTCAGACTCAATTGACTCAACTGAAAAATAAAGAAATCCATATGAGAGAGCTGAATATTCAATTACAGGAAAAGTAAAGAGCTTAAAATACTTGATTTCTAATTTGATGTTGGGCAATGTGTCTTTTCCACACTCTTCAAATGTACAACCCTGTGTCACACACCTATAAACTGCCTCGTTCTCAGTTGTAGATGTGGGCAAAAGTTAGGACCATGATGAACATCACAGTAGACAGGAGGATTCTAATTTAGGGACATCTTAGAAATGATGACAAGCTAACCTGAAGGAAAGACAGCTATAATGCTCTTCTAAAGGAAGGAATTTCTTTGCCTAGAAATAATGGGAAAAGTCACAAGGGTGAGACCTGACAACGTGAAAAATTTGAAAAAAATAAAACCCATAACAAAATCAATAAACACACAGCAGACTGTAAAAAGTGTAACGCCATGACAAGGGGCGAATATCAATATCCTTAATACATGAAATATGCTTCAAATAAATTTTAATAAGAAACTGAGAAAGCACAGAGGCATGTGTGTCCCTGTGTGTTTGTATGTAACTGTCATTGGTTGGTAACATGGAATTCAAAATGGAAGCTATTTTATATATTGACAGGCCTTTAGTATTTTCATTTTCTCACTCTGCAAATTTCCTGTCACACCTTCACCCTTCTATTCATGTCACCTACACCCCTGTTCTTGCCTCACGCTCATGAATGGCCTTGCCTCACACATTACAGAGGAAATTCAGAATCTTCAATTAACCCCGTTAGCAAATTCTAACATATTTTTTTTCCAGAAAGGAACTTAAATATTTTCTCCTTTAGGTTTCAATGGCTCCTAACCTCAGCTATATTTTATTTTTAGATCAATTTTTATTAAAGTATAGTTGCTTTATAAGGTTATGTTAGTTTCTATTGTACAAAAAAATGAATCAACTGTGTTTTAGAATCTTCCTTCCTATTGCATTTTAAGAGCTGATAACCTTAAAAAAGCACCATGTTGCCTCTTTCTAGTCTATTAGTTAGAAACATGCTTTAATTTATTAATATGTATTGAATAATAATATGAGCTGCCAACAGTGGATGATAGATGCATGTTAATTTCTATACACGGAATCTCAATTCTCATGATAGTCCTCATTATGCACCCAGGATGGTTTTCAAAAGCCAGCAAAAAAAATATAGTTTATCTACATAGAGACAGCAGCAATTTACTTTTTCATGTTAATGAAATTCATATAAGTATCATTAGTGATGAATAAATTATGCTGGCATGCCTTCACGGTGCCATAACTAAAATCCTATGTTCTTCTGGGACTCGCTATGCTTTATAGAAGGTCATTTATCTATTTTTTTTTCAGGAACTTTATATGTAAGCTGAGGGTTCATCTTGTCTCTGAAAATAGAAAATGATGCATTCTTGCATTTCAGTTTTATTCCCTTTAGAGATGGTAATCCCCCACTGGAAAACAGTGTGTGTTTGGTTTGGAGCAATTAAAACTGATTTCTGAGTTCCAAGTTTAAGAGAATGAACAATTTTTTAAGCCTATAGTCATTTGAATTGGTGGAAGTAACCGATATTGTGTTAAAAGATATAATTTTTCAGGTATAACTGGCTAAAATAAATGAACACAGCCAAGTTAGAAATAAAGAAACAAATTCTTTTGAGAAGATTGAATTACAAACCCGTGAAGTAGATCAGAAGTAGGGATACTTTTCTTTAAATGAACCTCCCTTTTGTGAGGTTTCTTACTCACTTGTGCCTTGACTCTCCAGGAGACCACACAGGTGGGACCGACATAAGGTGGGTGACAAGGTTACACAGATCAGCCAGGTCACCATTCAGATTGCATACTTCAGCCAGAAGGAATTCACTTCCCTGCTATCTTGTTAGGATGCTCTGATACACTAAAGTTCTTCATAGTGAGGCAAAGCTACCACCCAGGACCTTCCAGATATTCCCTCAAATTCTCTGAAATAATGGTACCTTCTCTCTTAGCTCAGGCTATTGTGAAAAATACCATAGACTGGGTGGTTTAAACAACAGACTTATTTTCTCACAGTTCTGGAATTTAAGACATCCAAAGTCAAGGTACCAGCAGATGGAGTTCTCAGTGAGGACTTTCTTCATGGCTCACAAAGGGCCACCTTCTCACCCTGTCCTCAGGGGACCTTCCCTTGGTGTACACTTGGGGAAGGAGCGCTCACATGTCTTCCTCTTTCTGCTTATTGTTTAGTTGCCTCGTCATGGTCAGTCTTTTGAGACCCTGTGGACTGTCCCCCGCCAGGCCCTTCTGTCCATGACATCTCCCAGGCAAGAATACTGGAGTGGCTTGCCATTTCCTTCTCCAGGGGATCTTCCCAACCCAGGGATCAAACCCACATCTCCTGAATTTCCTGCATTGGCAGGCAGGTTCTTTACTGTTGTGCCCCCAGGGAAGCCCTTCTTCCTCTTTTAATAAGGGCACTAATCCCATGATGAGAGTGCCACACTCATGACCTCATCTAACCCAATTACCAAAAAGGTGTACTTCCCTGGTGATCCAGTGGTTGAGAATTCATCCCTGGTTGGGGAATTAAGATTCCACGGACAGCTAACCCTGCACACCACAACTACTGAGCCCTCATACTCAAGAACCCACTCTCTGCAACATGACAAAGCCAGCAAATCACAGCAAAGAGCCCATGCACCACAAAGAAGACCCAGCACAGCCAAAATAAATAAACCCAATTACCTCCTGAAGGTCCCACCTCCCGATACCGTCACATTGAGGGTTAAGGTTTCTACTTATGAATTTGAAGGGACATAAACATTGAGTCCATAAACCTATCATCTGCCAGATAATTTTCTTTTTTTGTTTTGTTTTGTTTTTTTTGTGTTTTTTTTTTAAGTTTTATTTTTTTTATTTTTTATTTTTTTTTTTATTATTGTTTTTGCCATACATTGTCATGATATCACCATGGGTTTACATATGCTTCCCCTCCGGGTCCCCCCTCCCTCCTCCCTCTCCCCCGGGAAATCTCGCTGCACCAGTCCCGAGCATCAATCCTGGGCTGGCGATTGATTAGACACATGACAATTAACATGCTTCAATGCCCTTCTCCCATATCATCCCACCCTTACCCTCATCCACAAAGTCCACAAGTCTATTCTATACATCTGCGTTCCTTTTGTTGTCTCCCATGTTGGGTTCTCATTACTGTCTTTCTAAATTCCATATATATGTGTTAATATACTGTATTGTTGTTTTTGCTTCTGGCTTACTTCACTCTGGATAATGGGCTCCAGTTTCGTCCATCTGAGTAGAATTGCTTCAAATGAATTTTTTTTTAATGCTGAGTAATATCCCATTGTGTATATATACCACAGCTTTCTTATCCATTCGTCAGTTGATGGGCATCTAGGTTGCTTCCATGTCCTGGCTATTGTAAACAATGCAGCGATGAACATTGGGGTGCACGTGGCTCTTTCAATTCTGGTTTCCTCGGTGTATATGCCCAGCAGTGGGATTGCCGGGTCATATGGCAGGACTATTTGCAGCTTTTTAAGGAACCTCCACACTGTTTTCCATAGTGGCTGTACTAGTTTGCATTCCCACCAACAGTGTAAGAGGGTTCCCTTTTCTCCACATCCTCTCCAGCATTTATTGCTTGTAGACTTTTGGATGGCAGCCATTCTGACTGGTGTAAAGTGGTACCTCATTGTAGTTTTGATTTGCATTTCTCTGATAATGAGTGATGTTGAGCATCTTTTCATGTGTTTGTTAGCCATTTTTATATCTTCTTTGGAGAAATGTCTGTTAAGTTCTTTCGCCCACTTTTTAATTGGGTTGTTTATTTTTCTAGAATGGAGCTGCAGGAATTGTTTGTAAATTTTTGAGATTAATTGTTTGTCTGTTGCTTCATTGGCTATTATTTTCTCCCATTCTGAAGGCTGTCTTTTCACCTTGCTTATAGTTTCCTTTGTTGTGCAAAAGCTTTTAATTTTAATTAGGTCCCATTTGTTTATTCGTGTTTTTATTTCCAATATTCTGGGAGGTGGGTCATGGAGTATCCCGCTTTGGATTATAGCAGAGAGTGTTTTGCCTATGTTATCCTCTAGGAGTTTTATAGTTTCTGCTCTTATGCTTAGATCTTTAATCCATTTTGAGTTTATCTTTGTGTATGGTGTTAGAAAGTGATCTAGTTTCATTCTTTTACAAGTGGCTGTCCAGTTTTCCCAGCACCACTTGTTAAAGAGGTTGTCTTTTCTCCATTGTATATTCTTGCCTCCTTTGTCAAAGATAAGGTGTCCGTAGATGCGTGGATTTATCTCTGGGCTTTCTATTCTGTTCCACTGATCTATGTTTCTGTCTTTGTGCCAGTACCATACTGTCTTAATGACTGTGGATTTGTAGTATAGCCTAAAGTCAGGTAGGTTGATTCCGCCAGTTCCATTCTTCTTTCTCAAGATTGCTTTGGCTATACGAGGTTTTTTGTATTTCCATACAAATTGAGAAATTATTTGTTCTAATTCTTTGAAGAAGATCTCTGGTAGCTTGATAGGAATTGCATTGAATCTATAGATTGCTTTAGGTAGTATACTCATTTTCACTATATTGATTCTTCCAATCCATGAGCACGGCACATTTCTCCATCTGTTTGTGTCCTCCTTGATTTCTTTCATCAGTGTTCTATAGTTTTCTATATACAAGTCTTTTGATTCTTTAGGTAGAAATACTCCTAAGTATTTTATTCTTTTTGTTTCGATGGTGAATGGGACTGTTTCCTTAATTTCTCTTTCTGATTTCTCACTGTTAGTGTATAGGAATGCCAGGGATTTCTGTGTGTTGATTTTGTATCCTGAAACTTTGCTATATTCACTGATTAGCTCTAGTAATTTTCTCGTAGAGTCTTTAGGGTTTTCAATATAGAGGATCATGCCATCTGCAAACAGAGAGAGTTTTACTTCTTCTTTTCCAATCTGGATTCCTTTGATTTCTTTATCTGCTCTGATTGCTGTGGCCAAAACTTCCAAAACTATGTTGAATAGTAGTGGTGAGAGTGGGCACCCTTGTCTTGTCCCTGATTTCAGGGGGAATGCTTCCAGTTTTTTTCACCATTGAGGATAATGTTTGCTGTGGGTTTGTCATATATAGCTTTTATTATGTTGAGGTATGTTCCTTCTATTCCTGCTTTTTGGAGGGTTTTTATCATAAATGGATGTTGAATTTTGTCAAAGGCTTTCTCTGCATCTATTGAGATAATCGTGTGATTTTTATTTTTTAATTTGTTAATGTGGTGTATTACATTGATCGATTTACGAATATTGAAGAATCCTTGCATCCCTGGGATAAAGCCTACTTGATCATGATGTATGATCTTTTTGATGTGTTGTTGGATTCTATTTGCTAGAATTTTGTTGAGGATTTTTGCGTCTAAGTTCATCAGTGATATTGGCCTGTAGTTTTCTTTTTTTGTGGCATCTTTGCC
>ML664180.1:13700088-13720651 GCA_007570785.1 Antilocapra americana
TATTTGCATGGAATATCTTTTTCCAGCCTTTAACTTTCAGTCTATATGTGTCCCTAGGTTTGAGGTGGGTCTCTTGTAGACAACATATATAGGGGTCTTGTTTCTGTATCCAATCGGCCAATCTTTGTCTTTTGGTTGGGGCATTCAGCCCGTTTACATTTAAGGTAATTATTGATAAGTATGATCCCGCTGCCATTTATTTTATTGTTTTGGGCTCCAGATTATCTATCCCATCCATGTTTCCTATCTAGGAAAGATCCTTTAGCATTCGTTGGAGGGCTGGTTTGGTGTTGCTGAATTCTCTCAGTTTCTGCTTGTCTGAGAAAATTTTGAATTCTCCTTCAAATTTGAATGAGATCCTTGCTGGGTAGAGTAGTCGGGGTTGTAGATTGTTTTCTTCCATGACTTTAAGTATGTTTTGCCATTCCCTTCTGGCCTGAAGCGTTTCTGTTGAGAGATCAGCTGTTATCCTTATGGGATTCCCCTTGTGAGTTATCTTTTGCTTCTCCCTTGCTGCTTTTAATATTTGGTCTTTGTATTTGATATTTGCCAATTTGATTAATATGTGTCTTGGGGTGTCCCGCTTGGGGTTCATTCTATTTGGGATTCTCTGTGTTTCTTGGACCTGAGTGGCTATTTGCTTCCCCAATTTAGGGAAATTTTCTACAATTATCTCTTCAAGAATTTTCGGATGGTCTTTCTTTTTGTCTTCTTCTTCTGGGACTCCTATGATTCGAATATT
The DNA here is from genome assembly GCA_007570785.1 of Antilocapra americana. Taxonomy (NCBI): domain Eukaryota; kingdom Metazoa; phylum Chordata; class Mammalia; order Artiodactyla; family Antilocapridae; genus Antilocapra; species Antilocapra americana. The sequence continues at coordinate 13,700,831 of ML664180.1, forward strand.
GGTGCGTTTAATATTGTCCCAGAGGTCTCTAAGGTTGTCTTCATTTCTTTTAATTCTTTTTTCATTTTTCCTTTCTGTTTCATTTATTTCTGTCATTCTGTCTTCTACCTCACTTATTCTGTCTTCTATCTCTGTTATTCTACTGTTGGTTCCCTCCAGGGTGTTTTTGATCTCATTTATTGCATTATTCATTGTATTTTGTCTCTTTTTCATTTCTTCTAAGTCTTTGTTAAAGCTTACCTGCATCTTCTCAATCCTTGCCTGCAGGTTATTGAGCTGTAACTCCAACTTATTTTCCAGGTTTTGGATCATTTTCACTATCATTATTCGGAATTCTTTGTCAGGTAGACTTCCTATCTCTTCGTCTTTTGTTTGGTCTAGGGGGTATTTATCCTGTTCCTTTACTTGCTGGGTATTTCTCTGCCTTTTCATCTTGTTTATCTTGCTGTGTTGTCCCTTTATTGTGGGGATTCCTCTCTATGGGAGGGGTTGGATGCGTGGTTTGTTGAAGTTTCCTGGGTGGAAAGGCTTGTGTGGTTTTCTGGTGGGTGAGTCTAGGTTTCCTCACTGTTACTCCTCACATCGGCGCTGGGTCGCCTCTCCAGATGCCCGATGTCCTCTGCCAGCATTCAGTTCCTGTTTTTTGGAGTTTGCTCGGCCTTTAAAAGTTCTTTTGGTATATTTATTGGGGAGAGAGTGTTCTCCCCGTCCTATTCCTCCGCCATCTTAGTTTCGCCCCCCCAGATAATTTTCATACCAGTCTCTTAACCCTCTTAGGGTGTAGGATTATTATTATTTTATATACATTGTAAATTATTATTCTCCCTTTACATATCATGAAATTAAAATTCTGATAAGGTAAAAAAAGTATCCAGCTCCACACAGCTAGAAAATGATGGGACAAATCCAGTTCTGATTGCTAAACTAAGTATTCTGAATTAACTTAAAACTTCACCATTCTTCTCTAAATACACTTCATGTTGTCAACGTCCCCTTAAACATTGTACTGGGAACTGAGCACACAATTCCAAGGAAGCTCTGAGTAAGATCTTCATGGGACCAAAATGGACCTTGTTACAAATGTTATGTCTCTTTTAGTAGAGGATAAATGTGACTGGTCAAGAGGGCATCAGAGAATGAGATGGCTGGATGTCATCATTGATGTGATGGACATGAACTTGGGCACACTTCAGGAGATGGTGAGGGACAGAGAGGTCTGGTGTGCTGCAGTCTTTGGGTTTGCAGAGTCGGACATGACTGGGCGACTCGACAACAACAACAAAATGTGAATGAGTTGTGCATCAGGCACGATGCATCTCTCCATAAGCATATTACATGATTTTGCCAAATGCCTTGCTAAAATTTGATATCCAAATTTCATAAGAATCTTCTAGGTATCTACACGAAGCTTATTCACTAACTCTGTCACTATCAAGGCTTCCTGCTGGTTCAGTGGTAAAGAATCCATCTGCCACTGCAGGAGATTCAGGAGATGTGGGTTTGATCTCTGGGTCAGGGAGATCCCCTGGAGAAGGAAATGGCAACCCACTACAGTATTTTTGCCTAGGAAATCCCATGGACAGAGGAGCCTAGGGGGCTGCAGCCTATGGGATCACAACAGTTGGATATGACTTAGCGACTAAAACAACATTATCAAACACAGTTAAGTTAGTTTTTCACTTTTCTGGTAGTTAGGCAAGATTCACTTTATTATCTGTCTCATCCCAGAGCTCAAACTGTGTCACTATACACAAATCGTTTTCACCCCGGGAAGAGTCATCTTTCTAACACTAGAAATAGTATGCATTCTGCTGCTTGTCTTCATAGACAGGAGTGATCAAACAGGGAGAGATGTAGGTGACAAAAACATTTCAATAGTTGAGCCAACAACACAAAGGTTTCTGGGCAGAAAAAAGGTGTCACGGTGTTTTGTTTTAGAAAGACGACTGATAAAAAACAAAAATTACTGCTTTTAGGTTGTCATGACCTTTTGGCTTAATCCAAAGCTACAGTCCTACACCAAGAGAATAACTTCATACTCAAACAAGAACCATAAGGATCATTTTCTTAAATAAGTCATTTGTTCACTGGAAAACTATTTTGGCAAGAAAACAGAAATGACTACACTTATTCATAGAGGCCTGAAGGAAAGTCTTAACTAGCGGACTGACATCTCACAAGTTAAAACCGGCATCTGCAAGATACTCCCTATCTCAATTAGTGACAATGAAAATAATCTTGAGATAAAGTTCACGGGTTCAACATAGATATTTGCAAATTATCAAAACGAAACAAATGAAGCCTACAAGAGTCCTCACTGTGTGTCAGGTCCTAACAAATTAGTGCCTTGACATGAGAATCTCTCCAGTGAAGTCAATCTGTCTACATAATGTAATTACACCAAAAAAATCCAGAAAAATTATATTGTACTTACTTGCCAGTCCGAAAATTCACTCTCACAAAGTTAACCCCAGAGACATCTTCTGCATTTGCCTGGGATAGATAACGTGCTTTGAAATCTACAAGAAGATGACAGTGGGATAAAGATCAGTCCCTTAAAAAGAGAATGAAAACAATCCAAGCATTAGATGTCATGTTGCCAATCGTGCAAATGACTCCTTCGGAGTTAACGTGCCGCCTGTCAGCACCATTGACCCAGAGTGCATTGTCTGAAAACTCAGTCTGGCTGTTCTGTTCTGAAGGAACAGGAAACTCCTCAACAGTTTGCCCTATAGGGTATCTTGATAACATCAGCACACAGAACATCGAGCATACGCCTCTCGGTCACATACACATACCCCAGATGAAAAGGTGACGAAGGCAGGCATTCTTCTCTGTTCTCACCAACAACAAAGAGACATGCATAAGCAGCAGCAGCAGAAGATAACTTTGGCCACAGAATTTTACATGGCAGTCGGAGAAAGCAGCCTGTTTTCACTGCGGTCAGAAGAAACCAAGCCATGAGGCACCTTGACAAGTTGCAAAGCCTGGTTTGCCCACCGTGCCACTCTCTCTTCCTGGCTGCTTCTTCACCATTCTTTCCTCTAGTGAAAAAGAAAGCCAGGAAAATAGACATTTTGAGGGATAATTCCCATTCTTTCTCTAATAAAATAGTAAGGAGACACTGCTGATGTTCAGAGAAATACGTAAGAAGTGAGATCTAAAAAAGAAAAGCATAAAATAGAAATCTCTATAAATTACCTACAAGTCACTAACTTTGAATAATGTGGAGCTGTCTATTGTATTCCTTTAAGTGAATGATACCCTTGCCCTTCTGCCTGAACTGAAGCAGAAGCAGAGCAGTGTTGTAGGAGGCAGACCCTTTGTGTTCCTTAAACTACAGATGCATTATACAACCTCTGATTCTGCTTTCACATGAAATTACCCATGTTTGTGCTCAAATTTTCCTCTTGTTTCAATGATATTAGTTAAGCCAGTATTAGCTTATCTTCACTTGATTACATCTGCAAAGACCCTATTTTCAAATAACATTATGTTCACAGGTTCTAGAGGTTAGGACTTCAGTATACTCTTGGGGGTTGGACACAATTCAACCCATAACAATATTCATTTAAATCACCCAAAAGCCAGTTAGCAGTATTGATATAACTTTCGCGAGCTTACCAGAGTACGTATTTTTGTATCAGGACCATGGACAGTAGCTCATGCTCCCTCCACCACCTCCCCATCCCACCCCAACTTTAGTTGTGCATATACCTATGTAAGAAATGCCTTGCACTAAGCAAGCTTTATCAAGGGACTATTATATTAACTACTTCTCAACTTGTATTCTGTAAATCAGTTTATCTCACTGTAACTTTGCCTGGTACAGTGTAAAGATTATAGTCGTGGAGAACAGTTCATTGGCTTACAAAGGCTGCTACCAACTTCCTTTAATCTTTACAGTTCCATCTTCACTGTAGAATGAACCTAAATGCTCAGCTTAGTGAATGATGATGTGATAGGGGGAAATGGCACTTACGATGTAAACTTATTCAGAACTTGCTTGTTCCAGAAAAATCATGAAATTATCATATGACACCTAAGCTATAAAACTTACATTTATGTTGCTTTTCTAGGATGAAGTGTGTTAAAGCAATGCATGAAGAAAGATAAAGGGATCAGAATCAACATAACACTAAAGCAAAACGGGAGGATGGGAATACGAATGGAAAAGGAAGTGGACAGAGTGGCCATATCAAAGGGGGCTAAGCCTCTTCCGAGGAGCCTAGACTTTGAAGAAACCAAAGAGCTATGTAAATCCTTCAGGCAGAAGGATGATCTGGTTAAATCTGCATTTTGCTGAGATAACCTGTTGACTGTGAAAAGGATGAATATGAGGTTGGTAAGATGAGAGGCAGACAGAGACATGTAACTAGGACAATGATTATAAAAACAGGAGAATGAAATGGATTGAACAAAATGTTCAGAAGATGGAGTCAGTGAGTCCTAGTTACTGGCTAGGTACAAGAGCTTCCAATATGACTTGAGTGACTTAAAATAGGAATTGGCTTTGCTGGGGGGGGGGGGCATGGAATGTGCTCCTGATAAGTTAAATTTGAATTGCCTTTAGGAATTCCAAGTCTGTATCCCTGTAGGCTGGGCTGCAAAAGCATTGCCGTCTTTTCTAAATCCTGCGTTTATCAGAGCTTCACACTGCTCTTTCACTGTTTCATCATGAACTCTGTGAAAGTTATCTGTCTAGGTCCAACCTTGGATTACTTAGAGCCTGAGAAAGTGCTTGCTTGCAAACCATCTCTGGTGCCACCCCCATCCCCAACTGCTTTAGGCAGAAGAGTTGAAGAATTCCTTTTTAACGCTGGTGGACTCTTATCGTTTTTATTAAGAGGAACTTGCAGACCTGGGACAAGGACTGTCTTCTAAGGGCTGCAGACAAAGAGGAAGGCTGAGGGCACTGGGCTTCCTGCAGTTACTAAGTCCCTGTCACTGACAGCATTTAAAGGCGCGTTTCCTTGACACACTCTACATTCACGTTGTGACTTCAGGTTGTTTGGTTTCTTTGAATGTCAGAGATCAGGGTGCCCCTGACAGAGTAGGGCAGGCTCTGGTGCCTCTCTAGGGAGGACGCAACAGCTTAAAACGGCAACCTACCCATTATGAGATTTACATTTGACAGTCGCTCCTTATCCTGGAAATGCCCACCGAGGCAGACACCTAACACTCAGATACAAACAATCAGGTTACCAAGACAAGACAGACGGCTGCGTAGGTGGAGATCAGGCTTCCTGGTGATTCACATTCCCACCCTCTCATCTCCATGTATTGGTGGGGAGAATGGAAATTACAAGTAGAGACCATCTCTATTTTTAGATCTTCCCATTCTAAGAAGTGAAAGCAAAAATGGGTCTTTCATGCATTTTACTATTAGAAGATACAACAGAAACCATCTGGTTTTATACCTTTATTTTAAATATGGAGAAACTGAACCAGAAAAACAGAGCGAAGTTCAAGGTAGAAACAAAATTCTAATCAGAATCCAATTCCTTTGGTTTACAGAGCCTATCTTTTTCCTCTCTACCCTATTATTGATACTTCTTTAGTTGGATACAGTGCAATATTAGTCAGGAGGACCTCATCTGTTTGGTTATAAGGAAGATCATTGCAATGAATCCTTAGTTTAGGGAATTCTTCAATGACTTAACTTTTTATTATTAAAATCCAGTTTTTCAGATAACTAAGGTTATGTCTCATTTTAATACTTCAACATTTTCCTTTTTGATCATTTTAATATCTAAATCTAGATTCAATACATATTTTCATGTCTTCTTGTTGGATTTAAAACATTATTCCCTGTAAAATACTTAGCTTATGAAGCACTTACCTATAAATGGCTTTTTTACCACTGGTATTGTACAAATGATTTTATTCTCAAGATAATAAACAAATACGTAAGTGTTTAAGTGGCTTGCCCTAAGTGATATTGTTAGGACTTAAACTCCCAACTGTCATTCTTTGAGAAAGCCCTGTTTCTATATTATGGACGCTTTGTTTTCTTTTCCCTCAGTGAGTCAGTTATAATTGATAATTGATATACATGCATTTTAAGTTGCTTCAGTTGTGTCCAACTCTATGCTACCCCTTGGACTATAGCCTGCCAGGCTCCTCCGTCCATGGGATTCTCCAAGCAACAATACTTGAGTGGATTGCTCTGTCCCTCTCCAGGGAATTTTCCAGACCCAGGGATCAAGCCAACATCTCTTATGTCTCCTGCATTGGCAGGCATATTCTTTACCACTAGCGCTGCCTAGGAAGCCCTGATAATTGATAGAACTTGATAAAATTCTGCAGCTGTATCAAGATGATCCAGGACTTGCTCAGAGATATAAGAATGTTTACATGAGACTTTTGTGCTTTTTCATATACTTACATGCACTTTCAAAATAAATTTGCTGTCTTCTTACCTTTGAGTATTGCTCATGGGATACCCAAGCAATCAATGGTAAAGAATCTGCTTGCCAGTGCAAGAGAAGTGGGTTCAATCTCCCTGCTTCACAGCTGCTGTGAATAATGTTACCGGCTGAATTATAGCACCTAAAATTTATACACTGAAGCCCTAACCCCTAGTCCCTCAGAACATGATTATATTTGAAAATAAGGTCTTTAAAGAGGTGATTAACTTAAATGAGGTCCTAAGGGTGAGCTCTAATCCATTATGACTGGTGTTCTTATAAAAAGAGGAAATTTACCCAGGCATGCACACACACACACGGAGGAAAGACCATTTGTGGACAAAGAGAAAATACAGCCATCTGCAAGCCAAAGGAAAAATTCTCAGAATGAACGAAATCAGCTCTGATCTTGGACTTTACAGCTTCCAGAATCATGCAAATACATTTCTTTTGCTTAATTCATCTTTCGTTTAATCAGTTGGTGGTCCTCGTTATGGCAGCCCTAGCTCACTGATATAAACAAGAAACAGAAAATTGTTAATTTTTAGAATGAATTATAAACAACTAGATCTTGAAAGGGGTGCTCTTGAGTTTAGTGCTTGAACATGGTGATATCGATTTTTAGCTGGAGGTTACACATTTGTTTTGTGAATTCAAGTTATATTCCTGAGTGGGAGGAGTTACAGGAGATGTGAATATCAAATAGGTGAGTTCATAGTTCCCCAAACAAGGAGTTATAAAATATATACCAACTGGTTCTTTTTTTAAAAAAACTCTCCATTTAATTTTCAGAGACATTTGGAACAAAATGCAATTATTGAAGGACAATTGCTCTATAACATTGTGTTGGCCTCTGCCACACATCAGCGTGACTCAGCCACAGGTTTACGGAAGACCTGTCTCTCCTAAATACCCCTCACATTCCCCACCCTCAAGGTTGCCACAGAGCACTGGGTTGAGCGCCTTGTGTTGTACAGCACATTCCCACTGGTTCTCTATTTTACCTGTCGTCGTGTATATGCTGCTATGCTGTTCTCTCGATTTGTCCCACGCTCTCCTTCCCCGACAGCGTCCACAAGTCTGTTCTCTACGTCTGCATCTCCACCGCTCCCTGCAAATAGGTCCACTGGTGCCATCTTTCCAGATTCCATACACATGCATTAATATGCAATATTTGTCTTTCTCTTTCTGACTTACTTCACTCTGTATAATAGGCTCTAGGTTCATCCACCTCATTAGGACTGACTCAAATGTGCTCTTTTTTTATAGCAGAGTAGTATTCCATTGTCCAAATAGTTCTTTAAATAAAAATTTTTAGCTTGATTAGACTGTTGTTTTGGTATGATCTCCTGGTCCCTTTTAAAACACAGTTTAATATCCCAAACCTTTAACCTTCCCACACTCTTTCCAGAACAGCAGTGGTAGATATAGCACATGCATAGGTTTTAGTTTTTCTTTCCTTCTCCCAGACTTCACAGAGAGTTGCAAGCATCATCCTCTCACAAGTCCCAATGCCTGAGGCTCCAGTGATTGTAGAAATGAAATCTTCGGAAGTTCAGAAATGCTGACTAAAGTTCGCTTGCCGGGGAGCGGGCGCTTCCTTTCCGCCCCAGGACTGCTTCAGTATTTTGGATGGAAATCAGCACCGTTTACGCAGCAAGGGAAGAACAAATGCAGTCAGTGTATTTCTGTAGTAGTAACGTCGACTATTAAATAGACCCTGGCAGACAGGAAAGCCTATATGGATTTCAAAAATAGCACCCATCTGTCGGTGAGCTGCTAAAAAAAAAAATGGATGTTAGACCTTGGAACCTGGCCCTGGAAGCAAAATCTGACTTAAATTCTGGAAAAGTTATAGAGGAGCTCCACAGAGAATTACAAAAACATGTACCTTGTGCATTCCAAGAATAATAACCGGGACAGAGAGACACTCATTGCCAAGTTTCACATTTAAAACAAGCAGCAAGCGTAGCATTGAGAGTTGAACTTTGGCCCTTCCCAGGTGGAATGCTGGTAAAACATCATTCCTAGGTTCAAAGGGCAGCGCTTACAAAGGCATCTTGACAAGACAAGCCAGGCACGCAAACATCTGTTCAGGACAAATAAATTAAGCATAAATGAATAAAGAAAATAGTTTATCTGTCTCTATCTATATATCTACCTATCTCAGCATATTGATATACATGCATATGCATTGTGGAATATGATAATCAAGAGTAAAACCCTAAGAAAACATATTGGCTGGGTTTGACTAAGTCAAAGGCATTCTTTGGGGGGAAGTAGATAACCCCGTGATGTTTTATCAGAAATGAATTGCAACCGTATTCCTATTCCTGGCAATTTAGAAAAAAGATTTCATTTAATGTCTGTTTTGTAAAGGACATGTGGCAAAAATAAAAGTGTTCAAGATGTGGGTCCAAGTAATTTGCAAATCCAAACTTCCTTCAATTTTGTTATCTCTCACCTCCATATACATAAAAAGGAAGCACCGTATCTATTTTATGAAGTGTAAAGATGGCTGAGGATAAAATATCAGAATTTGCATGTGATACCTAATTATTCAAAGCTTTTTGCTGTGGCAGACATCCAGGTAAAAGTTATTTGGCTGTTTTACATGCAATGGAAAACTAGAATGAAGTAATAATATCATTTTCTAATGGAATAACATGTCAGATTGAGAGAATACCTTTAAAGGCAAATTCACAAAAGAAATTCTCATGTCTCCCATGAGGTCATAACATGTGTGAGAAGTTACAGCAAAGTAGAGCGTAATACATACAGTTCTTGCTTTTGAAAACTTCACAGATAGGTATGCACATTCCATACAGGGATATACATAATAGAAAAGGGATAATGATCAAGCTTAAGATGTAAGACAATCAGGTATTATGGTCTGAATATCTAAACTCTCATCACAGGCAATCTGGACTATTGGGACTCTGTATGTCTTGTTAAAAATCCAATTATGATATTTATCAGCTGAGAGAAATGCAGATCATATTTATTCTGTTCACTATAGTGTCTTCTGCTCTTGGCACATACCCTGGCACTGGAAAGATTCACAACAAATATCATTGAAATGAATGGAAATAGATCCTGGGACACAAAATATACAGCTGAATTACTGATACCATTGGTTAGAAAATGTGGACTGAAAAAGGTGAATAGCTCATGAGATGCTATTTCTGTTGGGAGACAATTTTCCATAGGTCTCTCACATGAGAACAGAGGCCTTCATTCTAAACTCACTCTTCAAGAATCTACACAACAAAAGAGAAAGAAATAGTATTTCCCTCCACAGTAAAAGGCAAATATACGTACCACTCATGATAAAAGTTTTGGTTTTCTTAGGCAGGGTTGGCCTAAAACACAAACCACCGCCTGTGTAGGCATCATCAGGCCCTGTTCATGGCCCTGTAAGAATTGACGTGTGGAGGGCTTCTTTGGTGGTCCAGTGGTTAAGAATCTGCCCGCTAATGCAGGGAACGCTGGTTCCATCCCTGGTCTGGGAAGACAACTCATGCCGCGGAGCGACTAGGCCCCTGCGCCGCAGCTGCGGAGCTGGTGTGCTGCAGCTTCAGAAGCAACTCCTGCAGCCTGTGTGCCCAGAAGCCGCAGAAAGCAGAAGCTCATGCAGCACGAGCACAGAGTAGCCCTCAGCTGCTGCACCTAGAGGAAGCCCACGCACAGCAACAAAGACCCAGTGCAACCAATTAAATGTTTTTTTTAATTTAAAAAAGAATTGGTGGGTGGGGAATGAGCGCAGAAAGGATGATACCCTAGGAGTAGCAAATTAACCTTTGTCTCACTCAGAAGTCTCAGATCTCCGGTCAGCCTCCAGGAAGCAAAGGCAGACTAGCTACCTAGTTAACCTGCAAGTAGGGTAAAATCTCAAACTCTTCACAGTTTTGACAGTTTCCTACACAAAGAAGATAATGATCTGAAGTTGCCTATTCACAGAAAGAGAATTTCACTTCCTTCGAGGGAACAATGACAATAAGAAAAAACTCTGACAATAAGAAGAAAAAAAGAAAAAACTGGATAAACTATAATATCAGAAATGTCCTTGTGGTCCTGAGGGAGGTGAAGTTTCAAGGCAACTTGACATGTAAGTAGAAACAGACCCTCCAAAGAGACAGGATATGGACATTGGCTAAGAAAATTATGGCTGAAAAAATTTCAAACATACAAGAAGTTATCAAACCACAAATCCAGGAATCTCAAAGAAGCTTAAGCAAAGTAGCTACTGAGCATCCTACACAGAGACACATACCTAAATACATCAGAAGCAAACTTCTGGAAGCCAAGGCGAGCAGCAAGCCAGAGAAAAAGATGCATTCCAAACAGAGGAACAAGGATGAGAAACCCCAGATACTTCTTGTCAGAAGCAGAGCAAGCCCAAGATGTGGAGTAAAATCTCTGAATGCTCGAAAGAAAAAAAAAAAGAAAGAAAACAAAAATTGTCAGTCTAGAATTCTTTACCAAGTGAAAATTTCTTTCAGAAATGAAGGCAAATTGAAGATTTTTCAGGCAAACAAAAACCGAGAGAATTCATTTTCAGCAAACTTGGATAATAAGACATGTTAAAAAATGCTATTCAATAGCCTATATGAGAAAAGAATCTGAAAAACAATGGAGATATATATATATATGCTTCCCAGGTGGTGCTAGTGGTTGAAGAACCTGCCTGCCAATGCAGGGGATATAAGGACACAGGTTCAATCCCTGGATCAAGAAGATCCCCTGGAGGCGGGCATGGCAACCCACTCCATTATTCTTACCTGGAGAATGCCATGACAGAGGAGTCTTTTGGGCTACAGTCAATGGGGTCACAAAGACTCAGGCATGACTGAAGCAACTTAGCAAGCACACATATATATACATGCATACATATATATATATGTGTGTGTGTGTGTGTGTGTGTGTATTTATATTGCTCACTTTGCTTACACCTGAAACAAACAAAACATTGTAAATCAATATATATACATCAATGAAATTTTTAAAAGGAATGTTATTCAAGCAAAATAAATATGATAACAGACAGAAATTTAGGTTAAAATAAAGACTTTAAGATTTCCAGGAATTGTTAAAATGAAAGTTAATGTCAGCCAATCTAATCTAATTGACATCTATAGGACATCCTATCCAACAATGGAAGAATGTAAATTATTTTCAAGGACATAAATATAGGCCATATTATAAGCTATAAAACACACTTAAAGGAAAAGGAGGCATACTGAATATGTTTTTTGATACAATGGAATTAAACTAGAAATTAAAAATAGAAAAGTTCCCAATTATTTGAAAGTTAAAACAATACCAGTAGGTAGCTAATGGGTCAATGAAGAATTTATAAAAGAAAACAGAAAATATTTTGAATTGAATGAATTATAAACAACACAATATATCAAAATATAGGTATTACAACTAAAACAGTGTTTAAGGGAAATTTGAGGTGCATTCTATCCCTATGAGAAAAGAAGAGAGGTTTTAAAATCTATAATCTAAGCTTTCCTCAAATAACAATGAAGTCAGAGTATTTTAAGGCATTTTAAGTTTTAATTGTTAAAAGTCTTTATTGAGGTATAACTTACAGATATGGCATACCAATCTTAAATATACATACAGCTCAACAAAACTTTTACATAAGTATTCACCCATGTAAATGCTGCCAACATCAAGAGATCGCCTCCATACCTAGATACTGACAGACCCAGAAATGTAATCTGCAAAGTCAGAACATTTAAACATCAACTTGAAAAGATGTATATGGTAATTTCAGCATGTGTCTAAATTCTTCAGTTTTATTAGGTAGTACTGAAATATTTTCTTCAAAGTAAACACACCACTTGAAATTATATGGAGTCATTTGTTATCAAAGACTCAGCTACCAAAACATTGACCATTTCAAGAAACATCCTAACTTAGGCAATACAATATCTGTCCTAAGAAACTTTGGAGCTAGTGAAACCTGGGTTCGAACAACGTCCCGGACTGAGTTATATTCCACTGTATATATGTACCACATCTTCTTTATCCATTTTTCTGTTGATGGACATTTAGGTTGCTTCCATGTCCTGGCTATTGCAAATGTGTTGCTTTGAACACTGGGGTACATGCGTTTTTTGGAACTATGCTTTTCTCTGTGTATATGCCCAGGAGTGGGATTGTTGGGTCATGTGGTAGTTCTGGGGTTCCCTGGCGGCTCAGGTGGTAAAGAATCTGCCTGCCAATGCAGGAGAACTGGGTTTGATCCCTGGGTCAGGAAGATCCCCTGGAGAAGGGAATAGCAACCCTCTTCAGTAGTCTTGCCTGGAGAATCCCATGGTAGTTCTTTAAGGGACCTCTATATTGCTTTCCATAGTGGCTGGACAGTAGAAACTAATACAATATTGTAAAGCAACTATACTCCAATAAAAAATAATTTAAAAAATAGCATCCCTGACATTTAATTACTGGGTCTCTTACCCAAGCCTCTGATGGTCTTCCACCTACCTGGTAGACTTGTATGAAAATAGAATGGGACAGCAGGTATGAAATGCTCATGGAGTGTGCCACACACAGAGTGTTACTAGCATTAGTATAAACCCTATTTTTATGGAGTTATTGATCCACCAGTGTTGTTTTTGTTGCTTCTCCAATTAGCAGGTACTTACTGATCATATGCATGTGCGCTCGGTTGCGTCTGACTCTTCCGCCATCCCATGGACTATAGCCCACTAGACTCCTCTATCCACGGAATTCTCTAGACAAGAATACTGGAATGGGTTGCCATTTCCTTCTCCAGGGGATCTTCCTGATCCAGAGATCGAGTCCACATCGCTTGCACTGGCAGGCGGATTCTTCACCGCTGAACCACTGGAGAAGCCCAGTGCTGATCACGAGTCTGTGCTAAAATCAAGGCATGGGAGTCAGGAATCTAAGACTTGATCAGGCTGCATAACATGGCCTTGGAAGCAGGGGGTGAAGCCTTTCTGTTCAAGCTTCTTAGTATATGCATCAGAATTTCCTCAGATGGCCTTGGGCTCTTTGAAATGACTATAGAATCTCCTTATGGAATAAACCTCCAATGTCAAGAACAGCCTCCTTTATCCCTGCTGGGCTATGCTGAGACCAGCCCAGGGCACCACTGTCGGCACTGAAGCATTGGTTGGGGAAGGGGTTTCTGTAATGTGTTTGGACAGAAAGCCTGAGTTAGTGCAGGCCACCTACACCTTGTAATAGGATTACCTATAATACATTAAAATGGAAATAAATAATGAAGCAAGTTAAGGCTCTTCTAGGAAGGCGTCTCTCTGCGTCTCCTTTTTTTCAGCCAGGCTGTGCAGCACATGGGATCTTAGCTCCCCAACCAGGGATCAAACCTGCACCCCCTGACCCCCTGCGTTGGAAGTGCAGAGTTTTAACCACTGGACTGCCAGGGCAGTCTCAGAATGCATCTCATTTTAAACTAATAAAATCTATGTAAACTCAAATCAAATTTGCCAGTTGAGGAAAAAGCAGGCAGTTTCTAGGGATTGTTTAAAATATATTTTATGTATTATTCCAAGTGAGACTTGCTCTTGCTAGATCTTGTTTTCTTCTACTCCCACTCTGAGTGCTTCCGCCAAAAAGAAAGCCGTTGCAAGCTGTGAACGTAGCAACCAGACCTCACATCCTCTACGTTGATCTGCATCAGACTTACTCAGAGGAACACAGTGCTGGTAAAGGCTTGGTGGGTGCATTTTCGACATGTCTCAAGGGGCCCAGTTGGCTGGAGTGGGGCGTGATGTTTATACAGAGAAGGAGAGATACCCATGACTTCCTGGTGTTCATATAACACAATAGTTGGCATGGCAACAGTCCCTTTTCCACACTGCAAGTTAAATTAGAAACATAAACCTGGCGGGCTGCTATTTGCAAAATTCTGCTCTACATGCTCAAGGAATATGAAGACATATTTGTGCTCAAGAAGCCCAAAACAGTTTAGCCGAGTAGACCGAACATGTAAACATAAAAAACTCAACTAACAAGGCAGCGCAGTTTATAGTAAACCCTAAATTGACAGTCAAGACAATAGAAGTTGTAGATATCATCAGAATGAAAGAGAACTCTGAGTTGGAAAAAGACATCCCCCAAAATATGAAGACCAGAGTTGGACTTTATAGATGGGATGACAGAGAGGGTTAAGATGAGTATGTAGAAGGAAGTCGCAGTTTTAATTAAGGCAAAGGTTAGGAATGAACTAGCCTGATTTATGTCCACTCTTCACATACATTCCATAAACTTGCATAGCTTCCAGGTGCTTTGCATATATTCCATTTGTTTGCACGCATTCCAAGCTCATTTTTAACATTCCATTCACAAGACTTCATTTAATTGATGTATTTTATTTACATCCAGACTCATTCCAATAGGGGCTTGAAGTAGCTAACATTCATTTTATATGAGTAACAACACTAGGCTGAATTGTTCCACTCCAGTTCCTAAAGATAAAGAAAGGATAAGTCACTTGTTCCAGGTCACACAGAGCTGGGATTGGAAACCAGACCTTAAGCTGAACTGGGTCTGTGAAAGTAAGCCCGTCTTCTCTTTTTTCGTACTCCTCTCACCTCTCCTGTCCCTCCAGGACAGGGAGGCCTGGCTTGCTGCAGTTCACGGGGTCACAAAGAGTCGGACACGACTGAGCGACTGAACTGAACTGAACATCTCTCCATACTAAGCTTCAAACGGAAGCTAGAGAAAAGGTCACGTGTGCCCTCCCAAGGAGACACTAGGCCGTGGAGGATCTTGAAAGACAAGCAGAACACTTCTTCTTGTAAATGAAAGAAAAGAGCAACCGTCATAGACCCTCAGCAGGGGAGACATGATTAAAGCATTCAGGAAGATGGTGAGGAGGTACTGGAAAGCTGCAAAAATGAATGATTGTCAGGCAGCTGGGAGAATCAGAGGGCCATGAAAAGGCTGATAATAATAATGATGGCCAATGCTGATAACATTGTAAAGGTGACAGGACTATTCGAAGCGTTTAAGTGTATCAACTCATTTAATTCTCTAACAAATCTGTAAGATGCACACATCTCTACCCGACGGATGAGGTAAAGGAGCCAGAGAGAGATGGTGTGAGTTAGTCAAGGCCACAGAGTAAAGAGTAGAGCTGGAATTGGAACATACGTGGCCCAGCTCCAGAGCCTGAGCTCTCATCTCTGTTGTGTGCTAACTAGGTATTGGCTATTAAAGGCCTGACCAAAGCAACAGCAATGGAAAGAAAAAAGGAGATAGACACGAGAGGCATTGCAAAAAGGATGTATGCAGTTGGTTGTATAAATAATGGTCATTGAGAGAAAGAATGAAAACATGAAGATAGAGCTGTGGTTCAGCACGTTTCCCAGTGACAAAGACACTAAGTCCAGAAAAGGAACCAGGATTGCGAGCAAAGGCGGTGAGCTCAGTTTCAGAATACATCCAGGGTCACAGTGGTGAAGCATGACATCCAAGCGGGGCTATTTGGAAGGCGGTTGGAAACAATGTAAGCTCAGAATACCAGCGGGGATAGTGGGGGGAGAAGTATGGTCAGACATGGTCACAGAGTTGGGGATTGTGAGGCTGTGGATGTTTGACTGAGATCCCAGAGAGAAAGCATAAAACAGAACCACCAAAGCCCGAGGTCTAAAATATGGAAAGAGCCCATAGGGAATGATGCAGAACCAGAGTAAGTAAACAATGACCAAAATTAACTTCCTGCAGACAGGAGAGAGCTTCATAACAAAGGATGTCCCCAACAGTCAAGTGTCAGAAATGGCAAAGAGGATGAGAGGGTGGCAAGTCCACAAGGCGTATTATGTCTGCGTTCCCAAAGGGTTCGGAATAATAGCTCCTGAGAGTGGTAGAATCTGAAGCCACATATTAGGGGAATGACAGAAGTGAAGGGGCAAGAATGAAACAGAGAAACTGTCATAATAATAGTGAGTGATCGAGACTTAGAGATCGAGCTTGTGGTTGCCAGGGGGAAGGACGGGGGCAGAGGATGGTTAGTGAGTTTGTGATGGACATGTGCACACTGCTATATTTAAGAGGGATAACCAACAAGGACCTACTGCATAGCACAGGGGACTCTGCTCAATAGTATGTGGCAGCCTGGATGGGAGGGGCGTCTGGGGGAGGACGGATCCACGTGCGTGTATGACAGAGTCCCTTTGCTGTTTACCTGACTGTCACACCATTGTTAATCAGCTACACCTCAATACAAAAGAAAAAAGTTTTAATTGTTAAAAAAATGAGTAATTGTTCTCTTGTGCATCACAATGTAAAATAGAGTACTTGGCCGTCATGTCAGGTGGAACGAACTGTAAATGTGAGGGTTTTCTGAGGCTACACAGGTTACGCGATAATTCTAAAGGTAAAAGGTAACCTACTACCACCATCAACTGACTCAAACTGAGTCTACGTTCACGCTCTTACATTCAGGTGGGCATGAGATTGATGCCAACACTGAGCACTACCCAGAGCAGCAGGGATGGGTGATACCGCAAGCCTCTGATGCAACCATTGCGTTTTCCTGTCTGACTCCTGGCTGCCTCCGGAATGAATCCATTTTCTTCTGTGACTCCAGCCACTACCTGTAATCATTCAGCTCTCAGATCCCCTCTCCCCCGGTCCAGGTACCTGTTCTCACATGCTTATCAGAAACCTCAAACTGGAGGCACCACTGGCATCTCAAATTCGAAATGTTTAGAACTGAACTAACCATTTTACCCCTAAACCTGCTCCCCTGTGCCCCAGGTTTTCTCCCATCAAATGGAATGACAGTCAGCAGTGCCCCAGGCAGAAAGCATCCTCTCCCGCACATCCATGATCACCACGTCCTGAGCCTCAGCATCCTGCTCCTGCCATTCGTCCCCACGGCCTCCGCTTTGGTCCAGGCATTGTTCATGCCCTGCCCACGTCTATTCAGTCCATCTCTAGGCACATCCTTATTGAGCACTTACTATGCCAGGCAGTCTGCTATGACTTAAGAGAGACAAGGAAGGACCGAGGGACTAAGATGGCGGAGGAATAGGACGCGGAGTCCACACTCTCCCCAACAAATACACCAAAGGAACATTTAAATACCGAACAAACTCCATAAATCAACATCTGAATGCTGGCAGAGGTCTTCAGGCATCTGGAAAGACAGCCCATTGCCGACGAAAGAAGGTAGGACCAAAGGAAAAAAAAAAAAGTAAAAAGAGGCAAAGAGACAGGGACTGAGATTCATCTCAGAAGGGGAGCCTCGAAAGAGATAAAGGTTTACGAACGTCAGGAAACATTCTCACTGGCGGAACTGAGAGATCTGAGGCGAATCTCAAAGAGCATAAAAGTCGGGACTTAGAAGCCGATAAATAGTTAAGCCCCTTGGAGAACGGAGTGGCGGCCGGTCGCCCCATCCCCCACGAGCCAGCGGACTGCTCAGGGAGGGGCGGGCCACGCGCTTAGGGGGAGGACTGAGATTGAACGCCTGGGGCAGACTGAGGGTCCTAACCGAGGGCGCTAACCGGAGATAGACCGCTGGGTGGCCTTCCCGAAGAAGACCCCCCCTGCCAGGCTCGCGCGTAGCCTTCCCGAGGAAGACCCCCACCAGGCTCGCGAACAGAACAAAGGGGAGCGGGGACTCGGACCGCGGCGCGAGACAGCCGGGTGGAACAGGGAGGCTGCGGGCTACGGAGAGCGCCCCTGCGAGGCTTCTGCCCCCAAACCGCAGGCAGAATTGGGTGCTAGCCAAGACCTCTGGGGACTCTGGACAGTCGCCACCAGAATTCGGCGCTTCTCATATCTGAGAAAACGCCCCCAGCCGCACACTGAAAAAACCGAGCAGCTGGGCCGGGGGAGGGGAGAAGCCGCAGTCCCCAACTGCGTCACCAGAGTGCGCCGCCAGAGTCTGCCGCTGCACATCTGAGAAGACACGGCCAGCTGCAAGCAGAAAGAGCCGAGCGGCTGGGCCTGGGGAGGGGAGAAGCCACAGCCTCCAATTGCGTCATCAGAGTGCGCCGCCAGCCGAGAGCCGGAGCAGAGGGGCGGGAAAAGCGCAGGCACCGCGAGCGGGCAAACCCCAGAGCGCTGAATAGACACTGAAGGGGCCAGCAGAGGTGCCAAATCAAGCAGGACAGACCGCTTAAGATTCCAACCAGGAAACTCTGACAAAACACTCAACCAACCCCTCCCATAGTGAGGAAACCCCACAATAAAGGGACAACACACCAAGATAAATGAGATGAAAAGGCAGATAAATACCCAACAAGTAAAGGACCAGGATAAATATCCCCTAGACCAAACAAAAGACGAAGAGATAGCTTGTCTACCTGACAAAGAATTCCGAATAATGATAGTGAAAATGATCCAAAACCTGGAAAATAAGTTGGAGTTGCAACTCAATAACCTGCAGGCAAGGATTGAGAAGATGCAGGTAAGCTTTAACAAGGACTTAGAAGAAATGAAAAAGAGTCAAAATACAATAAATAATGCAATAAATGAGATCAAAAACACCCTGGAGGGAACCAACAGTAGAATAACAGAAATAGAAGACAGGATAAGTGAAATAGAAGATAGAATGGCAGAAATAAATGAAACAGAAAGGAAAAATGAAAAAAGAATTAAAAGAAATGAGGACAATCTCAGAGACCTCTGGGATAGTATTAAACGCACCAATATTCGAATCATAGGAATCCCAGAAGAAGAAGACAAAAAGAAAGACCATCAAAAAATTCTTGAAGAAATTATGGTGGAAAATTTCCCTAAATTGGGAAAGCAAATAACATCTCAGGTCCAAGAAACACAGAGGGTCCCAAATAGAATAAACCCCAAGCGGAGCACCCCAAGACACATATTAATCAAATTAACAAATATCAAATACAAAGACCAAATATTAAAAGCAGTGAGGGAGAAGCAAAAAATAACCCACAAGGGGAATCCCATAAAGATAACAGCTGATCTCTCAATAGAAACGCTTCAGGCCAGAAGGGAATGGCAGAGCATTCTTAAAGTCATGGAAGAAAACAAGCTACAACCCAGATTACTGTACCCAGCAAGGATCTCATTCAAATTTGAAGGAGAATTCAAAATTTTTTCAGATAAGCAGAAATTGAGAGAATTTAGCAATACCAAACCAGCCCTCCAACGAATGCTAAAGGATCTTTCCTAGATAGGAAACATGGATGGGATATATAATCTCGAATCCAAAACAATAAAATAGAAGAAATGGCAACAGGATCATATTTATCAATAATTACCTTAAATATAAACGGGCTGAATGCCCCAACCAAAAGACAAAGACTGGCCGACTGGATACAGAATCAAGACCCCTATATATGTTGCCTACAAGAGACCCACCTCAAATCTAAGGACATATATAGACTGAAAGTTAAAGGCTGGAAAAAGATATTCCATGCAAATA
>ML664180.1:13725651-13744201 GCA_007570785.1 Antilocapra americana
TCCAAACTCATTCTATGAGGCCTCCATCACCCTAATTCCAAAACCCGACAAAGATGCCACAAAAAAAGAAAACTACAGGCCAATATCACTGATGAACATAGATGCAAAAATCCTTAACAAAATTCTAGCAAATAGAATCCAACAACACATTAAAAAAATCATACATCATGATCAAGTAGGCTTTATCCCAGGGATGCAAGGATTCTTCAATATTCGCAAATCAATCAATGTAATACACCACATTAACAAATTGAAAAATAAAAATCACATGATTATCTCAATAGATGCAGAGAAAGCCTTTGACAAAATTCAACATCCATTTATGATAAAAACCCTCCAAAAAGCAGGAATAGAAGGAACATTCCTCAACATAATAAAAGCTATATATGACAAACCCACAGCAAACATTATCCTCAATGGTGAAAAACTGAAAGCATTCCCCCTGAAGTCAGGAACAAGACAAGGGTGCCCACTCTCACCACTACTTTTCAACATAGTTTTGGAAGTCTTGGCCACAGCAATCAGAGCAGATAAAGAAATCAAAGGAATCCAGATTGGAAAAGAAGAAGTAAAACTCTCTGTTTGCAGATGACATGATCCTCTATATTGAAAACCCTAAAGACTCTACGAGAAAATTACTAGAGCTAATCAGTGAATATAGCAAAGTTTCAGGGTACAAAATCAACACACAGAAATCCCTGGCATTTCTATACACTAACAATGAAAAAACAGAAAAAGAAATTATGGAAACAATTCCATTCACCATCGAATCAAAAAGAATAAAATACTTAGGAGTATTTCTACCTAAAGAAACAAAAGACTTGTATATAGAAAACTATAAAACACTGATGAAAGAAATCAAAGAGGACACAAACAGATGGAGAAATGTGCCGTGTTCATGGATTGGAAGAATCAATATAGTGAAAATGAGTATACTACCCAAAGTAATCTATAGATTCAATGCAATTCCTATCAAGCTACCAGAGGTCTTTTTCAGAGAATTAGAACAAATAATTTCACAATTTGTATGGAAATACAAAAAACCTCGTATAGCCAAAGCAATCTTGAGAAAGAAGAATGGAACTGGAGGAATCAACCTACCTGACTTTAAGCTATACTACAAATCCACAGTCATTAAGACAGTATGGTACTGGCACAAAGACAGAAATATAGATCAATGGAACAAAATAGATAGCCCAGAGATAAATCCACGCATCTATGGACACCTTATATTTGACAAAGGAGGCAAGAATATACAGTGGAGAAAAGACAACCTCTTTAACAAGTGGTGCTGGGAAAACTGGATAGCCACTTGTAAAAGAATGAAACTAGAACACTTTCTAACACCATACACAAAGATAAATTCAAAATGGATCAAAGATCTAAGCATAAGAGCAGAAACTATAAAACTCCTAGAGGATAACATTGGGAAAACACTCTCTGACATCAACCAAAGCAGGATCCTACATGACCCACCTCCCAGAATATTGGAAATAAAAACACGAATAAACAAATGGGACCTAATTAAAATTAAAAGCTTCTGCACTGCAAAGGAAACTATAAGCAAGGTGAAAAGACAGCCTTCAGAATGGGAGAAAATAATAGCCAATGAAGCAACAGACAAACAATTAATCTCAAAAATATACAAGCAACTCCTGCAGCTCCATTCTAGGAAAATAAACAACCCAATCAAAAAGTGGGCCAAAGAATTGAACAGACGTTTCTCCAAAGAAGACATAAAAATGGCTAACAAACACACGAAAAGATGCTCAACATCACTCATTATCAGAGAAATGCAAATCAAAACCACAATGAGATATCACTTTACACCACTCAGAATGGCTGCAATCCAAAAACCACAAGTAATAAATGCTGGAGAGGATGTGGAGAAAAGGGAACTCTCTTACACTGTTGGTGGGATTGCAAACTAGTACAGCCTCTATGGAAAACAGTGTGGAGGTTCCTTAAAAAACTGCAAATAGTCCTGCCATATGACCCAGCAATCCCACTGTTGGGCATATATACTGAGGAAACCAGAATTGAAAGAGACACGTGTACCCCAATGTTCATCGCTGCATTGTTTACAATAGCTAGGACGTGGAAGCAACCTAGATGCCCATCAACTGACGAATGGATAAGAAAGCTGTGGTACATATACACAATGGAATATTACTCAGCATTAAAAAAAAAAAATCATTTGAATCAGTTCTACTCAGGTGGACGGAACTGGAGCCCATTATCCAGAGTGAAGTAAGCCAGAAGCAAAAACAACAATACAGTATATTAACGCATATATATGGAATTTAGGAAGACGGTAACGAGAACCCAGCATGCGAGACAGCAAAAGGAACACAGATGTATAGAATAGACTCAGGGCCTCTGTGGATGAGGGAAAGGGTGGGATGATATGGGAGAATGGCATTGAAACATGTTAATTATCATATGTCTAAGCAATAGCCGGCCCAGGATTGATGCTTGGGACTGGTGCAACGAGATTTCCCGGGGGGAGGGAGGAGGGAGGGGGGTTATGGAGGGGGAGCATATGTGAACCCATGGTGATATCATGTCATTGTTTGGCAAAACTAATAAAAAAAAATGTTTAATAAAAAAAAAAAAGTAAAAAAAAAAAAAAGAGAGACAAGGAAGAAAAAAATAAAACAAAGCTTCTCACTTCACAGAGTTTACATTCTAATACTAAACAAAATAATACAATATATAAAGTATTTATTATATACATTAAACATATATAGTAGTATTAAGTAGGACTTCCCTGGTGGTCTAGCCATTGAGAATCCACCTGCCAATGCAGGAGACATGGCTTCAATCCCTGGTCCAGGAAAGATCCCACAGGCTGTGGGGCAGTTAAGCCTGTGTGCCACCCGTACCGAGCCTGTGGTCTACAGCCCATGAGCTGCAGCTATTGAGCTCACGCGAGCAACCACTGAAGCCCGTGCACCCTTGAGCCCATGCTCTCCAACAAGTGAAGCCGCTGAAATGAGAAGCCTGCTTGGTGTGACTAGCGAAAGGCCATGGACAGCAGTGGAGACCAGTGCAGCCAGGAAGTGAAGTGAGCGAAAGTCTCTCAGTTGTGTCTGACTCTTTAAGACCCCATGGACCATACAGCCCATGGAATTCTCTAGGCCAGAATGCTGGAGTGGGTAGCCATTCCCTTCTCCTGGGAATCTTCCCAATCTAGGGATTGAACCCAGGTCTCCCGCATTGCAGCATTGCGGGCGGATTCTTTACCAGCTGAGCTACAAGGGGAGCCCAAGAATATTGGAGTTGGGTATCCTATCCCTTCTCTGGGGGATCTTCCCAACCCAGGAATTGAACCAGGGTCTCCTGCATTCCAGGCAGATTCTTTACCAGCTGAGCTATCAGGCAAGCCCAGTGCAGCCATAAATAAGATTAAAAAATATATATATATTTACTTATTTGGCCACGCTGGGTCTTAGTTGAAGCATGCAAGATCTTCAATATTCACTGTGGCATGTGGGATCTAGTTCCCTGATCAGGGATTGAACTTGGGTCCCCTGCACTGGGAGTGCAGAGTCTTAGCCACTGGACCACCTGGGAAGTCCCAAATAAGATTTTTTTTAAAAAATAAAATAAAATGTTAGTGCTTAAGAGACAAAACAGGGGGATGGTAAGTGGGGAAAAAGAATGGCCAGGAAATTCTGGAGCCTGAATAAAATAAAGAGAAAGATGTGTTACTGACTGGTGGTAAAGCATTACAACCAGAAGGCAAGCAACGTGGACGTCCTGAGGCATGGACCCATGGGTGAGTTCAAGACCAACAAGAAGGTCAGTGTGGACAGAGGAGAGGGGGAGGACAGAAAGGTCAGAAAGAATCCAGAAGGCAGCCAGGGACTTTGTTGTGGATAGCCTTGGGCCATGATGGGGAATTAGAGCATGATGGAAAGCCATCAGAATATCTTAAGAAAAATAAATCACCTGATTAAATGTATAGTTTTACGTCAGATGCCAAGTATAAAACAGACTCCAGAAAGGCAGGTAGCACAGGATAATCAGTTAAGAAGCTTTTCTAATAGTCAAGGAAAAAGATGCAGGTCTTTTGACCAAAGATAAAGGTTGTACCAAGTGCTCAGATTCTGGCTGTTTGGAAAGCAGAATTAGTAGGATGAGCAGATGGAGTGGACGGAGAGTGGGAGAGAAAGAAAATTCTAGAATAATTCCTAGGATCACAGTCTGAGCTTCTAGGTGAAGTCGGTGCTCTTTACTGAAGTGGGTGTTTAGGAGGATGAAGACGAAGCACCCATAGTTAGGTGTGGTGGCGGTGAAGACACTGGGAACCTGGCAGGTGTCATCTCAGTGAAGCGGAAGGAGGAAAGCCTGGTTGGGATCGAATAAATAGAGCCCAGGCATCTCTTCCTCCAGAAAGCTCTGCCAACATCAGAACCTTTCCTTCTCTCTCCACCAGGCACACAGAGTGCCCACACCTAACACACTCATACACATTTACATCACATCCACTCATTCCATACCCACACACTTCACTCACACACACACACAACTCATAACACATACCCCAATCACACTCACATACATGGACATCACATACATACTTACATATATATCATATACAACCACACCAGGCACACACATATACACACACACACTCACATTTCACTCCCTAGGAATTAGATCCCTTTCTACCATGCTACCTGAGCTCTTGGATTTTTTTTTTTTTTTGGCCTTGTGGTTGCTGTTCAGTTGCTGAGTTGTGTCTGACTTTGCAACCCCATAGACTGCAGCATGCCAGGCTTCCCTGTCCTTCACCATCTCCTGGAGTTTGCTCAGACTCATGTCTATTGAGTCAGTGATGCCATCCAAACATTTTTGCCTTAAGTCACTTAATTTACAACTGGTCGCCCACCCACAAAGTGGCTACGGTCTTTCCCTCTAGGAAGCTCCATTCACACAAACTGGAGTATGGCTGGTACCTTTGGGGCCAGCGGGGCAAGCCTCTGCCTCCATATTTCCATCTGCAAATCGATGGGAATAATGTACGGTGTGTTATTGATTGATATGCTCACCCCCTGGCCAATGTGGGAACCTAGGAGACATTTGTAAATAATTGTTGAAGAAAAGATTATTAGACAAACTTGCCACAGTCCATATGCCTCCCTCCACCCCCTCAACATTCTCTAACTGTGGATCCTAAAGTGAAAATAATAATGTCATACTGATGAAAGTGAAAGTTGCTCAGTCATGTCCAACTCTTTGCGACTCCATGGACTATACAGCCCATGGAATTCTCCAGGCCAGAATACTGGAGTGGGTAGCCTTTCCCTCCTCCAGGGCATCTTGCCAACCCAGGGATCGAACACAGGTCTCCCACATTGCAAATGGATTCTTTACCAGCTGAGCCACAATGGAAATCCAAGAATACTGAAATGGGTAGCCTATCCCTTCTCTGGGGTATCTTCCTGACCCAGGGATCAAACTCAGGTCTCCTGCATTGCAGACGGATCATATTGATGTGTACACTGCTATATTTAAAATAAAATGCCTTTAATAAAAGCCAATAATATAAAATTCAACAAGCAAAAATACTCACAACACCATTTTTTTGCATATTATAGGCATCAAAAGACATACTTTCACATAGTTCATTCAATTGACTTTACAAGTTGAAGTGGTACTTGAGGATCAATAAGGTTTTAGAAATTCAGTTATAATTTCAATCCAAATCTAACCAGAGAGGACAAATAATTCAGTGAAATATCCACCAGTGCTCAAAGTGGATGCATTCAAATATATTCACTATAAACCCAGTATTAGTAGACCAACATACTCTTTAAAAAAAATATATATATATATATATATATATATTTATTTATTATTTTGGCTGTATTGGGTCTTAGTTGCCCAGGGGCATGTGGGATCTTAGTTCCCTGACCAGGGATTGAACTAGTGTTCTCTGCATTGGGAGGCAGATTCTTAACCACTGGACCACCAGGGAAGTCCTCAACCTACGCTTTTGCATAATGAAAAAGTGGGGTTGGGGGAGTGCATTTTTGGTCACTGAAATTCTACAGGCACTTCATTCCCAGGATAAAAGAGATGGCAAGAACATATACTCTGGCAAAGAATGATTTAAGAGCACCCATAACAGATGTGACTGTGATAGAGGGCTGTTCCCAGTAGTAAGTTTCAACATACATGCACATCTCCAGAGGCTCTTGTTAAAATTCAGGTTTCTGTTCAGTAGGTCCGGAGTGGAGCCTGAGATTCTGCATTTTAAAAAAATTCCAAAGTGATGTTGATAATACTGGTCTACGGACCACAAGATTTCACAGAAAAAGTTCTAAGCAAAGTTCGTTCTTACTCCCTATCTACATTGAATTGCCATGTTTATTACACATAGAATCTGCTTTAACAAACTGGTGTTAGTTTTTATACTTGACATCACTGTACAATCACCAACTTGAAGGGCGTGTGTGTGCAAGGGGCAGATTTCACCGAGTTAGCACAAATGAGGCAAAGCAATCTCCTCTAAGTAAGCACATTTGTTAGGGGAAAGTGATTCCAGTTCCTCCAGAGTCAGAGGCACTGTCTTTGTAAAAGTTGTCCCTGGCCAGGACCGACTCTAATCACATTTCATGCCTAACACTATAAGCATTTTTTCCTTAATAAGTGAACTTGGCAATGAAGACAGCATCCTCGGTGTGATTTCCAGAGCTCCTTGGCTTAAGCCAAGCTAAAGTCAGCTCTGATGTGTTGTTACATTCCCTACCGAATTAAAATAGAATTTTACAAAGGATGGGTAGAGATTGACTAAGGCAGAAACATGAAGCAAAGGAAGAACCTGAACCTATCAAAAAAGAATCGTAAGAACTGTTAGTCCATGATGGCAGAACTGCAGAGCCACGCAGCAGCAGTGGTTGAGAAAGAAGTGAAGAGAAATGACAATAACTCTGTACCATAGAGATATTAACAATACCTACCTTACTGAGCTGCTCGGAGAATCAAGCTTGATGAAGTTATTGAAAAATGCATCAACCGTTTTAAAGAACTAGACAGGTTTGTAAGATCATCATCATTTACAAATTGGTCTTTTATATTCAGGGTACTTCAAGGCATAAAGCTTGATCACAGACATGCAGTTGGGCTTTCCCAGGTGGCTCAGTGGTAAAGACTCCACCTTCCAGTGCAGGAGATGAGGTTCGATCCCTAGGTTGAGAAGATCCCCTTGAGGAGGAAATGGCAACCTGCTCCAGCTTTTGGCCTGGGAAATGCCATGGACAGAGGAGCCTAGTGGGCTACAGTCCATGGGGTTGCAAAAAGTTGGACACGACTTAGCACACACATGCAAAGCTCTTAAAAACTTCACTTTAGCTCCTCCTGGAATACCTACCTGCACAGCTGCCGGCAGCGGGGCTAGTGCTTGGGGAGTGGTAGCAGTTAATGCGCTAAGAGCTAGAATTGACTGAAATTAACCACAACCTACCACCCAGGTCTTCCTCTGGGAGTTCCAAGCCTTCAGTAGACTTCACGGTTCCAAAACAGTTACATCAGACTGATTCTGCCAGTCCAGCTATTGTCCAGGGGGGAGAGAATGTCCTCCCAGAAATCCAGGAATAATTATTCTTACAACCACAGAGTCTGAATCTCCTTTTCCAAGTTCCCACATGTATTTCCTGGCCAGTGAAAGCCTTACTTTATGGAAAAGGGGACTGAGAAACAAACTGGATTAAGGTTAGCCACTGAGAGGAAATATTCAAAATCTTCCCTTAAAACGTCGAAGTTTTCTGACTCATTAATAAAAAAAAGTTGCTCTACATTCTTCAAGAGATAACTGCAGTTTACATTAATCACTGGCATGTTAAGAGCCTGGCCTTTTGAGATAAAATATCTGCACAGGTAAAATAAAAAGGAAATATGCTTACATTTTTATCAAATATTAAAACATTATGGGGAATGGTTTTCATAACATTCACTTTGAAACTTGATCACTACAATACAAATGTTTTGATCCAACTGGTATATTAAGTAAATAGAGTGACTGTGAGCCTTGTTACAGAAAACGCACCCAAGCTACCGATAAGAGTTATTAAAGTATGTCTTTCTCCACTGTAAAGTTCAATTTGATCTTCTCTTTATATGTCAAATTATGGACTACTTGTGCAAAATAGGATGATTTTGGTTATGTCATTAAAAAAAAAGAATCTTTATTGTGTGAAAAATTATACCTATTGTTCACCACAGTGTGGTGTCCATCAGTGTGGTCTGAGTGTCTTAGATCTGGCTACTCAGCCTCTGCTGACATTCAGTCCTCGTCATCTCCCCAAGTACTGGGTGGCTTGAACATGTGTCATTGTTATGGATTAATCTTTTGTTTTTGTGATTTATTATTTGGTAGTAAAATTTTATAAACTCTCCTAATTGTAAGTTCTTCAAGGATAAGAATTATGACTTCCACTTCCTGTACAAAAGTCCCACAGTACCAAATAACAATCAACATAAAAGATGGTGTTGACCAAATTACTCATCTGGGAATGAAATTAGATACCAGTTTACTGCATCTATGAAAATAATATTTATTTCAGCTTCTTAACAATAGTTCATTATAACTTTCTTGCACTTTATTTAGCTCTTTCTGATGACTTAATTCAAGCATCTATAATTAAAATGTTAGTAAAGAAAAAGAAAACATTCTAAGTAACAGAGCATGCAGCATTATGTAAATATATTGGAATAACTGACTAGAATTTATTTAGTTTTTATTAGGTGATTTACATCAATTCAACACAGCT
Source organism: Antilocapra americana (assembly GCA_007570785.1). Taxonomy (NCBI): domain Eukaryota; kingdom Metazoa; phylum Chordata; class Mammalia; order Artiodactyla; family Antilocapridae; genus Antilocapra; species Antilocapra americana. The sequence goes on from ML664180.1 coordinate 13,734,432, forward strand.
TTGGCTCAATCTGATTAACAATGATTGGTTCCCCTTTCCCTTCATTCTAAGAAAGAGAGGTTATAAAACCGAGACACCTAACTAGTTTTCTTAAGGGACATATCAGAAAATAGTTATTGGAGTCCTAATGGCCCATGTGGCTTGCTTTCAAGTCCATACATTCTTCTTTTACGTTCTTACTTTTTTCTTATTTCCACAAATCAGTTGCTGTATTCATCATGGATTATATGGAAACTAATGTTGTCATAGTTTTGTGCTCATGCTTGCAAGTCAGTTTTGAGATCCTTGATAAAAGGTACCATCACAAGCTCAAAATATTTTTCTTTTATTACTAGGCAACACAAATAAAAATTGTTCCACAGAGTCACAAAGACTGTAACATAAAGGTATTAATAAGCTGCACAATAGGGGGAGAAAAGAATCGATGGAAGGGCAAATCTGTTTCCTTCAGGTTTCATTGAGAGTCTCACATTCAATTTCAAAAGGGATTTGGGTATTAAAAGCCAGCAGGAAGTCACATTATTGGCAAACGTGAAGAAATTCAAATCCCGAACAGTGGTCAAAATTCTGCATTCACAAAAGCTGAGTGGGCTCTCAACTTGGCAAACATGTGATTTCAGCCCCTTTCAAAGAGAGAAAAAAAATGCTTTAAAAGGCTAAAAAGCAAAAACATCTTGGACATTAAATAGTTTTTTTTCCCCAAAATAAAGACTCTGATGAGTTATGTGCAAAGGAATCAAAAACACATGGATAAAGCTTTACTTAAAACAAACATAGGTTTAATCATGGAGAGAAAGCTGTAAGCAAAGTCTGCTAAGTGCTTCTTTCAATCACAAATATTTGCAAACAGGGTTGACTATTCCAGCACATCACAGACTTTCTATATCTAGTGTGATGGCATCATTCACTGGAAACTGCCATTTTCCTTGTGTTTTTCTGGCCCCAATATGGCTGCCATTTGCTCTCTGTTGCTCATCTTCCCCAAATTGCAATTGCCTAGGCCACACAAATGCAGACTCACACAGAGCAGGCGGGCAGACTCATGCTTTTGAATTTGAGGCATGTTCTGTGCCTGAACAATACCTAGAAGCTTTACCAGGTGCATCTGAATAGGCACTGTTTCCAGAATGTCCATCTCATGATGCTTTCTGATCCTTCCCCAGCCACTTGGGCTAAATTGGTTTCATGTGCCATTCACTCTAGATTCGTGGCAGGCTGGTTTTTCTCTGGCCGTGGGTGACATTTTCCTGGCCCGGCAATCACATGCCTAGAAGGTTTCTACTCTCCCATGAAGGCAAATTCCGGCCAAAGGAGCCTGGCTGACATGCTGGAGGCTCAAATCCTCCAGACACACAGGGTGTAGATGGGGAACAACTGGCGCCATGCTGTGCATTTCCGCCCATCTGCAGCATTTCCAGCACATGAGGGTGAGTCAAAGGTCTTCCCTCTCTTTTCAACAAGTGAAACTGGGTCTCCAGCTTCTAAATGCTATTGTTAGAGCTCAGCTCATGGAGAAAATAAGAAAAATTGGAATATAATAATCTAAGTTATATAATTAAAGCAGTGGGTCTCTAACTTGACTGTGTATTAATATAGTCTAAGAAGCTTAAAAATAAAACATTCTCATGTCTGGGTCCCACAAACAGCAGATTTGGATAGAACTGGCCCAGTATGTAACCTGAAGGTCTAGATTCTTTAAAGTTCTCCGAGTGATTCTTAGATATGCAGCCAAGGTAGAGGATCTCTCAACTAGGGCTTCAGGGTTGATTATCATGATGAAGCTAATTATTGGTGTAGAAGCATGGTACTCAAACCTGGCTGCATATTAGACTCACCTGTGGTGATCTGGGGGCTTCCCAGGAGGCACTGGGACAAAAACTAAGATCATGGACTCCTGTCCCATCACTTCGTAGCAGAAAAATGAGGAAATGATGGAAACAGTGACAAACTTTATTTTCTTGGGCTTCCAAATCACCCAGATGGTGACTGCAGCCATGAAATTAAAAGACATTTGCTCCTAGGAAGAAAAGTTATGACCAACCTAGACAGCATATTAAAAAGCAGAGACATTACTTTTCCAACAAAGGTCCATCTAGTCAAAACTATGGTTTTCCCAGTAGTCATGTATGGATGTGAGAGTTGGAGCATAAAGAAAGCTGAGCACTGAAGAATTGATGCCTTTGAATTTTGGTGTTGGAGAAGACTCTTGAGAATCTCTTGGGCTGCAAGGAGATCCAACCACTCCCTCCTAAAGGAAATCAGTCCTGAATATTCATTTAAAGGACTGATGCTGAAGCTGAAACTCCAATCCTTTGGCCACCTGATGTAGAGCTGACTTGTTGGAAAAGATCCTGATGCTGGGAAAGATTGAGGGCAGGAGGAGAAGGGGACGGCAGAGGATGAGATGGTTGGATGGCAACACTGACTCAATGGACATGAGCCTGAGTAAACTCCAGGTGCCCAAACTTTCCTGGTGATGGACAGGAAAGCCTGATGTGCTGCAGTGCATGGGGTCACAAAGATTTGGACACAATTGTGCGACTGAGCTGACTGAACTAAGGTGGCACTAGTGGTAAAGAACCTGCCTGCCAATGCAGGAGACCTAAGAAACCCAGGTTCAATCCCTGGATTGAGAAGGTCCCCTGGAGGAGGGCACAGCAACCCACTCTAGTATTCTTGCCTGGAGAATCCCATGGACAGAGGAGCCTGGTGAGTTACAGTTCATAGGGTTGCAAAGAGTTGGACACCACTGAAACAACTTAGCAAGTGGTGATTTTTAAACTATAATACTAATGACTACTCCTGAAATTTAGTTATATAATAGTTACTATGGTCTAAGCTCTGTTGTGGACTTCCCAGGTAGTGTAGTGGTAAAGAATCTGCCTGCCAATGCAGGTGACACAAGAGATGCTGGTTTGATCCCTGGGCTAGGAAGATCTTCTGGAGAAGGAAATGGCAGCCCCCTGCAGTATTCTTGCCTGGAAAATCCCATGGACAGAGGAGCCTGATGGGCTGTAGTCCATGGGGTCAGGAAGAGTTGGACACGACTGAGCAACTGAGCACATAGGCATGCGCGTGCGTACACACACACACACACACACACACACACACACACACACAAGCTCTCTTCTAAATGTGAGGTATATATACACACAACATATTATGCTCTACCTAAGGGTTTTCTTAGCTGTTGGTCTGAGCTCTATTCTAAGCAGATACACATAAATCTTTGCAGAAAGCCTCTGGACTAGGTGCTTATAGTATCTACCTCCAAAATGGCCCCCAGTGATCTGTACTTCCTGACAGAAGGGTATAGTCTCCTTCCAAACTGAATCAGGGTTGGTCTGTGTGACCCACGCAATACTGTAGGAGGGGTGGTGTATGACCTTAATGCTAGATCATCAAATGCATGGCAAGTTCCACCTTGGTCTCTTGGGTCGTTTTCTTTGGAGGACGTCAGATAGCAAGCCATGTGGACTCTCAAGCAGTTCATAGAGTTCTCCACTTTGTGGAGAAAAGCTGAAGCTTCCTGCCGACAACAAGCACCATTTTGTGATTCATGTGAGCAAACCACTTTGGAAGTAGATCTTCCAGCCCTATCCATGCCATCACAAGACTGTTGCCTAAATCCTGGCTTCGAGAAACCCTGAGCTGAAACTGCCCAACCAAGCTTCTCCTGCATTCCCACCCAGAAAAACTGTCAGAGATCTTAAGCCATGAGTGTTTTGGGTGATTCATGCAGCACTGGTATGATGCCATTATTATTCCTATTTTATAGTTGAAGAAACTGAGTCGTAGAGAAGTGAAGTAACTTACTTAAGAGTACACAGCTAGAGAGAATATATTTGGAAACTAAATGAGGTAATTTAATTCCCAAAATCTATGTTCTTGAAAATGATGCAAGGAAGTCACCCGTGCACTTGTTAAGTAATACCCGTAGGAGAAGTTAAAATGGCAATGATAAGCCAAGAAATTTGACTCATGTGAATATCTAACATATTTTGTATGCTTTGTCCACTGTTTCAAAATTATTAGACCAACGAAACCCTATCCTTCCCATAGTCACTCTATACTTTCCATTATTTCTTTCAGCACATGGCTTTGAAGGAGCTCTCAGAGCATCACCTACTCCAGCCCCTTGAACTTTTGACCAGTACCCCAAAACACAGACTGTGGAGTCTTTGTTCAAACAGATCAACAAATATTTCCTCATATCTACATTCTTTTCCACTTTAAGTTAAATCTTCATTTAAGTTTTTGCAATCTTTGAGAACTAAGCAGTTGTTTATATTTTAAAGAAATCTTCCATGGGGTTCAGGAAAAGTCCAGATGTTTAAGAGACAAAAAGACTTCAGCTCAGTCTTTCAGCTGTGTGACTTTGGACAAACTATTATGTGCTCAGGTGTCACTCTTAGGGATGCTGGTTAAACTGTCCTGGGATGGAGCCTAGGTATGAGTCTTTTTCAAGCTATCCACTCCAGTATTCTTGCCTGGGAAATCCCATGGACAGAGGAGCCTGGAGGGCTAGAGTCCATGGGGTTGCAAAAAGGTTGGACATGACTTAGCAACTAAACAACAGCGTAGAATGTACAGGGCTTCCCAGGTGGCTCAGGTGATCAAGAATCTGCCTGCAATGCAGGAGACCTGGGTTTGATCCCTGGGTTGGGAAGATTCCCTGGAGAAAGGAATGGCAACCCACTCCAGTATTCTTGCCTGGAGGATCCCATGGACAGAGGAGTCTGGTGGGTTACAGTCCATAGGGATGCAAAGAGTTGGACACAACTTGGCAACAAAACAAAAACATAGACTGTACAACACTGGGCTTTGGATGATAACAGCAGATCAATGTAATGATGGACTGTAACAGACGTACCACTCTGGTGAGGATGGTTGATAATGGGAAAGGTTATTATAGTAGGTGATGAGGCCAAGAGGCACATGGGAAATCTCTGTGCCCTCTGCTCAGTTTGGCTGGGAACTTAAAACAGCTCTAAAAAATAAAGTTTACTTGAGGAAAAGAGTAGATGGATCAGAAAGTAGATTAAAAATTGCTTGAAGTTTAAAGATGAAACATTAGACTTAAGTAGAACATCAGACATCTGATGAGCTTCTTGGGATTATACTCCCTGATCATGAATAAATAATTTACTTTTCTCTCCATTTGAGGTGCCTTCCTGGAGATATAAATTTTATATTCCAGCTTATTTGCATTTGGGAATCAGGAGACATGTATTCATGTCCTAGGGGATGTCATTAAAAACTACCATATATTGGGAAATCTATTCTCTCACAGTTCTCTGGGTTTTTTTTTTTTTAAGATTTTTTTTTTATGTCAATCATTTTCAAAGTCTTTATTGAATTTGTGTCAATGTTGTTTCTGGTTTATGTTTTGGTTTTTGGCCTTGAGGCATTTACCATCCTACCTCCCTGATCAGGGATCAAACATCCACCTTCTGCATTGCAAGGTGAGGTCTTAACTGCTGACTGCCAGGGAAGTCCCTCTCTCCCAGTTCTTGAGGCTTAAAGTCTACAACCAGTGTGTCAACCAAGTCACGCTCAGGGGAGGATCTTCCCTCACCTCCTCCATCTTCCTTAGCCTTAGGCTTTCCTTGGCTGGTGGCTACCTAGTTCCCTCTTCACATGGCTGTCTTCTTACAAGGATACCGGTCATATTGAATTAGGAGCACGTTATACTCCAGTATGACTTCCACTTAATTACATCTGCACCAATCCTAATTCCAAATAATGTCGTATTCTGAGAAACTAAGGGTTAAGTCTGCAGGGGTGTCAGGGGCGGGGCACAATTCAGCCCATCCCGAGGAGAGAGATACTTGACACAAGACATGCTCATGGATCTTGGTTGACCGAAGAGATGTGGTAGGTGGTGTCTGTCCAGAGATGGTCTCAGTCGTTTCCAATCTGGGCAGTAATTAGCCCAGCTATTAAGAGGCATCCAATTCCTTTCATAAGAGCATAATATCAATAGTTGTAAGCCAATATCGCTAACATCTAGGCAAATATCACTTTGGATTTTTGGCATCTTTGAATTCTCACTTAATTAGATGAGAAAGTGGGACCACACATCCACTTTAACTGCAAATCAAACAAAGAAAATCCCTACCCCGAGGCCATCCATTTAAAAACGGAGGCATTGACACATATTTCTAGTGTCTCTGTCATGTTGCAAACTTTCTGTACTACACAACCTCCTAGCAAGCCTGAAAGCTTTCATACAGATGAAGCCACTTTTGTAAATTAATATCTGTTTTAAAAGGAAAGTTTTTCAATACACAAGTCCTTCTCTAGTCCCCTTCCAGAGAATAGAGAAGCTTTGAACTTGTTCCTAATCTTAAGGACCCATGAGACCAGCACAAAATGGGTATTATTTTTGGCTACTGTGGTGTGGATGTTTATCTATTACATACAAAGTTAAAATGACCTGCATATACTTTTGAGAATGCCAAGAATGATTGTCTGGCTGAATGAGAGTGAGGGCAATGTTTCAGAAAACACATTGAGACCAAATAAGTTTTAAAAGCTCCTTTCTTCATATATCAGTAGAGGCTTCTAGATAAACAGTGTTACTGAATCTTCTCAAGATACCATTGTGCCAAAATAATCAACAGATATTTAGGAACTAGGAAGAAAGGAGATGTAAAAAATAATTTAAGAAGAAGAAAAGAAGGAAGAGGAAAAGGAGGGAGAGGTTGAGGAGACAAAATATAAACAGCATACAATAGATATAGACTCATAGGGGTTCAGAAATAGTTATGAGACATAAACTTTAAAATAGTCATGCTTACTATGTTCAAGGGATTAAAAGACAAGATGAGAATTTCAGGAGAGAAGTGGAAAATACTGTTGATTATAAAATATTCTTTTGCAAAGTATTGCAAAATATTGTTTACTATAAAGCCAGCTAGTATGATTGGAGATAAAATACATCCGATGCCTTTAAGCTGTGTCACACAAATAGAAAATATCACAAGAGCAAGAATAAATGAAACCTCTTTCTTTCACCATATGTGAATTTTTCACCACCCTTGAATTCTTCCAAACCATGCCAAGTGTTTGTTTGCTTCATAATTAGATTATAGTTAGTTTATTAAAATGTAGATTTTTCTTGTAGTTTCTGTCAAGCTTTTTGTTTTGTTTTTACTGGAAAAAGAAATGTAAACCATCTTGATTATTGCTACATGAATGAGATGGCCCAATTTCTTAATTACATCATTCTGTTAAATGTATAATATTTTCATGTTGAAAATTGCTTTCTCTGAAGAACAGCTACTCATGTTCAGACTTGGACTTAGTGTTTTCTTTGCTGCATGGTTACCTCCCAGTAATTCTACCATGTACTGACTTAGCTCCCTTCTCTCTTCAACTCTATGATCTTTTTTATTTTCTTCTCTTGTTTTGCTACTTTATTTTCATCACAGCAGTGGCGCCTGGGAGATAAACTTCCTAAGTCTGTGCATTTCTGAAAATGAAGAATGCGTACATCCATGATTGTCTTATTATTTATACTATTCTGATTTTGGTTTTGCTCCCCCCCATTTATAAACTTAATGTGAAGACTGATAATATTACAACTTAGATTATTTCTTTCCTTCATTTTCTATTTTTTCCATTTTTGGAATTTTTATCAAACATATGTTAGATATATTAGATTCATTTTTCAAATCTTCTGATTTATTTTATTTCATGTTTAATTGTTATTGAAGAACAACTGATTTACAGTGTTATGTTTATGTCTGCTGTGCAGCAAAGTGATTCGGTTATGCATATATAAATACATTATTTTTGTATTCCTTTTAATTATGGTTTATCACAGGATATTGATTATAGTTCCCTGCTATAATTCCAACCTTGTTGTTTTCCATTCAATATATAATAGCTTGCATCTGCTAATCCCAACCTCCCAATCATCCCTCTGTTTCAAAGAAAAAATCATTTGGAAGTTGGCTTGCTAAAAATGGCATCTTAAAGGATCATAGTCAGAATACAGGTGCCTCCAGACTGCCTTGATAATGTTCTTTAAGTTACAAATATGAAAAAAAATGTTTTAAAAGTCTAGTTTCACTTTATGATCTAATTTTCACACTGATTTTAACATAAAATTATTTACAGATACATTAAGATATATTTAGGACAATTGTATGGGCACAGTTTCCTTAATTATATAAATAATCTCGCCATCTACCCTCCTAGACAAACTTTAGAGGTCGAGGGTTTTTCTTAATGGACACAAATGGACACCATGATTCACAAAATCTAGGCAAATTATTTTAATTTTGGCTAGTAAGACCCATTCCTCTTCCTTTTAAAAGACTTATGATCCCAACTGTTTGATTATAATTTTCAAAAATTTGACTGAAAATACTGAAGCTTATTAAGAGTATCTAGTTAAAGGAAGGAGCTAATAGCAGTGGATTTCAAAGAACAGAAATTGGTCCACTCTTACTTTACGTATAAAACGTCCCACCGTCCTGACCCAGGTACTCTTTCATTAGTTGCTAAGTAGGTGTCTCTAGAGTTGGTCTTGTACCTTCCCATCCATTCCCTTCTTAAGTCACCAGAGTAACTCTTTCTACTTGAAAACCTGAATCCTTTCTGTGAAGGAAGTGCGAGTCACAAATCAGATACTGAACCAAGTGTGAACCTTTGCATTAGACCAGTCGTTCTCAGACTCTGGCAGGCATCAGGTTCATTGGCTGGGCTTTTTAAAACACATATAGGCACCCTTCTCTCCCCCAACCTCAAATTCCTGGTTCATAGGTCTGGGACAGAACCAAGAATCTGCATTTCTAACATGTTCTCAGGTGATACTGATGTTATGATAGGGGACTGCATTCTAAGAGCCAGGGCATTTGAGTTCTACCAATGTGACAGACTGGAGAGGAGCTGACTTTGAAACACTTCCCGAGTTCCCAGTTGTTGCCACTGTTCAGTCACTAAGTCATGTCTGACTGTTTGTGACCCCATGGTCTGCAGCACACCAGGCTTCCCTGTCCCTCACTGTTGCCCGGAGTCTGTCCAAGTTCATGTCCCTTGAGTTGGTGATGCCCTGCCACCATCTCATCCTGAGTTCCCAGAAGGGGTAATAAAATCCTAGTAGGCCATTGGGTAGACAGGCTAGGAGCTAGATGAATAGGTCAGGTTTGGAGATAAATTTTGGATATTAGCACAAAAGACTTACTATAAATTAAGCCATGGAGATAGGGAAGCTTGTACAGGTAAAAATGTGTACAGTGAGAATAAATTAAGAAGAGAAGAAAGCTAACTAATCTTCCTGAATTTTTTTTTCATCAGGTAACTTTTTGAAAACCTATAATTGCTTCCTATTTTTGACCATGTGGTTCTCAAATGTTTTAATCTAATATCTTATAGTATTCTTTATAGATATAATAAAATGTTAGTACATTTAGAGATTCCCTGGTAGCTCAGCTGGTAAAGAATTTGCCTGCAATGCAGGAGACCCCAGTTCAATTGCTGGGTTGTGAAGATCCCTTGGAGAAGGGAACGGGTACCCACTCTAGTATTCTGGCCTAGAGAATTCCATGGCCTTGTAGTCCATGGGGTCACAAAGAATTGGACATGACTGAGTGACTTCCACTCACTAGTACATTTAATTATGGTATAATATGAGGGACACTTTTGCTACAATAAAATAATCACAGCTAATACCTACTGATGGCTTCTTTGCCAAGGATCATTCAATAAACTACACACACACACACACACACACACACACACACACACACACACACACA
>ML664180.1:13744211-13890898 GCA_007570785.1 Antilocapra americana
ACACACACACACACACACACACACACACACACACACACACACACACACACACACACACACACAGCTTCCCTGGTGGCTCAGACAGTAAAGCATCTGCCTGCAATGTGAGAGAGCCGGGTTTGATCCCTGGGCCAGGAAGATCCCCTGGATAAGGAAATGGCAACCCACTCCGGTATTGTTGCCTGGAAAATCCATGGACAGAGGAGCCTGGTGGGCTACAGTCCATGGGGTCCCGGAGTCGGCCAGGACCGAGTGACTTCACTTTCACTTTCATATGTATATACACACAATATGTATATTATACTACAGATATACATTTAATTCTGTGAGATAGGTATTACTACCACCACCATCTTCTTCTTCATTTTGTATAGGAGAAGACTGAGATACAGGGAAATAAAATAACTTCTTGAAGGTCTGTATTGTTAAGAGGTGGAGCTGGGATTCAATGCCCTCTTACCCTGACTGTTTTTTAGTTATTACACTGAACAGCTGCCCTATCTGACTGTAATAAATATATGTGACTGAAAAATTAGAGCCCCAAGCACAGATCTTTTTTTAAAAAACAAAGCACAATGCAAGCAGTCAGATTCCTAGTGATTGAACGGTTCTTTTACTCCTTACACCTTTTAGAATTAAGCTAGCAAACAATCAACAGTAGTCACCACCAGTTTAAGGAAATTTGGGGTTAAATATAAGAGGACACCACTGAGAATGAGATAATTTTATCTCCCTACTTCCTTCTCTAATGGAATTGAAAGAAAACATCCTCTTACCTAGGAGTGAAAGGCCTTATCCAGCTGCGGCTTCTCCAGCTTTCTTCAGGATTGGATGGGAGTCAGGCGTCCATCTTATCGTGATAGATTCTTCTGTCTCAATGTCAAAGCCATCACCTGGCCACATGTTAGCTACCGATTTTGCTATTGATCTGCTTGTGTCTGCTGTTCTCCACTGTACTCCAGTTAGGAAGGGTTTTTTGTTTGCTTGCTTCCTTTGAATGTTGCTTTCTGTTTCTTTATTTGATTAAGTGATTGTTTCTCACTGGCCCTGAACAGAGGGGCCTCTTTTCCAGCTTTGTTGCCTTCAAGCTCTTCCATAATGGAATCCACCTCAAAGATCACATCTTTGGTACTTTCTCCCGAATGGTCCCCCATGGTTCTGATTCCCATTTGTGTATCTCCTATCCTAAGAGTTATGATTCCGAATCACTCAAGTTCCATCTTTTGCTTTATTAAGCTTTATTTGCTTTATTAAGTCACTAGTAGCAGTCTTCTCTCCCTACCAAGATAGAAAGCTCTTTGAGGGTCTGGAAAAAACTTACTAGGCTGAGTACATGCTCCACAAATAATTGTAAACTTTAAAAGTTTTCCCCAAGCGGGTGAAGCTGGGTGCTTCTTGTACATTAATTTTGCTTCCTTCTGTCTCCTTCAAAAAATAAAGACAAAAAAAGTGATTGAAACTCAGCTACCTAGAGAACAAATTAAGTGAGAAGCTTATCTTTTCAATTCTAATAAAATATTTAAAATAATTAATATGCCAAGCAAACACTATTATTCTGTCATGAAACAAGTTTATAATATTTGGTTTCTAAACAATAGTTTTTGTTATTAAAAATGTTTGCAAGAGGAAAGAAATCTCTACTAAAAAATGTATATAAGTATCATAGAGAAGCTGTTTTACTTTCAAAATAAGAGACTAAGTACAGTTTTGCTCATCTGTTTGATTTTAACAGACTGTCAGTCAGATTCTGTCACTGAATCTAGATTATTTAAGAGTCACTGGAATTTTATGCTAATAGAAAATATGCCACATATGGTGAACAGAAAATGGAGGAACTTTATGTTTACCAAATGTTGCAAAATGCAGAAATGCAGTCCAATCCCTTAAACCCTGCTTTATTGTTCACATTATAGTAAAAGGAATCACACTAGCTATTCTCAACAATTTCAAAATGTCACAGTCATCATCCCTTTGATGACACGGACCTAGGATTTCTAAGGCATTCATTTGCCTCCAGCTGTTTCTACTTATTTGGTGACTGTTAGGTTGAAAATGCTCAAACTTAAATTGAGTGAGTTACACCAAGATGTTGAAACATTACTATGATTCTTGGAGATATGTGTTGTCGATAAACAAGTCTGTCCTTTCCCCATCAAGTTTATCTTTCTGAATGCTAGCTGTTCTGTAAATCGACTTCTGGGTTGTTTTCTATTTTTTTGTCTACTTTTGTGACCTTCTGAGAGATGTAGGAAGCAATAAAGGACTTGCTATTCCAAGCTGATTTCTGATTAACCACAAATATATAATTAAAAGGAAGCAGTGAAAACACATAGGTCAAAAACTTCTTCAATAGGACAATTCAAACCCCACTTATTTAATGAAAGCTTTCTTTAACCTCACAACCTGGGGTGTTCTCTGCTAGATCTTAAGCCCCACATTTCCAGAAAAGAGTTTTGGGCAGCATTTTGGTATTTAAAAATTAATTTTCTATTTTCTTGTGACTTGTTTCTTCAATAATATTTCAATTCATTGACGGTATGGGAGATGCCTTTAGTTTCCTGCTATAATAAAATGCTTAGTATAGTACTTGATACATTGTACACACATAATATAAAGTTGTGGGGTTTTTTTTTTTGTAAGATTTTTTTATGTGTACCATTTTTAAAGCCTTTATTGAATTTGTTACAACATTGTTTCTGCTTCATGTTTTGGCTTTTTGCTTGTGAGGCATGTGGAATCTGAGCTCCCTGACCAGGGATCAAACCTACATTTCCTGCATTGGAAGGTGGAGTCTTAACATCGGGCTGCCAGGGAAGTCATTACACATGTAACTAACTAATGCAGTTGAGTAGAGGGTCAAAAAGAAGAGTTTTGTTTCAGCCAATAGACAGTCCTACAGATGGACATGTAACTTGAAATTTATTTAATTACATGTCAAATAAATAGGAGTTGCTCTTATTTAAAGAAGTAATAGAAAAATTGATCTTAGAATTGGCATTTAAAAGCCATATAGTGTAGTTTCCAATTCACATAAACATACCCCTCAAGAATATTCTTAAAAATGGGCATTGAGTCTCTTGAAAATCTCCAGTGAAAGAAAAAGAAAAGCTATGACACCAGAGTCTGAAACATTTCTGTCTAAGATTTCATAAAGCAAAGTATCATTTTTAACCAACCTTTTAGAAAAGAATGAGGCTTCCCTGGTGGCTCATCTGGTAAAGAATCCGCCTGCAATGCGGGAGACCTGGGTCTGATCCCTGGGTTGCGAAGATCCCCTGGTGAAGGGAAAGGCAGCCCACTCCAGTGTTCTGGCCTGGAGAATTCCATGGACTGTGTAGTCCATGGGGTCGCAAAGAGTCAAACACGACTGAGCGACTATCACTTTCACTTAGAAAAGAATCTGATGGACTTCCCTGGAGGTCTAGTGATTTAAGAATTCACCTTCTAATGTAGGACATAGATTCGATTCCTGGTCCGGGAGCTAGAATGCCACATGCCTCATGGCCAAGAAACCAAAGCATAATACAGAAGTAATATTGTAACAAATTCAATAAAGACTAAAAAAAAATGATCCACAGCAAAAAAAAAAAAATCATTTAAAAAAACAGACAGAAAAGAATTTGAATTTCTAACACCTTTATTTAAATCTACCCCTTCTTGAATTACAGACATTGTACTTGCTCACGTGATTCTCAGTCAAAGAGATTTCCCTTAAACACTGAGACAGTTTAAAAGTCTTTTCGAGCAACCAGAGATTTATAGCCGCCAGTCGGTCGTGTGAGAATTAGCCAGCTCTAGGACAATATCTACAACAACCCACTAAGTGCCTGTGGCCTCCAGAAATGAAGGAACAATGTCGTCTCTTGGCAAGGAGTCCTGAGGAGCTCCGTGGAGCCACAGGTAGAATGTAAATCTGGAAAACTGTGCTGCCAACAGGCTTCAGCTGGAGAAAAATCTGTCGTAAGATGCTTATCAGACATCCTTTTATTGTCTCCGTAACAATGGAGAGCAGTTCCACAAGCAGTCATTTTGCATGCCCTTCTGAGCAGAACAGAGGTTGCCAAATAATAAAAAGAAGAAGAATGCAGTAATGCTCAATGGGAGGGTCCCCAGCAGGAAGGCGATGGGGAGGTACTAGGGTCAGGATGAAACTGGGAGGGGTGGGCGGGATCAGTGATAAAGATGCTATCTAGTGTGCACCCACCTTACTTCCTCTCTCAGTCTTAAATCACTTGAAATAAGATCCATTTGAAATGGGCTGCACTGAGGACAATGATTCAGCCCGCAAGGCTTTTTTTCATTGGTATTATTGTTTTGGCTAACAATTTGCTTACAGGAATCTTGTTCCAACCGTAACTATTTTTATGACAGCTTGTCAGGAAAGCTGAAAGAGGAAAACTGGAGCCCGAGGAGGGTAACAAGGAAAATCACTCAAACTGGGATGAGTTTTGGTTTTGACACCTGTGTGCGGCTAACGCTTCAAGACCCCTCTTCCCATTACGTCCTGATGCTGTCAGTGGCTGGATTCCCCCACCGCTTCTCAGGTGGCTCCCTGGGGGCTCTCAGGTCGTTCTGAGCGGTCAGCCAGCTTCAGATCTCATCCTACCAAGCGAAAGACAGGCTCAGGCACAATAAGAGTTTGCCAGTTTGTCCATGTAGGCTTCGCACGAATGTCCATCTTTCCTGTCACCAAGATAGTCACTTCCTCTCAGCGGTCACCGAAATAGAAAGCAAGTCACACCCGGCTACCAATTTAAGGATTTTTTAATCAATTGGGCAAGTAGCAAAATTATTTGTTTTTACTGTGTTTTATCAGAGGAAATTCTTCAGCTGTTTTCAAGTAATATTCCTTAAGCACGCTAAGGGCTGGGCCCTGAAATAAAAAGATTAATAAGTTGATCTCATGCCCCAGTGGACTAATGTGTTTCCCTCAGAAACAGCCAATTTCACTGTCATGGGGCAAGTGCTGAGATGCTGGATTTTCAATGGGGGTTGCAGGACAGACAGGTATGCATCCAGGTGGTACTGCACTTAGGTATGACTTCTTGTGCTGACGGCCCCTCTCTCTCCATCCCCGTAGACACAGGATTAAGGACAAAGGGAACAGAGGTTCTAACAGGAGATACAGTAATTTATTTTTTTTTTTACTTAGTAAAACAGTATTTCATATCTTAGCTCTCATTTTTATTCATTTATTTTTTGAAATTAGTTGTATATGGTATTTTTTTGTTTTTGTTTTTTTGCTTTATGATGTTAGTTTCTGCTGTACAACAAAGTGAAATTGCTCCATGCATACACACATCCCCTCTCTCCTGCGCCTCCCTCCCACCCTGCACCCCACCGGTCTAGGTCATTCACAGAGCAGCAAGCTGAGCTCCCTGTGCTGTGCAGTAACTTCCTGCTAGTTACCCATTTTAATATACGGCAGTGTATCAGCTGCTTATCATCCTGATAAGATGATAAGAGCTGCTTCTTTCCTTCCTCTTGGGCCTCTTTCCTTGTGGATGGCTTGTTGCTTTCTTCTCTTCTTATCTGACTCTGAATCACAAGGGCTGAGAATGAAAGAAAACAGCAAAAGTACCATGCTCCATCCAGGTAACTTTGGCCAGCTCGGATTTGTGCCTTAGGAGGTTTCCTTTCCTTTGAGGTGTACATTTCTGTCTTTTTCTCACCAAGGACAGTGTGCAGTGGCTTAGAGATTTATTGTGGATGAGAAAGATGAGGGCAGCCACAGCCAGAGTAGGACAGAGTCACAGAATTTGGAATATTGGCCAGTTCCTCTCAGAAACGTGACTTTCCACATCCCAGGTGTTGTCACATCTACTGATAGTTTGTCACAAGGGTGAGAATCAAAACAACTGTGTCGCAAATTCTGCTTCTAATGTTACTTAACAAGCCCATGGGACACGATCCCTTTGGGACCCTGTTGGAAAGTGGTTTGTTGATTTACTTCCATCTTTTTCAGGTACAAGAGAGAACAGAAAGGATGCCAGGGCTCCAGTGATGCTCAGGGGTGCTGCCAAGATGTCAGAAGTAGACATGACAGTCCCTCTCCCTCCACAGCCCCTCCCCTGTCCTATTTGGCTAGTGTGAGTTCAGGAAGGGGGTGTGGAAAGCTGTTGGTAGCACTGGAAGTTGATGTCTCAAAGAGATACTGGAATGGATCGAATGTTTGTGTCCCTCCCAAAATGAATGTTCATTGGAAAAGACCCTGATCCTGGGAAGGATTGCGCGCAGGAGGAGAAGAAGGTGACAGAGGATGAGATGGTTGGATGACATCACCGACTCAATGGACATGAGTTTGAGCAAACTCCGGGAAATAGTGAAGGACAGGGAAGCCTGGTGTGCTGCAGTCCATAGCATCACAAAGAGCTGGACATGACTCAGGGACTGAACAACAACAAAATGTAGTATTTGGAGGTAGGACCTTTGGGGTAATTAGATCATGAGGATGGAGCCCCCACGAATGGGACTAATACCTTTCTAAGAAGAGGCCACAGGGCTGGCTAGCATTCTTTCCAACATGTGAGGATGCAACAAGGAGCAGGGAGTCAGCAACCAGGAATCAGGCTCTTCTGAGACCAAGATCTGCTAACACCTTGATCTTGGACCTCCCAACCTCTAGGACTATGAGAAATAAATCTTGTTGCTTAAAAGCCACTCAGTCTACGGCATTCTGTTGGAGCAGCCCGAGTAAGACAGAGACAGACAGGGAAATGGGAGCATCGGTGTCAGACATCATGTGGAGACCCACGAGGCCTGAGGCCCAGGCTGTCCTGAGCTCCAGAGGGCACTGGACTCTTTCTTGGATGCCATGTGATCCTGCCCCTCCTAATACTGTGTGCATTCCTAGAATTAGACCATCATCTCATCCCTGACTAGTCTCAGTGACCGAAGGTGAGACAACGGGCTAAGAGGATGACATATACCTAGAAGGTCCCACGGTGACTTCGGGGCCACACAGAACACTGCAGAAATGACCAGGAACTGAGTCTAGCAGGAAAGACACACAGTTGTAATATTAACGTGTGGTCTGGACTAAGACACCCCTCAGCCAATGGAGTGGTGACTGAAACGTAGGATTTTATGGATTAACTCTTATTAGCTGATTGATTATGTCCTCAAGGTTTTTCATTCCTTTTCTTTCTTTTTGTTTTTAGTATTGCATGCTGGGGGTTTCCTTCCCTTCACTTGGGGCACTGGTTGACACAGGACACAAACCCAAATTAATAGCCAGAGGTACATGGTGAACCGAGGCAGACATTAAATAATTATGTTAGAAGAGCAGCCGAAGGAAGGAAATGCACTAGGCCCATGCTTTCTCTACTGGACCAAGACAACCACGTAAGACCTAGGAGGGTTCCTAGAGATAAGCCTGTGTCTTGGGGTTCCTAAATGCCCAAAGTGAGAAAAGATGGCCTGCTGTTACTTCATTGTGCTTCATTGTTATCATTTTAATTTATAAATAAACAAAACCAGAAGCCCCACCTATGGACAGTAGTCAAAGTTCAGCCCTAGTCCTTGGCTCCTCAAGCCTCAGAGAGCAGCAGTTGTGGGGCTCAAGAGTGATTTCCATGTGTCAGGCACTCTTCTAAATGTCTTTGAACAGTACTTTTACCTGGAACTGTCCTGAAAGATGGTACCATTTTTATTACACCCATTTTATAGATGAGGAAAACTGAGGCACGGCTCTTTTAGGCCACTTGCCCAAGGACTTTCTTATAGCCAGGAGAATATAAGACGTGGCAGAAGCACTTCTACATTGGCCTAACTTCTTCCCTGGGGAATAAAAAAAATCAGAGTTCCTTGTTGGAAATCCTCCGGCAGATAGTTGGCAGTGGCCATGGATGGTTTTTAGCTTGAATTCACACCTTTCAACCATTTCCCCTGCAGCGGGCCTTATCCACAAAAGGAGAAACCCCGAGGTTTCAGGGAATCTGGAAAATCTCCTTAGTCCCCAAAGTATTGCTCCCTCTCTGCCAGGGGACACTACCTTCTCTGTATCAGATGAGGGCAGCATGAGAGTGACAATTCCATTCAGAAAGTTAGTGTTCAACCTCAGTCTAGACTCAGATGTCAGGCAGTGATTGATCAGCACACTTTCTAAAGCAAGCTTGTGGGCTAAGTCGCTTCAGTCGTGTCCGACTCTGCAACCCCATGAACTGTAGTCCACAAGGCTCCTCTCTTCATGGGATTCTCTCGGCAAGGAGACTGGAGTGGGTAGCCATGCCATCATCCAGGGGATCTCCCCAACCCCGGGACTGGACCCATGTCTCTTGTGTCTCCTGCTTTGGCAGGCAGGTTCTTTACCACTAGCTCCATCTGAGAAGCCCAAAGCTAGTTTGTGTACAAAGAATAAAGAAGACTTAAGAAGCTCAAAAGGGTGTAGAAAAGACAGCCAGAAGGCAGGAGCCAGAAGACAAACCTCACCGATGTCCAAGGGTGCCAAGGCCTGACTCATGCTGACCAGATGGCCTCAGAAGCTGCAGGGCCCCTGCGGAGGCAGGAGTAACCAGGGGCGTCCTCAAATCTGGTAGTCCTACTTAGCCTCAGGGCCTGGCCCAGCCACGTAGCTAGAGCCTCAGCCTACTGCAGTCTCAGCGCTGGTGTGCTCCTGAGGCTGCCAGACCACTGCTACCACTCCACTGTCCTCTGGCCCTGGAGGGGCCATATGAATGGTCAGGGCCAGATGACATCTGACAAGCCAAGCCATTTTTAAGGGGAGGGGGTCATGCAAAGCCCTTTCAGATGCTGGGATTCATACCCTCCTCCCCACTGCATAAATCACAGCTAATTCTCAAACACTCGGAAGGCCCAGCCATCACTGTGCCTGTTTACTGCTTAGGATTCCTAGGTTTTTCTTCTTGGGCCTAGTTAGGAATTTTCTCATAATCACTAATTCCCCGATGATGGAGGCTATTAGAAAGATTCCAACATCTTCTCTTTGTTTTTAAAACTCTGAAGCTCCCCCTTAATTTCTTTGGCATACAGATGCAGAGCAACTGAAAAAGGAAATTAATTTCTCAGAGATGAGAGATGGCTGTTAAGAAACCCAGAAAATGAAAAGTCACCAGAAAGAAAAAAAAAAACATTGGCATGGAATATTCTCCACCACCAGTCTTCTATTTCTGTTACTACTCTTCCTTGAGCAGGAAGAAGGCGATAGAAACAGAGGAAAGAGAAAAAAGAAGAAGAAAAAACAGAGAAAACCTTTCTAGATTTTTGGATATTGCAGAAGAAGTGCTTGATCCACCCTCTGGTCCCTGCAGAGGCCCTGGGTAAACCAGTTAACCAGATTCTTTCTCATTTCCACAGTTTATATTAAGACTTCCCTAGAGACCTCCCTGGTGGTCCAGTAGTTAAGACTTGGCTGTCCAATGCAGGTGGTACCTGTTTGATCCCTGGTCAGGGAACTAAGATTCCACATCCCATGTTTTTTTTGGCCAAAAATAAAACAGAAGCAATACTGTAACAAATTCAATGAAGACTTTAAAAAATATGGCCTACATTAAAAAGAAAGATTTTTTTAAAGAATCCCCTAAACCCTCAGTGATCAAAAGGGTAAAACTGGGACATGGGTGGCCCTCAGTTAGAATGCTGATTCTAAATGTTACTTGTGGTTGTTTGTCTCTAAGTCATGTCCGATTCCTCTGTGAGCTGATGGACTGTAGCCTGCCAGGCTTCTCTGTCCATGAGATTTCTTAGGCAAGAATATTGGAGTGATTGCCATTCTTCCTCCAGGAGATCTTCCCAATCCAGGGGTTGAATTTGCATCTCCTGTGGCTTCTGGATTGTAGACGGATTCTTTACCGCTGAGCGCCAGGGAAGCCCTGATTCTAAATGAGTCCTTCCCTGAATTCTTACAGGCAGGGGACAAACAGGCGGCAGTACAAGGCCATAGATTTCCATTTTGCATAGAGCCAGTCTGCCAAGTTAATGATCAAAAGTTATGCAAACTTCACAATCATAATCTAAGAATAGTCTATTACTGGCTTTTGCTGAAAATGCTGACCTCACATTCCACACACACACACACACACACACACACACACACACACACACACACACACACACACGAGCCTCATGGTGGCACTGCCCAGGCCCTGTGCCGTAGGCATACATGCTGCTCTCGGAAATCCCACAGTTTCTGAGAAGGTGACTTTCACCACGGTGCCTCATCGTTTTTGTTTTGGTTGGTTGGCGTTTCTAACGGCTATCAATCTTGCTCTTCAGTGATAAATTACTCTTGCTCCAGCGATATGATTATCCTAGCTTGATGTAATTTATTTGATTAACCCTGTAATGTGGAGCGATGCATTTTTGCATGAAGTTTATTTTTGCCCTATAATTTCTTAGTCACTAAACTAAGATACATGTGTTCTCTGATTCTCCCACACCCGTGCGCAAGAGCAAATGTAAGCCCCAGACTCTACTTGAAAGGTATCACCTCCAGGTATTATGTGCCTGCGATGCATTTATTCTCAGTCATAACACCTTACTAACAAGATAAACGTAATAACACTACTGGGTGAGTTTAGGTTTACTTGACATGCTTTATAACTTTAGGTCATGCATATAAGCTCATGTGATTTTCACATACAGTAAGTACTTCTTACATACTGCCAGCAATTATTTTACTGCAATGTATTTCATTTGGCTTCTCTCTAAACTGATACAGCTGGTGGAAAGTGGAGAGGGTAGGTCATGGAGATTTTCCCTGCTTAACTGGGTTTTCACCTTAAGAATGTTTGAGACTTACTGCCTTCCTGTAGTCTAGAAGAAAACATAAAAAAAAAAAAATCTTGTGCTTGACTAAGTTTACAATAAACCCAAAGGACTGGAAACACTACATGTAACAAATCTGTCAGAGTATGGTCCTCTCTGTTCTCACCATTGCACCCATCTTGTAAGGTCTAGAGTGCCACCCTATATCTTCAGCTTTGGGGGACTACTTCAGAAGCAGAGTGAGGAAAGAAATCAGACTTTAAATAGTACTTCTGTCTCATGACAAAAACAATGTATGTCCCTCTTCAAATTTTTCAAAAGTACAGTAAAATCCAAAAACAAAAGTATCAACAGCCCAAGGACTTCCCCGGCAGTTCAATGGTCAAGACTGTGCATCCCCTGCAGAGGGTGTGGGTTTGATGCCTGGTTGGGGAACTAAGATCTTGCATGCTTTGTAGTGTGGTCAAAAATATATATATATATATATCTCAATGGCCCAGTCTTTTTGCCACTCGCCCTTGATATACTGGAGTATCTAATCTGTCTTCATTTTAAGCAAATATAGGTATAAATGCAGATTTTTATTACAAACTTAGAATCATTCTGTATAGTTTTCCTGAGCAGTGTATCAAGAACATTTTCCAAGTTTATTGGGTTTTTTTTCATTTTTCCTAAAACACCATTTTAATCATTCTAAAATAAACATATTTATTTTAGAAAAATATTTATATATATAAATATACTGCCATTTATTTAAACAGTTCCCCGGGTCCAGGACCGTGCTGTCATAAAAACAATGCCGCACCATCATTGTAGCTAAATCTTTGCCCTTGTCCAGATTTTCTTCATGGTTAATTTCTACAACCTGGGATCATTGAGTTAAAAGTCATGCATATTCACTAACTTTTGAAACCTGTAGTCAAATGCCTTCAGAAAAGGGACCAGTCCTTTTCTGTACTTTAGAGAGAAATATGGGATGTCGAGTGGCAGAAAGCCCAGTTTCCGGGCTCCCTTGGAAAGTTTGTCCTATGGCTGGCCTGAGGGAGAACTTGCCAGCCTGCTTTGTGAAGGCAACTCTAAATAGTCGTACCTCGACCTTGAACTATGGACGGACTGCCTTTTCTTCAGACCCATTGTTGGGACTCTAGAAGGCAGTGGGAAGGGTACCCGGCCTGGAGACAGGATGTCTGAGTTCAGGTTCTGAGCCACACATTAAGCAGGTGACAAAACTGAGCAAATAATCTAATATCCTTTACCTGTAAAATGAAGGATTTGTTCTAAATGATCTCTATAATGTCTTATAACTCAAAAAGTACAAAATTCTGTCATACGTTTTAGACAAATCCTTAATCTCTTCACTAGCTCGTGGAAACTGAACTGGGGACTTGGTCTCTGGGAAAGCTCCAAGTCGGGGTCCCCTAAGATTGTTGACCATAAGAGAGGGCACACAATGACCTTCAGGATAAAAGATGTTTCATGTTTCATGAACATCACGTGAATTTTATCACCTCCAATGGGTGATTTTGAGAAATAGCCAGATTTTGGATCCTTATTAAAAAACAGCTGTGTAACCTGTATGGAATTCCTCTTTTATGGGACACTCTGAAAGCTACTGCTTGTAAACACTTTATGCTGCAGGATAATGACCTGAAGCAGAGGTGGGAAGAGAAATCCCATTCAGGCCAGTGAGTTGTCCCAAGGGCACAGCCAGCTTACACACCCTAAACAGAGACACTGCGTTCTTCAGTTTTTCAACTGGAAAACAGCCCAGAGATGGTACAGCCTCGTAGCCAGATTGGAGTGGAAGTCCGAAGAAGGGGAATGTGAGTTGAGATTAACTTTTATTCTTTGCTATCTCTGCTAACTTATTATTCTCACCAAATACCGAGGTTCTAAAGGCAAAGAGGCGACCTGCCAAGAGGTGGGCTGCAGGCTGGCTTGCCACCCATCACTTGGTTCCTGCTGCAGCTTCCCAGACTAAGAGGAAGGGAAAACTGGGTAACTGTCTTTCGCCATGAGAGCTATCATTTATTGCGAGCTCACTACATCCTAGAGCCTGGGCTAATTACTTTCCGACATTAGCTGATACAGTGAAAACAGCTCTATGTGCAAATTCCAACTGCTCTAACTGCAAAGACAAGGCAACGGGGCAGAAGGATGCTAAAGAATTTCCCCAAAGTCCTACATGCAGGGAATGGTGGATTTTGGATCTGGATGCAGGTCTGACTTCAAAGTCAATAATCAGTTTATGAAGGATTTTAAAGAGAGGAAAAAAGTGCTGCCAGTTTCAAGGCAAAAGATATTGGTGTCCATGAATGAAACAGAATACATTCTAATCAGTTCTGTAATACTCATCATTCTGGTTTATCTGCGTGAATCTTGTTGTGCTTCAGCCAGACATTAAATTTATTTTACATTAAACAAACTTTTCACTTTAAATAAATATGGAAATAATTTTCATGTCAGTATCTATTATAAATATTTAACCCTTAAGGTAACAGATGATTCCTTAGGTCAATATTTCTCAAAATGTTCAAGCTCTATGGACAGTTAGGAATAAATTTCATATTGTGATTCAGTACGCATCCCCACCTATACATATACAAAGCAAAATTTCATGACTAGGTATGTCTTTTCATTACACAAAACGCACCATGTTTTCTATTGTCTTTTATTTTTTGCTGCTATTTGTGATGTAATAAACCTCTTCATGACCTACCAAAGAGACCCGTAGGTTGACACGCTTCCCTACACAATAAATATTCAATCAATAGTAAGCGTTTGCTCTAGGCTGAGTGGCTGATTCTTTCATTATCTCCTCCGCCCTCCCTTCCCTCCTTCTCTGATGCTCACCCTCCAAGAGAAGAATCCAGTGCTTCATATCAAATATTTTAATTTCTCAAGACTCTCCTTCGCTTTCTACTCCAAGGGAAGCCTGCCCTCTAATGATACAAAAGCACTATTGATCTCAAAGACTCATCTAGCAAGTGAACAAAAAAAAGGAAATTCTGAATGTAAAATGGTTGAAAAGGACCTTAGTGTTCACTTAGCTGGCACTTCTTGTTTGGAACTAAGAGAAACTGGGAGACCCAGAGGCATCTGCCCCATAGACTCAGGTGCAGTGGCTGCAGGTGAGAAGAGGGTACCATTTGCATCCCAGTATGGATGAGGAGGATGTTCTCTGGACCCCAGAATGGTCTGAGAGCCAGGAACATCAAATGAGGAGAAGTAAGGACAGTTACATAGCAAGGTCCATACTTGATGGAAAACAAAACTGAATCCATCCTTTAAGAAAGATCTCTTAATTTGGACTTACGGGAGCAAAACAGGAGGATGCATTTAGATTTAATGCTGAATCTTTTGATCAAAACTATTAATATATCTGCTAATTCTCCTAAGGGACTCCAAGAAATAGTTTGCTTTGTTGCTGTGGACATAATAACAAGAGAAGACTTACCCTTCCTGTCACTGAGGAAGGGCCGAAGTTGAGGTGCATAGAAGTAGGGGCCTAATTTTCCTCATCTTTCTCGTTGTGTGGTGAGCTCGTGCTCAGTCGCTCGGTCGGGTCTGACTCTTTGTGACCCTGTGGACTGTAGCTCGCCAGGCTTCTCTGTCCGTGGGATTCTCCAGGAAAGAATACTTGAGTGTACTGCTGTTTCCTCCTCTAGTAATCTTCCTGACACAGGGATTGAACCTGCATCTCCTGTTTCTCCTGCATTGCAGGTAGATTCTTTATCTGCTGAACCATCGAGGGAATGTGCTGCTAAAGTACACTGTCCCTCTTTTTTTTTGCCGGATTCAGTCAGTTCAGTGGCTCAGTCATGTCTGACTCTTTATGACCTCATGACTACAGCACGCCAGGCTTCCCTGTCCATCACCAACTTCTGCAGCTGCTCAAACTCATGTCCATCGAGTCAGTGATGCCATCTAACCATCTCATCCTCTGTCTTCCCCTTCTCCTCCTGCCCTCAATCTTTCCCACCATCAGGGTCTTTTCCAATGAGTCAGTTCTTTGCATCAGGTGGTCAAAGGATTGGAGCTTCAGCTTTAGCATCAGTCGGATTATAATCTTTTTACTTGTCTGTAGTTCTTAAACAACTACATCACCTTGTTCGATGAACACAACCAGGTCCATCTTATTAATCATTATATTCCCAGTGCTCAAGAAGGTTTTTCTGGGAATGAATGAATGAATATGTAAGCAGGCCAACACTGTGCCATATGTATTTGGAAATGGTGGTGGTGGTTTAGCCTCTGAGTCCTATCTGACGCTTGTGACACCATGAACTGTAGCCCATCAGGCTCCTCTGTCCATGGGATTTCCCAGGTAAGAATACTGGAGTGAGTTGCCATTTCCTACTCCAGGGGATCTTCCTGACCCAGGGATTGAACTCTTATCTCCTTCTTGGCAGGCGGATTCTTTATCTCTGAGCCATTAGGGAAGTCCTGTATTTGGAAATAGCCACCTGTTTATTTCCTACTCGTCCTTCACAATCCAACTTAAATATTATCTTTTGTATAACAAGATCCTCAACTTGCTCAGAAAGAATCAGAAATTGCTCTTCTGGACTCCTTTCCACTTTGTATTAATATAAAGCCATGCTTATAGCCACTAGATTATTCAGGCATCTTTGTTCTACCACTTAACATCGAGAAGAATAGAATAAAAGTATAATCTGATCTGACAATAAAGAAATGATGCACTAATACAAGTTGAGTGCAGAAGGGCAGAAGAAATGGCTTGGAGCTAGTGCAAGCAAAAAACCAATAAAACAAGAAAATACAGTGTGTAAAGATTTAAAAAAAAAAAGAATAATTGTCAAATATAAGCCATGATAAGTCTGAATGCAGAATTCAGAAGTCACCCTATAAATCTAGAAAGCTAGTAATTCAGATCCAACCTCGGTTTCTAACATATTCAACCTGTTTTTCTCGGAGTCACTGGGTTGCATGGTATGTGAGAACTACTCTGAGGAGGATCACTTTCACGTTTGTGTCAAAATATGGATATGTGTACAGCAGGCAGTACCATTTAGGTGGGACAGCCAGGAACTATCCCCTCAAAAACATTTTCAAATAATCATAAAAACTCTCCTGGGATCCACTCAGCTGTTCTTATTTGTGATTGGAACAATGGACCTTCTCAAAACAGATTTTATCAGCTGCCATTCTCACAGCAGGTACGGGGGCATGTCTAAATTATTTGGGGGGAAGCGGGAGCTACCCAGTCCAATCCCGGTAGGACCGGCTAAACCGAGAAATAGTCCATTGTGAGCACCTACTGTAAGGCTCACCTCCCTCAGCCCTGGCAGAGCAAGGATTTGCCCATCCCCCTGCCAGACAACGTCTTAGAAAGGCGAAAGGAATTCAGTATTATCAATGTGCTGGCTTATCAGATATGAATTCATTTGTTTTTCTCGAAATGACTTATCAGCCTGAGCAGAGCTGGCTGACCAACGTGTGAATTGTGCCCCAACCTCGGGCTTCTGAGTTCCTCAGAGCCCAAGAATGTTTTATCTCTCGGGTTGGTTCCCCTGTTTGTTTGTGTTTTTTTTAACTTCTTACCTATTGAGGTGCATTTCTGGGTCAGGATTCCTGTAAAGACACTAGGAATTAGCTGCTGCAGGAAATGCCGAGCGTAGGCTATCTGGGGGCCAGGGTGTCGGGTGGCAAGTCAGCTCTTGTGGGAAAACAGCAGACAGTGGGAAGGAAGATGGATTGCCTGGAGATGGCTCCTGGGCTGAGCCTCGGGGTCCTTCCCTGTGGGACCATATACCCCTCTCCCCCTGTCTGTGCACAATGGAAAATGTCTAACAGAGAAGGCTGCAGCCTGCGTGCTAAACCAACATATCAGGGGAAAAAGGGCTTCCTTCAGCCTAACCCCGTTACCCGCCTCACCTCACCTCTGGGGGTCCTGCAAGTCCCACAGGGCTTGACACGGAGCAGTCTGACCAGGGCTTGTCCCTCCCAGACTCTTCGATGTCTGTCATCAGTTCACCTTGTCCTGTGTTTCCAAGACGTGCTGTCACCTTACACCTTTCTGGGCCCCAAGGTCAATATCCAGAAGTCTTCACCACAATCTGCACACAGATGCTCGAGGGGAGGCTTCATTCAGAAAAGCCTGACTTGTTTCAACCCCTTGAACTAGGGCGTCCCAGGTGGCACCAGTGGTAAAGAACCCGCCTGCCACGCAGGAGACGTAAGAGACGCAGGTTTGATTCCTGAGTCAGGAAGGTCCCCTGGAGGAGAAAATGGCAACCTACTTCGGTATTCTTGCCTGGAGAATCCCATGGACAGAGGAGCCTGGTGGGCTGCAGTCCACGGGATTGCCAAGAGTCGGGCACAACGGAAGCAACTTAGCATGCGAGCACAATTTAAAGTTCCAGAAACCTCTCTAAAGGTGAAATAAATGATAAGGGCTGCCAATTTAGATTTCTTACTAGAAATATTTAATGGTTAGAGGAGAAATAGAAGTTCTTCATTTTTGTGGTTCTTGCTTTAGTCCACATCGTTGTGATTCTACATTCCTTTTCGTATTTCTAAGACTTACATTTACACAAACATGACACATCTCCTGTGAGGGAGCCCTGAAATTGAACCTGAGAGGAGATTGTCAGAAATTTTTGTTACCCACAGAAATTCTTTTCTTTCCAGCGTGGCCCCTGTGGTTTGTAGCAACAATGTTGGTGAGGGTCATAGAATTACAAGGATGCCTCTGAGGCCAAGGCTAGACGCGCACTATGTAAGCAAGTTTATTCAGCCTTTCTAATGAAAACTTCCCAAGGAAGTGACTCCACAGACCTCCATAATGAGGTCTTGCTGGAGTGTGGGGTCTGAGAATGGCAGTGAAGCAAGGAGCTCAGAGTCAAGGTCAGGACTGGAGAGTGGGACACCTGGGAGGGAGTGTCCTCCTGGTTTAGTGCAAGCAGGAGCCAGGTGTGGGAACTCAGGTGGTCAAGGTCAAAGGCCTATAGCAGGAAAGAAAGGCAGGGATCCAAGGTGATCAGTCACAGGTTATTGGGAGGTCTGGGAGCTGAGATTCAGGCAGGGGAAATGCTGAAAAGCTAAGAAGAAAGTCAGGTAAGACCACCTGCCCATAGATAATGCTGATATAACTCGGATGCTTAGACAAGGTCAAGCACAAACAGGGATTGCCTGTATGGGCCAGGGTATGGGGCTCTGGTTAGAATGTTCAGGGGAGCTATTTCCCCTGAACTACCTAATGAAGAAGAGGACCCTAGCTTTAGGCATCCTTACAAGCATCAAACCTCTCCAGAAATACAAAAACCGCCTCACCTCCTTCAGCCTCAGTTTCCTTTTCTCTAAACTACCGAAGTCATTAACACCAAATCCTGTCCTGGTTAGATTTTTCTAGAATGGCTGCTATCCAAGTTCACGACACCCTCTTAGTCCATGAAGCTGTGAGACCGAAAAAGTCAACAGGGAAGATACCAAGTTCTCTTAGCTGAAGCCAAGCTCCCCACCCCCACCTTAAAATTCTGAATCGATTTGTTTTCTTGAAGTTCATTTTTAAAACAAGCTACATTTCAAGGAAGGGCAAGGTGCTTCCTCTGCAAACCCAGCCAAACTTAAGTAGTCTCTTCTGACTTGGATGGAGGTTGAAAAACCGTCAGTGTACATTTAGGAAAAAGCATGGGCCTTTATAAAACCATATTTTAAAAATACATTTTAACATTGTGATAATTCTCTACACAGCCAAAAATTATATTTGATATTGATTTTTGCTACTCCCTAAAAAGGGGTAAAAATGAAGAAAACAAGTTCTGCATGTGGCTTTCAGTCACTAAAATATAAAGAAATCTCAGTTATTTTGTATATGTTTTGATCAAAGGAGAGATACGTGTTGTGTTAAAGAATTCAATGAGATTTTTCCTGTGAGTCCTTGAAAATAATTTAGAGGTTTTTCTGCATGACTCAGGGCAGATTTGGAGACCTTGGAAAACACTGGTAATTAGTGCTGCCGGAGGCTGTCCAGGGGCCAGTGTGTCGGGCAGGATTTCTGGTCTCATAGGAAAACACCGGACAAATAGAAGTGAGATGAATCGCCTGAAGATGGCTCCCGAGGCTGAGTGTCTGGGGCCCTTCCTCCCGAAGCCATTGTCTCCTTGTGTTTTTGCTCTCTCTGGGCACCAACTTGAAGACAGGGCCTGGGCCAGCTGTCTTGTGTGCTAAGCTAACATAGAATCAATCACTACACCCTCATTCTCACGTTCATTGGAGCATTCGTCAGTCTTACAGCACCTCTTTCTATGTCTGTCCTTAACTTGTATCTTTCACATCACCCCGTGATTCTAGAAGTACCTGGTGACTGGGTTAGTTCTATTACTGTAGAGTTCAATGTTGTCTACAGGATAAAACTGAAACCTCTTCCTTTGGCATTGCAGGCCCACTTCCTCTGCTAAAGTAATCTCACTGTGTGTACCACACAGACTAATTGCTACCCCCAGAACACATCCAATATACCTCCATACCTGGGTATTTACTCCAACACTACCCAGCTAGGAAGACCCTAACATCTCCAGTTACTAAAATCCCACTCATTTCTCAATACATAGATCAAATCCCAATTCCACCAGGAAGTCTATTCAGAAGTTCATGAGAACTTATCATCTATGTCCCACCTGCTGGGCATTTATTATCCCATGTTAATGCTTCTACTAAATTGTATATTGTTTCCTCACCTACATACTAAGGTTCTTAGGGACAGAGACTAGGTCTGAATTTTTAAATCAATCTTTCATTCATCAGTTGAGCTATTCACTTATCTAAGAAGCTTTTACTGAGCATCTAATAAGGGCAAGTACCACGTTATAAGGAAAGAAAGATGTATTAGATATAGCTCTTTATTTCAGGGAACTTCAAATGAACAAGAGAGCTCTTTTCATATAACAAAGTTAGAAACCTAGCAAAGATTACTGACTGATGACCATTAGAAAAAGTCATATTTCGTGATTAACAAAGAATGTAGAAGTATCTTGCATCAGAATCATAGAGACAAGATCCCATTTTTGAAAGTTAATACATGCATGACATCATAAAAGGTGAATTTCGGCCAACCCAGCAATACTATCAAAAGAGACTGTGAATCCTGGAACTACTGTCTCTACCTAGGGAAAGTCAGAGATAAGTGGGGCCTGTTATTCAGCAGGGCATTGCGAACTTGACATACTTGTTCCATAAGAGCTGCTGAAGGATGAGGTGCTTGGCGGGAACCCCTTTAGGGCAGAAGGAAAGCAACTGCTGGGCTCCTGTTTGCAGTATCTCAGTTGTGTCCTGGAAACGTGTGACCTCAGGAATGTCCTGTGAGATGGTAACTGGGGCACGACCTCTGTCCTGAAGGCCTTCCTTGCTGATTAAAAAAAATGGTAAGAACAGAGCAGAGGAAACAACTTAGAGGCACTATCGGCCCCATGGGTTCTGACTTCCTCCGTTACCTTGAGGCCAGAATTAGCTTGATTCCTAAGAGAAGAGAATATCTGTGCTGTCGGTTCCCTTAAAAATGAACACTCTCTGTGAAGATTGGTAATGACTCTGATGATTGTATTTCTGCAGATGGTCTTTACTTCTGATAAAACTCTGCCTTTTGGTCATCCCCCCAGTCCTCTCCCCTTCCAAAAGATAGATTATTCTACAGGAATGAAATTGTTCCCAATGCTCATGGCTTTCTGAAGTCGATGTTAACCCTAACATTGCATCTCTTCTCTACTGCTTTCCCTAACATGTCTTTTTCCCTCAGTGGGGTTCCCCAGTCACATTGCTTCCTAGATTATCCCATGGCATCTCTAGAATTTAATTTTTCCAAAAACCTAGTGTCCTGATGATGTTTCAGATATTTTCCTTCTAGTTCCTTTACTTGGGCAATAGAAAATCAATGAAATCATTCCTTTGAATTCCAGTTTTGCACCCATGAACTTACCTTCTGTAACGACTCTGTGTAGAAAATGCTTAGAGAGGATCTGAGCATTTTTTAAATAAATATTCTAAGAAACAAATATATTGAAAGAGAATTATTCTAAATATATTTCTTGAAATTTTAAAAATACATAGGTCTCCCAAGTTAAATATTGTTATTTGCTGAAAGCCCAAATTATTTCTGGTGAAATCCTTTGTTCTCATCTCAAATATGATGCATCAAAACTATAGTATTGATCCCTTCCAAGAAGTCCTAGTCCTTGAGCAAACCAAACCTCCCTTTCCATATATTATAAACCTATAATAGTTACATTGTACTATAGTTAAATAATCCCCTGGAGGAGGGCATGGCAACCCACTCCAGTGTTCTTGCCTGGAGAATCCCATGGACAGAGGAGCCTGGTGGGCTACAGTCCATAGGGTAACAAAGAGTCTGACATGGCTGAAATTACTTAGGGCGCACACACAGTTAAATGATAGTTAAAATGTCATTGAACTAACTTTAAGGGCAACAAACTCTATATATATGTATATATTTATTCAACAAACATTTATGAAGACTCAGTATGTGCCAGACAGTGTCTAGGCATTTGAGATAAATTAAAAGTTCTGCCCTTATGGAGTTTACTTTGCACTAGAGGAGGATAGACATAAAACAGATAAGTAAGATAGTATATTGGATGGTGGTAAGTGTCTGGGAGATAAATAAAGCAAAGAGAAAAGGATGGGAGCAAATCTGGTTGGTCAATGAAGGCCTTACTAAGAAGGTGATAACTCAGCAAAGACCCAACTAGGTCAACGCATTAATGATATGAAATTCCTGAAGCGATGAAAGCCTGAGGGAGGGGCTGTCTGCCACGAGTGAAGAGCAAGGGGCCAGTGAGGGCGCAGCAGAGCCCATGAAGGTGAGGAGAACTGTAGTTGATGAGGCGGGAAGGGAGAGCGGTGGGATGTAATCGGCGCGGCTTTGATGGCCACTGGGGGTGTGAAGCTGGGAAGGCAGCCGCAAGTGTGGACCAGAGGTGTCGTGTGCTCAGCCTTTGTTGTGCAGTCTCCCAGCTGTGTCTGACTCTTCATTTCAAGGCATTGCAAGGTTGAGATGAAGTTGGCCTGGCTGGCATTTCCCACTTAGAGAGGAAAAACAAAATGGAGATGCCACTGAAATTAGAAGACATAACAAAGAGAAAATCATGGGAGAGACAACAAAGAAAACTCCTCTTTCCTCATTGTACAACAATTTTCAAATGTTCTAATCTAAGTTTGTGTGAAAGAATCCTGCTATTTCTTCTTCATCTCAAAGACCCCATTTCTAGCATCTATTTAGGCCATTTATTTCTATCAGTACAAAACGTACTAAATAAATCCGCCTATATATGCACAGTTCATTATTTTAAAATTATACATTTATATCTACATCATTATGACTATAAAGTATACATTTTAAAGAAATACGATTAAAATCAATTATGTTCTTAAAGTAATTTTTCGTTCTTACTGGTACCACTTTGTTGTAAGTTATGTTCTCTGTTTATTAATAGTACCAAATAGTTTTTTGTTGTTTTTTAGTCACTAAGTCTTGTCTGACTCTTTTGTGACCCCCATGGACTGCAGGCCTGCAGGCTCCTCTGTCCACGGGATTTCCCCAACAAGAATATTGGAGTGGGTTGCCATTTCCTTCTTTGGGTGCCTGGGGGTGGGGGGTGGGCAGGTAGTCTTCTTGACCCAGGGATCCCACCTGCATCTCCTGCATTGGCAGGTGGGTTCTCTACCACTGAGCCACCAGGGAAGCCCCTACCAAATAGTTTTTAGCTCCCATTTAAAATAGTATCAATAATGTTTGAATTCTTTCCAAACATCTTTCTAGGTGCAATGGTTAATACAAACTGAGGTTGAGGGCTGAAGTCCAGAAGCAGAGCTGGCCTAGAATGGAGGCCAGTCCTTAACATCCAGGCCTGGCTCCCAGTGGGGTGAGAGGAACGATGACTGAGGTTGGCGGGGTGGGGTGAGGGGGGGTGCTGTTAAGGCAGTGTGAGGTGAGACATTCCAATTACCTTTCAGACTGTTCTGTGCGAGAATGAACTTGAGAACTAAAATGGACCATTAAAAAAAAACAAAAAAGAAACTGGAAACTACAGTGCCAACTGCTGAGAGAACAAGGAGAAACTAAGAACTCAAAACAGCTTGGTGTCCCAGGAACAAAATATGAGGGTGTTACCCATCTAGTTCAGTGAGCTGAACAGAAAAGCAGTGAGAGTCACGGCAACATGGTTGAGAGAGAGTGCCGAGATGAGGGAGCCCTGGGGGAAGCTGAAGACCAGAGACCAACAGGAAGGGGCAGGGCGGGGGGAGGCGGCCATCTTTAAAGGCAGACGGATATGGAAACCCCTCTGAGGAAAGTTCTCTAAGGAACCTGGGGGCTTCTGGTGATCTGCTAGTGGGCACTAAACTGTAGATTTCTGTTCTATGGTTGCTATTTATCAGCCTGAGTTTCAGCCTCAGGCTGTTGTGACTTAGGAAATTTCTTCAATAAGGGTTTTCTGTGAGAGAAGTTACTCTGGCTTTTCTGAAGAACTAGTAGAGAAACTTAATGAATATGTAAACTTCACTCTCTTTCCTTCTTAATTTAAATGTAGGATGGAAACAGATACCGCCTTTAGTCTAGCCTAGGTTTTGGAACTCTGGAGACAGTCTAGCATAAGGGTTAGAAGCATGCATGTATCTTGGGGCCAACAGACCCAAGTTCAAACTATTCACCAGACCTGAGACTGAGGCCAGGGTGATATCTCTAATCTTCAGTTTTCTCAACAGTATAATGGGAATTGTAATGGTATACAACTCTTAAAATAATTGGAAACTATTAATGATAAAATACCCTCAGTAAACCTAGGCTATTAACCATGTGGAGCATACAGAACACCAGTAATTGAAAGGAGGCAGCCCAGATAAGGAATAAATGTCCAAATATGGTAAAACAGACTTTATGCAGTGCCAAGTAAGGACAGTCCCAGAAAGTTCATGAAGCAGACTGAATGAGCTAGGAACCTGGGAAGTCTATGCTGCTGGTTCTGTACACACAACAAAAGATCTTCTACTGTACTCATTAAACATCCGTCTTAATAGTCTCCTAAAATGCTCTTCCTCTTTTCAACACTTAGCAGTCACAAATAGGCTCTAGTATAAGGAGGAGGCATAGAGCACAAAATATGTTTGGGGAAGAATAGAATTTGCCCACTGCCAGGCCCTGAAACAGTGAACGCTGAGTGTGCCCACAGATGTCTCTGCATATATGTGCTCTTAAGTACATAACGTCTGTGTGTGTGTGTGTGTGTGTGTGTGTGTGTGTGTGTGTTGGTGGGAGGTAAGCATATTTCAGAGAGCATCTTTAATAGTATTGTTTTATAACCTGGAATAATCCAGGTAAACTTAATCCCTGATGAAGGTAAAATAGGATTTTATAATCTCCATGGGACAATCTTAGATTCCCTCTGATAGGTTAAAAATTAGTAACCAGGGGACTCTCCTGGTGGTTCAATGGTGAAGAATCTGCCTGCCAATGCAGGGTCGATCCCCAGTCTGGGAGGAGTCCGCATGCTGCCCATGCGCCACGGCTACTAAAGCCCCTGTGCCTAGAACCTGTGCTCTCCAACGGGGGAAGCCCACACACCACAACTCGAGAGCAGCTCCCACTTGCTGCAACTAGAGACATCCTGCAAGCGGCAGTGAAGACCCAGGCAGCCATAAATAAATAAATTAGTGAAAAATAAATTTAAAGGATGGATCTTTAAAAAAATGATAACCCAGATAGTGGATAAGAATAGCTGTGAACTTTCAGGGAATGGATGAAATACCAGCAAGTAGATGAATTCCCTATAATTTATGAATTCAAGGCAGAAATCTGAGCTATTAATAGTTTCCATTAGAGTTCAATTTTCCATGGTTCTTTAAACTTTGAAGAATTTGTGATGCTGGTTTCACAATGTTTCATTTTACTGTTATTACTGTCAATTTACATTTGTGTTTTGTTCTGAGTATGTTTGTTTTCTGAGCCCCTACTTAGAGGGAAAATGGCGTTAATAATTTCCCAAAGACTTGTCCTCTCATGGAGCCGTGTGTGTGTGTGTGTGTGAAAGAAAGATGAGGTGCTGGCTGTTTTTTCAAGACTCCAGTCTAACTCAATATGCATAGGTTATAATGAATATACAAAGTCGTATGCACTTTGTTAAAATAAATTTGAAGAGGATCAATGGAAAAACATCCTGAGTATTGGAGTCTTAAAAATACATATTAGTTTCCATTGTATAACGAGCCCATGCTTCTTACTATCTGCTTTTCTTGCGAATTCTCAAACCTGGTAAAAATCAGAAGCTTGTGATTCTCAAGGATCCCCAGGGACAAATGGACAGGTCCTGAGAGAAACCAAGAGAGGATTTTTATAAAAGACAGGTAAATTTAAAATAATTAAAAATAGGCTTTTTGGAGAACTAGACGTGTAGAGAATTACTATTTTGCCCAATGGTAGAGCCAGAGACCAAGACAAGACTTAAACATGTCACGTGCTTGGTCCAATACTACAGATCATAAACATCTGCTTCTTGCAGAAAACATGAGATGAACCCCTCACATGTTGCTACAGCTTACAATAGCTCCCTTCTTATTTATCATTTCTGAAAAAGGATTATATTAACCAAAGTGAGAAGTAGGCAGTGCCACAAAAGTTAAAGAGAGGATTAAGATGATTTGAAACTTAGATGCCTAGAATTTTTATATTCTATACAAATTTAAATAAAAATAAATTGGAGCTCCATGGAATACTGGTGCTGAGGATGAAGACGAAAGTTCCAATTCTAGCATATGAACACCCACAACATTATTGTCTCTACTTACAGTGGACTCATTAAAATTCTGACCTCAGCAACCAAGCACCCAGGAGGAGACATGGTTGAATAAAGGCTTTTTTTGTGAAAATACAGGAATTTCTTAATTATGTTGGTTATTTTATCTCAGCACCTGGGAAACGACCCTAACCTGAACAAATTGGTAGAAGGAGCCAGCAAGCAACTGCTGTTGGCAGGAAAGTGACGTTAATTACCAGGAAGATGACAACATTCAGACCTGGATTTTGGCCACTGAATTTGGACATGCCCACAAGGGAAGTAGGGCTTCCATGTGGCTCAGCTGGTAAAGAATCCACCTGCAATGTGGGAGACCTGGGTTCGATCCCTGGGATGGGAAGATCCCCTGGAGTAGGCACAGGCTACCCACTCCAGTATCCTGGCCTGAAGAATTCTATGGACTGTATAGTCCATGTGGTTGCAAAGAATCAGACAGGACTGAGCGACTTTCACTTTTCACAAGGAAACTGGGGAGGGGAAGGGATACGGACATTACCATTGGAGGTCTGGCTCCCGGAATGATTCAGGTGTCCCATCCCCAGTCCAGACCAGCGTGGTGAGCCGCATGAAGAGAAGGATGCCCTGGTCGTGGACAAACCTCCCTCAGCTGGATGGGATGAAGCCACAGCCACTGCTGGGGCCAACTCAGCACTTCTCCAGGAAAGGCTGTGCGACGTGCGGTGATGCTGAGAGCGGCAGAGCCAGGGTACATTGGTCTTCCTACAGCTGCTTTGTTCAAACAGTCTGGGGAAGCTTTCCAGATGTGTGGAAGGCTGGTTATGCTTCACACAGAGAACTCTTCATGTCTTCCTAACACATTCATGAAGACCCCCTCAGAGAGCGGAGGAAGGCCCGGATGCTTCAACTCTACATCCATGTCTTATATGGACACCGTGTGTCTGTATCTTGTAAGCAACCCCAGGGGCCTCCTTTGATGTCCATCTGGCATGACCATGAGTTTAAGAGACACAAAATCACTCCAAATTTTGGATCTGAAAGGACAGTGTCCAAGAGAAGAATGGAGAGCATGGTGTTGACCCACCTCTTTCACAGGGTCCTTTCCTAAAGGCACAGGGGAAATGTTGGTGGACAAAATGCCCAGGAGCTTTTGGTGGAGGAGGAGGGGGCAATCTCTGAAAGAGAAAGAAGCTGGCTGGCGTGGAAAGAAGACAACGATGACATCAGTTTTGCATTTTGGAACCTCTCCCTCAGCAAGCAGAAGTGTGTGCATCCTTTTGCAGAATTTGCATGAGAAAATGGCAACTGAACATGTGAAGACAGAAACCACCCATCTCAGCCCCACAATACTGTCTCCATTTGGCAAGGGTCTGCATCAGGGTGCCTGCCCAGCTATGCTCAAGGCTCACAACCTGCTTTGCAAATCAATGACTTTCCCAGCATTTTGTCAGCCAAGTGGAATCCTACGTTCTCTTTTCTAGGCAAGAAATCATCTCCAAATTTTTGCTAACCTTAAAGAGCTTACAGTTTTACTCAAGAGGACAAACATGCACACAAACCCGACAGACTATCACAGGTATTATGACAGAGAACCATGGCTCTTTAGCCCAGATTCTGCTGTGAACTCCAGACTTCGATGTTCAGCCTTCTACGTGAGCTCTTCACTGAGACGCTGAGTGTGCAGCTCAGGTTTACTACGTTCCTCATCCCCTCCCAGAGCTGCTCCTCCTGCTGGACTCCACATGGCAGGGAATAGCAACCCCAACCTCCCCAGTCGCTCAGCCTAAACCTTTGAGATCATTTTTAATTTGCTCTCTCTCTCTCTCACCCTTTCCACCTCCCTCACAGCTCCGAAGGTCTGTGGACTCTATTTTCAGACTGCATCCTAAATTCCAGCACTTCTCAGCATGTCCACAGCTGGAACCCAGGTAGACATCACCATAACAGCCCGTATCTGACTTCTTTGTTGCTGCCCCAGCTCTCAGCACAGATCCACAGTGATCCTCTTAACACATGTCAGATCACATTAGTGTTACACTTGAAACCTTGAATGTCTCACCATCAGATCCAGTTTTTCATATACCACCTCCATTCAATGGAGACAGAATACTAACATTCAGTGGATTAGGTAATACTTGGTTCATTAAAAGACCTACATAACCGTTTCATCTCCCGTGATCAGGCATAAACTGGAATTGCTTTTTAAATGGAGATTTTTTGGCAGAAAAGGACACATGCATATTCAGTCCCTCCAGTTGTGTCCGACTGTGTGTGACTCCATGGACTGCAGGCGTGTCCATGGGATTCTCCAGGCAAGAATACTGGAGTGGGTTGCCATTTCCTCCTCCACAGGATCTGAAGTGAGGGAAAATCTCCAATGTACTTAAGGGAAAACAATTTACAAAATGTGACCTTGGGGCTTCCCTGGTGGTCCAGTGGTTAAGAATCTGCCTTGTAATGCAAGTGACACCTATTTGATCCCTGGTCATGGAAGATCCCCAGAGAAGGCAATGGCACCTCACTCCAGTACTCATGGACGGAGGAGCCTGGCGGGCTGCGGTCCATGGAGTTGCTAAGAGTCGGACACGACTGAGCGACTTGACTTTCCTTTTTCACTTTCATGCATTGGAGAAGGAAACGGCGACCCACTCCAGTTTTCTTGCCTGGAGAATCCCGGGGGCGGGGGAGCCTGGTGGGCTGCCGCCTATGGGGTCGCACAGAGTCGGACACGACTGAAGCGGCTTAGCAGCAGCAGCAGCAGCAGCGTGGAAGATCCCAGGTAGCGTGGGGCAACTAAGCCTGCACACCACAGGTGCTGAGCTCACCCTCTGCAGCTACTGAAGCCCATGAGCCTAGAGCCTGTGCTCTGCCACGAGAGGCAGCCACAATGAGAAGCCCACACCCTGCAATGAAAGAGGGACTCCCGCTCACCGAAACTAGAGAAAAGCTGCCTGCAGCAACAAAGACCCACCACAGCCAATAAGTACATAAATAAACCTTAAAAAGGGGACCCTAGGTTTCCAGACTGCGCTAAATTATGATGCAAAAGCACGTGAAAAATGAAGACATTTTCCTTTGTAAGTAGATACAGTGACTAAGGGAGGATTGACCCTTGTTCATCAAACAAGGAAGAAAAGAGTGAACACTGAAGGAAATAGTAAGCTCCAAAGGCAACAAAGTGGTATAAAATCATGGCAAGTATAAGGAAATGCTCAGTGGAAACATAAATAATGTTGGCAACACTGTTTTCCTTTGTCTTTAAAATGCACTGAACCTAAGATATAGATGGGCCTCCCCTGTGGCTCAAATGGTAAAGAATCTGCCTGCAGGGTGGGAGACCCACATTCAATTCTGGGGTCAGGAAGATCCCCTGGAGAAGGGAATGGCTACGCACTCCAGTATTGTTGCCTGGAGAATTCCAGGGACAGTGGAGCCTGAAGTAAAGAGCTAAATCTCCTGACATAGACTTCCCTGGTGGTCCAGTGGTTAAGACTATGCTTCCAATGCAGGGGCCAGGGGTTTGATCCCTGGTCAGGGAACTAAAATCCCACATGCCACAGAGCCAGGAAAAAAAAAAAAATCCTGCAAATGAATATGACAATAACCAATACCTAAATGAAAAAAAAAAATGGAAAAAATATACAAATAATCAGTCACTGAAGATTCTTAAACATACGTTGTTTAGAGACTAGATCATGTCCTACTCTTTGTGACCCCATGGACTGCAGCACACCGGGCTTCCCTGTCCCTCACCACCTCCCGGAGCTTGCTCAAACTTACATCCACTGAGTCACTAATGCCATCCAACCATCTCATCCTCTGTTGCCACCTTCTCCTCCTGCCTTCAATCTGCCTTCATTCAGGGTCTTTTCCAATGTGTTGGCTGAAAAGACGTTTATCTTCACTTGCAGTAAAAGGGATGCAAATATAAACTTCACTGACATACCATTTTCAACTTTGTTGTTTACAAGGACCGATTAGTTTACTTACACACAAGCTGGTGAAAATGTCAAGAAATAAGCACTGTTATTGTTTTGAGGAGTATAAACTGGTACAACGTCCGTGGAGAGAATGACTAAGATCATTTTCTCATTCCACAGATATTTATTATGAATATCATTATGCCATTGGGACCAGAGATGTTCTTAGAGATCTTATATTTAGCTCCGAAAATACTAATTAAGTGAGCACCTATAATACAAAGTAATACATTTAATGAGAGAGCCATAACTGAGTGTCAGGAAGAGTATTCCAAGAGAAACAATATTTAAGTTGAACCCTGAAAAGAGGGTATTAGTTGAAAACGTAGATTACTTCTCTAACCTTCTCTGCCTTGCTGTGTGTCAGACAGAGTCACATCTCCCACACTTCTTATCCTGTGGCTGCAATAAGAAGCCAGGTGGGAAGCCAAAGGCAGTTCATTTCAGTTGTTCAGTCGTGGCCGAAGCTTTGTGACCCTACTGACTGCAACACACCAGGTATCCCTGTCCATCACCAACTCCTGGAGTCCACCCAACCCCATGGCCATCAAGCCAGTGACGCCATCCAACCATCTCATCCTCTGTTGTCCCCTTCTTCTCCTGCCCTCAGTCTTTCCCAGCATCAGGGTCTTTTCAAATGAGTCAACTCTTCACATTAGGTGGCCAAAGTATTGGAGTTTCAGCTTCAACATCAGTCCTTCCAATGAATATTCAGGACTGATCTCCTTAGGATTGACTAATTTGATTTCCTTGCAGTCCAAGGGACTGTCAAGAGTCTTCTCCAACACCACAGTTCAAAAGCATCAGTTCTTTGGTGGTCAGCTTTCTTTATAGTTCAACTCTCACATCCATACATGACCACTGGAAAAACCATAGCTTTGACTAGACGGACCTTTGTTGGTAAAGAACTGTTTCTGCTTTTTAATATGCTGTCTAGGTTGGTCATAGCTTTTCTTCCAAGGAGCAAGCGTCTTTTAATTTCATGGCAGTCACCATCCACAGTGATTTTAGAGCCCCCCAGAATAAAGTCTCTCTGTTTCCCCATCTATATGCCATGAAGTGATGAGACCAGATGCCATGATCTTAGTTTTCTGAATGTTGAATTTTAAGCCAATTTCTTTACTCTCTTCTTTCACTTTCATCAAGAGGTTCTTTAGTTCTTCTTCACTTTCTGCCATAAGGGTGGTGTCATCTGCACACATGAGGTTATTGATATTTCTCCCAGCAAATCTTGATTCCAGCTTGTGCTTCATCCAGCCCAGCATTTCGCATGATGTACTCTGCATATAAGTTAAATAAGCAGGGTGACAATATACAGCCTTGATGTATTCCTTTCCCGACTTGGAACCAGTCTGTTGTTCCATATCCAGTTCTAACTGTTGCTTCCTGATCTGCATACAGGTTTCTCAAAAAGCAGGTCAGGTTATCTAGTATTTCCATCTTTTGAAAAATTTTCCACAATTTGTTGTGATCCACACAGTCAAAGGCTTTGGCAAAGTCAACAAAACAGAAGTAGACGTTTTCCAGGACTCTCTAGCTTTTTCAATGATCCAATGAATGTTAGCAGTTTGAGCTCTGGTTCCCCTGCCTTTTCTAACAGCAGCTTGAACACTGGAAGTTCACGGTTTACGTACTGCTGAAGCCTGGCTGGAGAATTTTGAGCATTACTTTGCTAGCGTGTGAGATGAGTGCAATTATGTGGTAGTTTGAGCATTGTTTGGCATCGCCTTTCTTTGGAATTGGAATGAAAACTGACTTTTTCAAGTCCTGTGGCCACTGGTGAGTTTTCCAAATTTGCTGGCATATTGAGTACAGCACTTTCAGAGCATCATCTTTTAGGATTTGAAATAGCTCAACTGGAATTCTATCACCTCTACTGACTTTGTCCATAGTGATGCTTCCTAAGGCCCACTTGACTTTGCAGTCCAGGATGTCTGGCTCTAGGTGAGTGATCACACCATCATGGTTATCTAGGTCATGAAGATCTTTTTTATATAATTCTTATGTTTATTCTTGCTACCTCTTCTTAATATCTTCTGCTTCTGTTAGGTCCATACCATTTCTGTCCTTTATTGTGCCCATCTTTGCATGAAATGTCCCTGTGGTATCTCTAATTTTGTTGAAGAGATCTCTAGTCTTTCCCATTCTATTATTTTCCTTTATTTGTTTGCACTGACCACTGAGGAAGGCTTTCTTATCTCTCATAGTTATTCTTTGGAACTCTGCATTCAGATGGGTATATCTTTCCTTTTCTCCTTTGCCTTCAGCTTCTCTTCTTTTCTCAGCTATTTGTAAGCCCTCCTCAGACAACCATTTTGCCTTTTTTCATTTCTTTTTATTGGGGATGGTCTTGATCATTGCCTCCTGTACAATGTCATTAACCTCCACCCATAGTTCTTCAGGGACTCTGTCTATCAGATCTAATCTCATGAATCTATTTGTCACTTCCACTGTATGATTGTAATGGACTTGATAAAGGTCATACTGAATGGTCTAGTGGTTTTC
The DNA here is from genome assembly GCA_007570785.1 of Antilocapra americana. Lineage (NCBI taxonomy): Eukaryota > Metazoa > Chordata > Mammalia > Artiodactyla > Antilocapridae > Antilocapra > Antilocapra americana. The sequence goes on from ML664180.1 coordinate 13,776,205, forward strand.
CCTACTTTCTTCAAGTCTGAAATTTGCAATAAGGAGTTCATGATCTGAGCCACAGTCAGCTCCCGGTCTTGTTTTTGCTGACTGTATAGAACTTCTCCATCTTTGGCTGCAAAGAATAGAATCAATCTGATTTTGGTATTTTCCATCTGGTGATGTCCATGTGTAGAGTCTTCTCTTGTGTTGTTGGAAGAGGGTGTTTGCTATGACCAGTGTGTTCTCTTGGCAAAACTCTATTAGGGAGAGACTGCTCCATCACCACACATCGACTCAGCTCAGTTTTTCCGCTGACGCCACTCATCCCTCAAGACCCCCGGACCCCGCTGGGGCTGGACCCCAGCAGGTGGGAGGGAGGGGAACCATCTGGATGTGAACCTGGTTGTCTGAGTGAGGACACAGGGCCAACCAGAGCTGCTGAGCCTGGTCACCTGGGTGTGGAGAGCCATGGATGACAATCAGAGTTTTCCCTCTAAACCTCTGAATCATTTTATTCCGAACAAGCACATGTGATTTCCGCAGTCCATCCCTACAGTAGCAGCACCGTGCTTATCAGGGGCAGGAACTGCTTGTCTGTAAGCTCGGGTTTATGGGCATCAAATCTTCCTTGGGAAATCACTACACGACCTGCCTGTAAAAAGAGCATCCTGAAATTTCAAAAGGCCATGTGGAAGATTTCTCTGGACTGCCTCTGTGCTGGGACTCTGTGCCAGCCCCCAGGCAGATGGCATGCACTTTTTTAAAAAAAGAAATGAGCTGGGGCTTCCCTGGTGGTCCAACGGTTAGGACTCTGCGCTTTCACTGCCGTGGCCAGGGTTTAATCCCTGGCTAGGAACTAAGATCCCACAAGCCAAGCGGCACGGCCAAAAAGAAAGGAAGAACCTGCGTCAACAGACTGAGAAGGACACGACAGTGCAAAAGGCTTAAGAGCCAGAGTCAGCTGGACCTGGGTCAAACATCAGCTTGGCCCCTTTCTGCAAGGCCCTCGGCTGCCCTGGGCCCATTCTCCTGCTTGGTGAAGAGGGGATATAATAACACACACATCCTGCAGGGCAACCATGGAGGATTCAGAGAGGAAACAGACAAAGCTGCCAGCAGAGGCCCGGTGCAGAGAACACGCTGTGTATGTGGTCATGGTGATGGGGGATGTCAGGGAAATTAAGGGACCATCAGACGGTGACTTTGACCATCCACCCAGACTGCTGCTGTTTAGTCGCTAAGTCATGCTCGACTCTTCTGTGACGCCATGGACTGTACCCTCCAGGCTCCTCTGTCCATGGGATTTCCCAGGCAAGAATACTGGAGTGGGTTGCCATTTCCTTCTCCAGGGAGTCTTCCTGACACAGGGATCGAACCTGGGTCTCCTGCATCGGCAGGTGGGTTGTTTACCACTGAGTCAGCTGGGAAGCCCCAGAAACTCCTAAAAGGCAAAAGCTCCCTCCTGTTTCTCTGAACCCACAAAAAGTCCAGAATCCAATAAGGCCCATTTTAGATTCTCAATACTTCCTGGGTGGCTGACTGACACCTCTTAGAAACAGAACGTACCAACGTACCAAGAACATCGGTGAGCCACTGAGGCCCACTTTTTAGCATGGCTCTCAGACCTGTGGCTATGTCTCCTCTTTGCTTCTTCCACAAGTTTACTTTCTCAAATTATAAAAGTAACACATGTTCACTGCAGGAAAAATAATCCACCTTAATATGTTCAGGCCCCTGTCATACACCAGACCACTGAAATCAAGGGACATTAACCAGGAATAAATCTCAACCCAGCCAACAAGTTACAGGATAATTCATTATATTTCTAGACTCTCGTATACAGTATGGTTCACACTCTTGCCAAGGGATGTACACACCACCTCTCACTTGGCCCATACAACTATTCAGGGATTGGGGGAAGGGCCAAGAGGATGAGATCATAACAACAATGGTTAACATTTACTGGATGTTTGCTAAGCGCTCACCTGACGGTAAGCACTTCACGCACGCTGACACGTGGCATCCACCTTTGCATTCTGAGGCTGCAATCTGAACCATGATGCCCCATCTCTGCCCACGAGCTCCAATGTGGGACTTCTGGCCTGGCAGAGATGGATGGGAACTTTGATTCCAGAGACAGAGCCTGGGCAAGCCTCAGACAGACTGGGCTTGCTCTTCTCTGGGATGCTGGTTTTCTTCCCCCCATGTGCTACCACGTCCCAGAAGAAAACACCATGAGTGAGGATATCGTGGTGTGTGGATATTGTGGATGTGACTACTTATTTTCTTTTCCCCATTTCATTAAAAATTTGAAATCAATCCATGAGCATAAGTTTGTAGTTTTAAAAGATTCAAACTCAAGAGAACTGACGATATGAAAAAAAAAAAAACTGGTATGCAATGGTTCAAAAGGCAAAAGCAGCCCAAGGGTCCAGGGATGAAGGAATGAATGAACACTGTCTGATCTGTATATAATGTACAGTCATCTGGCCTTGAAAAGGCGAGAAATTCTGACCCGTGCAACATCACGGATGAACCTCAAGGCATTATGCTAAGAGCAGCAAGTCCGTCACAAAAGGACAAACACTGTACGAACCCACTTAAAAGAGGTACTTGGATTAGTCAAATTTAGTCAAATTCATAGAGCTGGGAAGTAGAACGGTGGCTGCCAGGGGCTGAGGGGAGGGAGAATCGGGGAGGGATTGTCTAACAGTGCAGAGTTTCAGTTTCGTAAGATGGAGAGAGCTCTGGAGACAGACGGTGGTGATGGTCACATAGCAGGAATGGACTTACTACCACCAAACGGTGCATTTCAAAACAGTTAAGATGGTCCGTTACATGTTATATGTTTGTCACCACAACTTAACATTTTTAAATATTTTTAAAAGAATCAAGTGCTGATAGATGCCACAAAGTGGATGAATCTTGAGAGCATGCTACAAAGTGAAAGAACCCAGATACAAAAGGACACGTATACTGAGACTCCACTGATGTGAAATGTCAAAATAGGCAAATCAATAGAAACAGAAGTGATTTCATAGCTGCTGTGGGCTGGGGGAGAAGAGGGTGGGAGTGACTGTGAATGGGTTCAGGGTTTCCTTTCAGGGTGATAAAAATGAAGTGATAAAGTGAAAAAAAAAAAAAAAAAAAACCTCTATTAGCCTTTGCCCTGCTTCATTCTGTACTCCAAGGACAAATTTGCCTGGGTATCTCTTGAATTCCTACTTTTGCATTCTAGTACCCAGATGGTGAGAAAAAGGGGAAAAAAAGCTTGGTATTTGCCCCCACCTCCTTTTTTTCCCCAGTAAGTTCCCAAGCAAGAGCTGCATCTTCTCCATAGCTCCAGGTCTCACAAGATGTCTCCTCTCTCAGCTTCTGCTCATATTTTAGCATCTGCTTGGTTTCTGAGATCAAAGAATACCATCTTCTCCTTTGGTTGCCTCCAGGCATAAGGATGGTAATTATTTCTTCTTCTTGGCAGTCTCCGAATTATGTCACCTCCTCTGCTTACTTCCTCAGTTCTTCCATCATCTCTGTGACCAATTCCCTATATTAAATTTACTTGTGCCTGAAACTACAGTGATTTTCATTTTGCCCGAGTGGACCTTGGCTAGTATACAAGAGAAGGAGGACTAACGCTGCAGAGAGAATACACCAGGTCATACGTGTAAGTCTAGCTGGGGGAATAGAAAAAAGAAATAGGATGGTGGGAGGGGTGGGAAAAGAGAAGTGATATGATTCAAAGTCAAGTTTCTCAGGTGGGATTTTTTTTTTTTTCAGGAGTGTCACCCTAGTGGGTAGACTAAAAGACAGGGTGTAGTCAGCGGACTGCCGTGGTCATCTAGGCAAATGATAATGGTAGTGTGAAAGGAGATGGTAGAAGTGGAGACAGAGCATGACTGGACTGAAGGATGCAGTAAGCCCCCTACATACGAACCTTCAAGTTTCGAACTGTCAAAGATACGAGCGTGCATTCGCATGTCCCATCGTGTGAGTTCATGTGTCTGGTGTACACTGTCAAGGGTGTGCATCCTCGACAAGTGTTGGAGCCTTTGTGCCCTTCCCTGTACAGAGCTGTGTATGGCACCCTGGTGCAGTATCTTTATTTCAAGCCCGCAATGTCCAGAAGCACAGGAAAAAGCAGCTGTGATGTAGCTGGTAGTAGTGTACTTTTTCAAGATATGGCACTGTTAGATTTAAACAGTCTTCCTTAATTATTATGTTTGTTTTCCATGTATTATTTGTGTGCAAAGTATTATAAACCTATTACAGCACAGTAGTATGCAGCCAATCCTGTCAGTTGGGAACTTTGTTGGGATTTTTAAACAAATTGATGCTGAAGCTCCAATACTTTGGCCACCTGAGGAGAAGAGCCAGCTCTTTGGAAAAGACCCTGATGCTGGGAAAGACTGAGAGCAGGAAAAGGGGGCGATACAGGAGGAGATGGTTGGAGGGAAGCATCCACACAGTGGACATGAGTTCGAGCAAACTCCAGGAGACAGTGAAGGACAGGGAAGTCTGGCGTGCTGCAGTCCACGGGGTTGCTGAGAGTTGGACACGACTGAGTGACCAAAAGACAAGTTAGACTTCCGAACATGCTCTCAGGATGGAACTCATTTGTATGTAGAGGACTTATTGTTTTTTAGGAATAAGAATGAGTACAATTTGGGGGTTAATTGAATAGATGGAGAGAGAGAAAGGAATGCAAAACCACTCCCTTTTCCCTCCATTCTCTCCTCGTCTGATTGCACCGAGAGCGTTACAAGCACGTCTTCAGCACTCTCATCTGGGGACTCCTCGCTGAGTTATTGGTAACCTGCCCTAATAAATCAGGTGAGACATTAAGGTATTTCCACATGCATTTTCAAGTCTTTTATACCTAGGATCCTGCGAGAGATTATCAACCTAATACCTGTTGGACACCTGAGGTAGGTTGGGGCTACCTTGCCAGATATAAATGAAGCCTCTGTTTGGGCCATTGGTTTATTGAGGTTAGTCATACAAAGGGATCCTTGTACAATCCAGACCTATCATAATAAGGAAAATGCCAAAGTCACTACTACAAAGTTCAATTTAAAAAAATTTATTGCTGCCTGTCCTAACCAGTTTCTAATCATTTATTGAAATTATTCTGGGAAGTTGGAGTAAGTAAAAAAAAAAAATTTTTTTTAATAAAAAAATAAACAAAAGTAGATAAGAGTGATTCACACTGCAGTTAAGAAAGGAAGGAAAGGGTCACTCTAAAGAGAATAGGCTATAAATCTTCATCAAGCTTCTAAAGTTTGAAAGCTGAAGGTTTGTTGTTTACAATTTGTCTCCCTTTCATAACGAACTGTTGGAAAGAAGTCGTTTGGAAGGGTGAAGGAAGGACAGGGAGGAGTGGTCAGAAACCACAGAAATCCTCTTTTTCCACTGTGAAGCAGCTAGAATTTTTCACCATCCTGAAGGCTCTTGAGGGTCCTGCAGTCCACTTTCTGCAGTGATAATGCAGCGAGATATTCAAGAACAGCTCTGGAGTCATGCTGCCTGAGTTTAAATCCCGACGCCACAGTCTGGGGGCAGCATCCAGCTACTACCACTAACGGGTCACTTTCTTTAACATCTCTCTTCCTCAGCATCCTCATCTATAAAATGAGATATCAATAGCAAGATTAGTAAAAAAAAAAAATCCATATCCAATAGCATCAAAAGGAATAAAATCATAGGAATAAACTTAATCAAGGAGGCAAGGACTTGTACACTGAAAACTACAAAACATTGCTGAAAGAAATTAAAGCCAAAAATAAATCAATGACATTCTGCGTTCAAGGCTTGGACGACAATATTGTTACCATGTCAGTACTACCCAAAGTAACCTACAAACAGTGCAATTCCTATCAAACTCCCTGTGATCTATTTTTTTTTTCTCTTGCAGACTTAGAAAAAATCATCCTAAACTTTATATGGACTCTCAAGGAACCCCTGAATAACCTACCAAAACCATTTTGCAAAAAGATGAAGCTGGGGATCTCATAGTTCCCATATAAAGATGAACATTTGAAAGTGAAAGTGCTAGTTCAGTTGCGTCCGACTCTTTGCGACCCCATGGACGGTAGCCCGCCAGGCTCCTCTGTCCATGGGATTTTCCAGGCAAGGATACTGGAGTGATACTAACAACACTGTGGCAATAGCATAAAGCCAAACATTTAGAGCAACACAACTGAGTAGAAAACCTAGGAATCAACCTTGGAATACAGGCTCAAGTGATTTTTGACAAGGATTCCAAGATCATTCAATGGAGAAAGGACTGTCTCTTCAATAACTGGTATTGGGAAAACTGGACGTCTGCACGCAAAAGTATGAAGCTGGACCCTTACCTTACATCCTAAACAAAAATTAACACAAAATGGATCAAAGGCCTAATTGTAAGAGCTAAAACTATTAGAAGAATAGCAGGATTAGATGCACTGAAGCCTGGAACCGAGCAAATGGTGCAATCTCTGCAAAAATCAAGCATGCACAACTCCATCAGGCAGAGTTCTGTTTGCTCTATTGAGCCATGCAGTGCAGAGAAGAGCTTGTAGGAAACCAAACCAAAAAACTGAAAAAATAAAGTGGAGAAGGATAAAGACAAAGAGGCCACTAATGTTACACACCCTAAGACCTGAATCAAATATTATAGTTCATGAAGAGTTGGAAGTCCCTCTAAACACTGGAATAAATTCCAGTGAAGGGACATTTGCTACCCCACAAGACAATCCAGGATCTCTTTTAAGCTCTAGTTCCTTCTCTATGTTTCTTCATGGTTATCTGCCTCTCTACAGCATCTACTCTTTGGTAGAGTTCCACCCTCCCTCAAGACAACTTTAATATGTATTTGGAGATATTTATTATGTATCTTTGGACAGACATCTCCCCATTCTTAGCCAGAAGGCGGACCCAGCTCAAAGAAGATGAGAACTGTGCAACAAAGCTGCTACAAAGAAAGTTAACACACAATGAATCTACTTTATTGAAGGTACAAGGGAAATAAGAGTCCTCCTGCACTCTGTATATCCCAGAAAATAGAGCTTTGTTTGAATAATTGATTGCCTGATAAATCAAAGAATGCAAGAAGGGCAACCAGTGTAAGGAGTGTAGAACCATACAGAAAATAGTCATTTACATTCCAAGCAAAGAAAAAAATTAAGTTAGACAGGTCTTAATGTCTTTGTTTAAGTGTCCAAAGGATAGTTGTGGAAAAGGAGTCTTTTATTTTTAAACTTACATATTGAACCAGAAAGGATAGGAAACGGCCAGAAGAAGGAGCGATCATATACGTTGTTTTAGAGATGACAACTAAGATAAAATGTGTAGAAGTTAGAGTAATATAGACAGAGGCTCGGATTAAGGAAGATCTGTTTTAAAATTAGAACCAAGGAAGAAAAAATTTCCCCAAAGATCAAGCTCTCGATTCTTTGCGAGGCCCATAGCTCTGTTCTCTAGATAGCCTGCGTCAGGTGAGACCATCCAGGTAGTATCCAGCACGGAGATGCTAGGACCGTTACTGTCTCTCAAGGAAGCTTCTTCAGTTTTCGGAGCAATGTGAGAGACATTGTATCCTTTTTTAAACTGAGTAGAGTTGATTTACAATGTGCTAGTTTCAGGTGTACAGCCAAGTGATTCAGTTATACGTATATTCTGATTCAGATTCTTTTGCCACATTATTACAAAATACTGAGGACAGCTTCCTGTGCTATACAGTAGGTCCTGGTTGGTTCTCTACTCTATATACAGTAGTGTGTATAAGTTACTCCCAAATTCCTAATTTATCCCCCTCACCCCCACCACCTTTCCCCTTTGGAACCCATATGTTTGTTTTCTATGCCTGTGAGTCTACTTCTATTTTGTAAATAAGTTCATTTGTATCATTGTATTCTGATGAAACTCTTGTTCAACAAAAATTATCTTGGCTCATACACATTGATTATACAAAGATTACCCTGGATCCCACCGGGAATGAATTTCATCCCCTTCTCCTAGGATTCATAAACAAATGGCTGAAGGACAAATGAAGAAACTTCCTTTAGCACACTTCTAGTCTTATCAATTTATATTTCTGCTGTATAGATTTCTAGACACTAATCACATAGAATTGCTCAGCTCCAGACATCACTTCATGGCAACTAGATGGGGAAACAATGGAAACAGTGAGAGACCTTATTTTCTTGGACTCCAAAATCATTGCAGATGGTGACTGTAACCATGAAATTAAAAGACACGAGCTCCTTGGAAGAAAAGCTATGACCAACCTAGACAGCATATTAAAAAGCAGAGTCATTAATTTGCCAACAAAGGTCCATCTAGTCAAAGCCATGGTTTTTCCGGTAGTCATGTATGGATGTGAGAATTGGATGGTGAAAAAAGCTGAGTGCCAAAAAATTGATGCTTTGAAACTGTGGTGTTGGAGAAGACTCTTGAGAGTTCCTTGGACTGCAAGGAGATCCCACCAGTCCATCCTAAAGGTAACCAGTCCTGAATATTCATTGGAAGGATTGATGCTGAAGCTGAAACCCCAATATTTTGGCCATCTGATGTGAAGAACTGACTCGTTGGAAAAGATCCTGATGCCGAGAAATATTGAAGGCAGGAGAAGGGGATGACAGGATGAGATGGTTGGATGGCATCACTGACTCTATGGACATGAGTTTGAGCAAGTTCCAGGAGTTGGTGATGGACAGGAAAGCCTGGCGTGCTGCAGTCCATGGGGTTGTAAAGAGTCGGACATGAGTGGCTGAACTGAACTGACTTAGACATTGTGATTTCCAGATCTTGGAAATGTGAGTGAGAGATGGACAGTCTTACCAAAAGTTTCCTTTTCCACATGCAGATCAAATTAAATAACATCGTACTAGTGATTCAAGCAATGTCACCAAATTCATAGATGATCCTGTCCCTAAATCACCCCAATACCTTCTGGCCATGTCCCTGTTTGTTCTGAAATGTGGAATGTGGAAAAGGTGGCGTCACTGACCCTCCTCAGCACACACAGCCCATGGGCATTCTCAGCACCAAGGAGGTCAAAGATAATCACCAATTTTTCAAAATGAAAAGCTAAATAAGCATTTAGGACAAATGCAACAGTTCATTACCCTCAGAATAAATATGCCTGAAATAGACTGCTGATTCTGTCACGTCCCATTTAGAAAAATTAAGGAAAACATAATACATAAGTCCATTGCCTTGAGTCTAGGAAGAGGGAAGGGAAACCACGTTGAGGGGTAGACTGCGGTCTCGGGTGGAATCAGAGATGCTCTGGTCCTTTCCCTCTATCCCACCTTCTCAAGCCAAGGTTACTCAGTGACTGTAGGCAACTACTCCCCCTTTGCCTTAGTTTTTCTCAAAGATAACAGAGAAAATAATAGCCCTCTCCTCCTGTGGTTGTCCCCTTGCAGTATTTGCTAAATCTTTAGGTGGTGGGTTCTTTAATTCCTCTGGTTAAAGCTAACTTATAGAATGAATGGTGGCACATTTCCCCCCGTTTCTGTGGTACAAGACTGGAATATTTACGCCTTAACTCATCAGCGCTTTAAGGCCTCTGTAACTCTGCAGGGCCTCAAGTTCAAATTATAGGAAATATTACTAATGCTGAAAACATGGGCTTGAGCAGAGTTTATGCCAAATGGTGATGTTACTGATTTCTTTTGGAAGCTCTCAACAGAAACTGGTTGGTTTTAAGAAAATAGTTGGAAGAAGTTGAATTGTATTCTTTGAAGATAGCATTATTACTTTACTCTGATTTGGTTACTGTTATAAGCATTTTAGCCATATCGTTTCTATTGTAACGGTCATTAATACATTAAAAAGACATGTGTTAGACCATCCAAAAAAAAAAAGGAGACAGAGACTGGATATGTTTTCTATCTCTTCTCTTAATTCCACCAAATAGCTTTACTTGGGCTCCCCAGAGCCCTTTACCTGGTGTACACACAGCCTTAGTATTACCTCTAACAGCTGCACCACCCATGAGAAATCAATACCCTTTTTTGTGTTTCTATGATTTAAACTGAAAACGAGGGTTTCGACAGGATTCTTGGTGTGCTTGCCGTCTAAGTCTCAGATTTGGCAAAAGACATGTTGCCACCCTTAGTGAGCTGAGGCCTCTGCTATGGTATCAGGTGAGTAATGAACTAGCTCCAAGGTCACCCCAATTTCTGGGGCATTTATGGCATTTCTCTGTTGATTATTTACCCTGGGCGCTATCTTAAGAGCTGCAATGACCTGCAGAGGTAATACTGGCAAACTGATGATTCAACTTTTTGTCAGAATAAGGTGATCTAGGCAATGCAGTAGACTTCCCTACTGTTTTCACTCAAGCTCGGTTTTCAAGAAGGGATCTGAGTTTCTTAAGTGAGACCCTGCTTCTTCAGTCAAAGTAAAACATGCTCATAGATACACTCTTCTCACTCATGGAAAACTTCGGACAATTCTCATTTCTGCTTCTTGTCTCACTGGAAATAGAAAAAAGTGACCTAACTGGGCAGGTTCCCCTGCTGCCATTCATTCAACAAGTATCTATCAGCTCCCTTCTCTGTGCTGAACACTGTGCTACAAACAGTGTAATTTATGTAGAACAGATAGACATGGTTCCTGGCTTCTTGGCACTTGCACCACTCAGAGTGCCCGTGTGCTGAGCTACTTCAGTCGTGTCCATCTTTTTGCGACCTTAGGGACTGTGGCCCTCCAGGCTCCTCTGCCCAAGGGATTTCCCAGTCATGAATACTGGAATAGGTTGCAATGCCCTCTTTGAGGGGATATTCCCAATCCAGAGATTGAACCCACATCTCTTGCATCTGCTGCTTTGGCAGGCAGGTTCTTCACCACTAGGGCCACCTGGGAAGCACCCCCACTATACCACTGGGAGGGACCCTTCTGAAAACAGGGAAACAAATAAGCATTAACTGTGATAATTCTAAGAGATAAGCAAGCAGAATGTAGTGCTAGAGAATTATAGAGAAATAAGGTAGAGTTTGCTCTGTGTTAGGTGGTCTGTGTTAAAAAACCTGAAGGAATTTTAGTGCTTGCTACTCAAAGTGTGATCTGCAGACAAGCACAGTGACATTCCCTGGGAACTTTAGGAAAATGTAGACTCCTAGCCCCCAACCTCAGACCCACTGAACCAAAATTTGCATTTTTAACAATCAGTGTACTTGTTTTTATATTAAAGTTGAGGAACATTGTCAAAGCACTGGTTCCAACCTTGACAGCACACTGGAATCAGCTGTGGAACTTTAGAAAATTATGATGTCTGGGTCTCTCTTCCCCAGAGAATAGTTTGGTATGAGCTGTAACATGGGCCTCAGGATTATTTTTAAGTTCCCCAGAAGATTCTGAGATGAAGCAAGATTTGAGAATCAAATGACTCAATCAAATCTTCTATAGCACGGTGCCTGGCCCACTGTACCTACTTGATAAATACTTGTGAATCAATGTTTGATTCTTTAGTTTTCTCAGAGATTCCCTCCAGAGCCTGCAGGCGAGTGCAAATGTTACCCTCCTCCGACTCTGTGCTTTAGAAGAGCCACTTTCCCCAGACTGGTGAGGCCAGACCCCTAATCCAGTTGGAAGAATGAATTCAAGGACAAGTATCCCAGAGCCATCAAACTCTTCCCAATGCTGCATCACCATTCATTTGGGGCATTTTTTGGTGAAATCACAGGAGTCATAAGGGATCATCTCTCTAGTAGGGAAACACAGGTGAGGAAATGCAATCCTGGGTAGCGCTGAGCATGATTTTCCAATTCTCTGCACACATGGGGGGAGAGCCCACACCAGAGAGAAACCTCCTCAGGCCCGTTTGGTAACATTCTTGCCTAGTGAACTCGGAACAGAATGTCCCTACCCTGGCATTATCAGGGGAGATTTGAGGGATGGGAGATGTGAAGAGGGTACAAACTGTGATCAGACCAAAGATGTACATGATACAGAGCAGTGGGGAAGCCCCTGGGTACTTGCTGCACCTGTGGGAGGTAAGACGTACCCAGCCAGGAATGCGTATGTTGGTGAGCACAGCAGAACCCCCATGGCAAGGACAGTTTAGTGACGTGGGAGAGCACAGTGCGACCCCCATGTCAAGGACGATTTGGTGACCAGGGATACAATCAGCTTTCCATTGTCCAAGAATGGCCCAGACACCAGGGAGACTTGAAGGCACACAGAGCAACCCCTGAACTTGCCACAGGAGGTTGCAAAAGGTTTTCTAGTAAATAAACTTAATTCATTTCCTCCCTGTGGGTGTCCTAGGCTTTCAAGATCTCTTTTGAATAATGCTCTTTCAGGCCAAGGACAGGCAGGCAAGTTGGGGTAATACTATCAGTTGGCAGCATGGAGGAAAGGAACAAGAAGGAAATTTCGGTGACCCAGATCTGTCTCTATGGACTTCCTCAACCTTACAGGGGAAACAAAAGGTTTCAATTCCGAACATAAAATAAGCAAAATCTTGACATAGAGGAGATACCACAAGCCCCGGAAATAGTTGGTTTAACCCTTTCAGGCTTTTCAACAAACTGCTGAGTCAGCAGAACGACCACATTTCCAGCTGGAGGCTGCCCACTGTAGCGGTATGCACTAGATAAAGGCCCCATGCTTTCGGGAACATGAAAATGCTTAAACTCTGGGTCTAAGCAGAGTTGAAAATGACACAGGCAAAGAAATATGTGACTATGTTACTTCCTCAGAGATAAATGTCTTTGAAAGCAGGAATGTAGAAATCTAATGTGCACAGAGTAATACCAAGGAAACGGCATATTCTTTGAGAGTAAATCATTTCCTGTAATGTAAGTAATTCCTATCCAGTGAACTTGGTTTGTGAGTTTCCTAGTGAACTGGCATATCTAGTCTTTCCAGTGGCTGTGTGCACATGGTACCAAACCACAAGGTCAACCTCACAGGCTACAGCTCTTGGCCCATTTCACACCCTCACCTGCACCTGGGTAGCTAAGAGACCAAAAAAAAAAAAAAAAAAATCAAAAGAAAGAAAGAAACTCAAATACGCTGCCTGGTCCCACATTGCGCTCCTGACCACAAACCCGCAGTTGGATCTCACTGCTGCCCGGCAGGCACTCTATACGCTCACACCCCGTTTCCTCTCCATTATGCTTGCTGACTGTTTCCTACCTTGCCTCCCCGGAATCTTTCCGCTCTCTCCCTTATTCATCGTCCTAAGCTGATACCTACTTTGCTTCTTTTTCAAAATTAATTTTTGTTGGAGTATGGTCGCTTCATAGTGTGGTGTTAGCCTCTGCTGTACAGCCAAGTGAATCAGCCATATGTCGCCATAGATCCCCTGGTTTTAGAATGTCCTTCCCCTTTAGGTCATCACAGCTCAATGAGTAGAGTTCCTTGTGCTATTCAGTGGGTTCTTGCTAGTTATCCATTTTATACATAGTCTCAATTATATACATGTATCAATCTCAACCTCCCAGTCTGTCACACCTCCTACCTTTCCCCTCTCCATCTCCAAATGTTTATTCTGTATGTCTGGATCTATTTAATAAGATTGTCTACATCGTTTTTCTATATTCCACAATATGCACTAATAACATATTTTTTTTTCTCTTTCTGACTTCCTTCACTCTATACGACAATCCCCAGGTCCACCCACATCTTGACAAATGACCCACATTTGTTCCTTCTTATGGCTGAGTTACATTCCATCATATCTAAGTACCACATCTTCTTTATCCATTCCTTTGCGATGGACATTTAGGTGACTTTCACATCCCAGCTATTGTAAATAGCTACTTTGCTTCTCATTTCCGTTTTTTAAAAGTAGAACTCAGAAGAGAAACTCCCGTTCTCCCACGTCACGCTTCCCGACTGCTGGCATCTGTGCCCTGCCCTGTCTTCCACTTTCTCTCCTTTATGCCACTGGATAAGCTGCCAACCAAGACCAGCCACAACACTTAAGCATAAGATCTCATCTTCTCGTGTAATCTCAAGGAGTGGGCCAACCCTTCCCCTCCCTTATCACCTTGTCTGGATGCCCACAGGTATGCAAGCATTCAGTAATAGCCTCCATCTTCTTAGCCTCCTATTGACACCCCATCCCCCAGTCTCCCTCTATGACCACCGAACTCCTCTGCTTCTCTTTAGAATAAACGTTTATTCTCTTTAGAATAAAAACTTCAAAGGATTTTCAAACGAATTGTTCCTGCTGTATCTTCAGCACCTAGGACAGAATCTGGAACAGAGTAGGCGCAAAGCTTTGTCAAATGAGGGAATGGACAAACGTATGACTACAGCCATTTTATTCATTGCAGCACTGGGAACATATCAAGCAAGTCAAGTCAAGCTTAATTATCAAAATGGTTGTGCCCATGAACATAGAGAATTCCACAATACTAAGAATTCATTGTATGCTAAGCATTGTGCTAGATAAATGACATTATGAGAAAACAGGAGTTGTTTGTTACTCTACCTTCAAGAGAACTAAAGATCAATAGAGAAGGTAGTACACAGATGCAAACCAAATAATATATTTAAGAAAAATATAGCAAATCTTACCTGGAGAGAGTTTAATAATAAAAGTATTTGTGGAGGCTCTGCTCTGTTGTTCTCCTTGGAAGGAAAGTTATGACCAACCTAGACAGCATATTAAAAAGCAGAGACAGTACTTTGCCAACAAAGGTCTGTCTAGTCAAAGCTATGGTTTTTCCAGTGGTCATGTATGGATGTGAGAGGGCCAAAGAATTGATGCTTTTGAACTGTGGCGTTGGAGAAGACTCTTGAGAGTCCCCTGGACTGCAAGGAGATCCAACCAGTCCATCCTAAAGGAGATCAGTCCTGAGTGTTCATTGGAAGAACTGATGTTGAAGCTGAAACTCCTAATGCAAAGAACTGACTCACTGGAAAAGACCCTGAAGCTGGTAAAGATTGAAGGTAGGAGGAGAAGGGGACGACAGAGGATGAGATGACTGGATGGCATCATTGACTCAATGGACATGAGTTTGGGTGAGCTCTGGGAGTTGGTGATGGACAGGGAGGCCTGGTGTGCTGTGGTTTATGGCGTCGCCAAGAATTGGACATGACTGAGTGACTGAACTGAACTGAACTGCTCTGTTGTGTTTTTAGCTAACATTTTTTTAATGATTTTTTTGTGTGTGTGAACCACTTTTAAAGGCTTTATTGAATTTGTTACAATGTTGCTTCTGTCTTATGTTTTGGTTTTTTGGCTGTGGGGCATGTGAGATCTTAGTTCCCCAACCAGAGACCGAACCTGTACCCCCTGCTCCTCTAGGCAATGACTTAACTACTAGACCCCCAGAGAAATCCCCTAAGTAACATTTACTGAGTTCTTAAAGTATGCCAGAAACAATGTGCCAATATGAGGGTTTCACATTTAACTCATGTAAAGCTTACAGGCTTCCCTGGTGGCTCAGCTGGTAAAGAATCCGCCTACTGTGTGGGAGATCTGGGTTCCATCCCTGGGTTGGGAAGATCCCCTAGATACGGGAAAGACTATCCACTCTCCGGCCTTGAGAAGTCCATGGACTATATAGTCCCTGGGGTTGCAAAGAGTCAGACATGACTGAGCAACCTTCACTTTCACACTTTCACTTTCTTTAAAGTTTACAAGACAGTTATGAGAAAAATACTACTTAAAATCTCATTTTACAGAAGACAAAACTGAGTCACAGAGAGTCAAGTAACTAATCCATGATAGCACAGCATAGAATTAGTGTAATTAGATAAATAATAAACTGGAAATGTTCAAACTAAAAAACAAGAATTTAGACCTATCAATCATTGAAACACACCTATTTGTTCATCAGCTACTCAACACATGCACTACACAAAACCAATCTCTAATAGAGTATCATACTTTTGTATATAGACTCTACCTTCCAGAAAAATCACTAATGGGATGGCAGGGCCTTAGACCACTGCTTCCCAGACCTCCTTATGAATAGAGATCAACTGGGGATCTTGTTAAATACAGACTCTAGGGTGTTCTTAGTGGTTAAGAATCTGCCTGCAAATGTAGGGAACACGGGTTCCATCCCTGGTCTGGGAAGGTCCTATAGCCTGCTGGGCAACTAAGCCCATGTACCACAACCGCTGAAGCCCACTTGCCCCAAAGTTTGTTCTCCACAACAAGAGAAGCCACTGAAACGAGAAGCCGGAGCACTGTGCCCAGAGAAAAGCCTTCGAGCAGCAACAAAGACCCAGCACAGCCAAAATAAATAAATAAATTTTTAAAAATTTAAAAAATATTTACAGATTTTAATTTGGCAGATCTGGGTGGGTCCTGAAGCTCTGGCTTTCCCAAAACCTAAAGAGAGTTGGATCTGCTGGTCTAGGCTTGGTGCTTTAAGTCTCAAGCATTTAGACAAATTAGTACCTACATACAGTCTTTATTTAATCGGCCACCCTGTAACTGACAAGTAGGGAAGTCACCTCCAATGAGGAAAGTATGAGCCATAGTGAGAGATAAGCTCCTTCTGCCTATTTTGACGGTATATCAAGGGAAAAGTCAAGACTTCTTGAAAAATCTCTTTTCAAGTGAACAGTTGTTGCCAATTTTTATGTCGTTTATAGTTTCTTCAGAAAAAAAATTACTCGGTGATGAAATTGGCTTAATCCCCAGACCTTTAACTTATCTATTGTTCCCACTAGACCAACAGTTAGCTCTTAAAATACCTTCTCAGTTTATCTTTAACCCAGAAGCATGGGGCTTTTCCTGGTCTTTGGCTGGCCCCTTGCTTCCCCAGCCTAAACAGAAGTCTACCCTGCTGCGGTCACCTTTCCTGCTGGCTGCTAAGGGAACTTTAGGGAAACAAAAGCAAAGAAGTTCTGGCTCCCTGCACCCCCATCCAGGAGGCCTTCGTGCTTTGAGATTCCGCTGAGAGGCTCCTAAGGTGAAGTTACCCCAAGAGCTGAGCACTCCCCTCATACTTCACAGGCACAAGGGGGTTAGAAGGTTAAGGGAGCCTGCCCTTCAAAGCGTTTCACAAAGATTAACTAATCCAGACAACAGCCAACCTCTGGCAGAGCAGAGCAACGGGTGATCTACACTTGCAAGGGGAAGCTAGCCCCAGGCAGTCAGGGAACTGGGATTTCTACAGACAGGAGGAAATGTCAAGCACAGATCGAACAGCATCCCAGAATCGTGTGTATATGTATAACCATACAAATAGAATATATTACATATAATAATGTAATTACAAAAGAGTATATTTTATTTTACAAATTCATTCTATATATATTTTATCCCATACAGGGGCTTCCCTGGTAGCTCAGTGGTAAAGAATTCACTTGCTAATAGAGGAAATGAAGGTTTGATCCCTTGGTTGGGAAGATCCCCTGGAGAAGGGAATGGCTACCCACTCCAATATTCCTGCCTGGAAAATCCCATGGACAGAGGAGCCTGGTGGGCTACAGTCTATACGGCTGCAAATAGTCAGACATGACTTAGCAACTAAGCAACAACAATCACATATATACTTGTGTGTGTGTGTTTGCATGCATGCTCAGTGGTGAAGGCATGCCTGACCCTTTGCTACACCATGGACTATCGCCCACGAGGCTCCTCTGTCCCTGGGATTTCCCAGGCAAGAATATTAGAGTGGGTAGCCATTCCCTTCTCCAGGGGATCTTCCTGACCCAGGGATTGAAACCTGATCTCTTGCATCGCAGGCAGACTCTACTATCTGAGCCACCAGGGAAGCTGGTATATATGCATACAAACATACATATTACTCTGGGCTGAATTATGTCACTCCAAGACTCACATTGAAATCCTAAACTTCAGTACCTTAGAATATGACTAATTAAAATAAATTGAGCTCAATGGGATAGGCTCTAACTCAATATGATTTGGGTTCTTACAAAAAGTGGAAGCTAGGATACAGATGATGCACAGAGGAAACACCATATGAGAACAGAGGGAGAAGGCCGACATCTGCAAGCCAAAGAGAGGCTTCAGAAGGAACCAACTGTGCTGACAATGTGATCTTGAACGTTAGCCTTCAGGATTGTTAAAAAAAAAAAAAAGTACATTTTTGTCATTGCTTCAATTCAGTCGCTCAGTCGTGTCTGACTCTTTGGGATCCCATGGACTGCAGCATCCCAGGCCTCCCTGTCCATTGCCAACTCCCAGAGTTTACTCAAACTCATATCTGTTGAGTCAGTGATGCCATCCAACCATCTCATCCTCTGTTGTCCCCTTCTCCTCCCACCTTCAATCTTTCCCAGCATCAGGGTCTTTTCAAAAGAGTCAGTTCTTCACATTAGGTGGCCAAAGTATTGGAGTTTCAGCTTCAACATCAGTGCTTCCAATGAATATTCAGGACTGATCTCCTTTAAGATGGACTAGTTGGATCTCCTTGCAGTTCAAGGGACTCTCAAGAGTCTTCTCCAACACCACAGTTCAAAAGAATCAGTTCTTTGGTGCTTGGCTTTCTTTATAGTCCAACTCTCACATTCATACATGGCTACTGGAAAAACTATAGCTTTGACCAGATGGGCCTTTGTTGGCAAAGTAATGTCTCTGCTTTTTAATATGCTGTCTAGGTTGGTCATAACTTTTCTTCCAAGGAGCAAGCGTCTTTTAATTTCATGGCTGCAATCACCATCTACAGTGATTTTGGAGCCCAAAAAATAAAGTTTGTCACTATTTCTACTGTTTTCCCATCTATTTGCCATGAAGTGATAGGACCAGATGCCATGATCTTAGTTTTCTGAATGTTGAGTTTTAAGTCAATTTTTTCACTCTCTTCTTTCACTTTCATCAAGAGGCTCTTTAGTCCTTCTTTACTTTCTGCCATAAAGATGGTGTCATCTGCTTATCTGAGGTTATTGATATTTCTCCCAGCAATCTTGATTCCAGCTTGTGCTTCATCCAGCCCAGCATTTCTCATGATGTACTCTGCATGTAAGTTAAATAAGCAGGGTGACAATATTTAGCCTTGATATACTCCTTTCCCTATTTGGAACCAGTCTGTTGTTCCATGTCCAGTTCTAACTGTTGCTTCCTGACCTGCATATAGATTTCTCGAAAGGCATGTCAGTGGTCTGGTATTGCCATCTCTTTAAGAATTTTCCACAGTTTATTGTGATCCACACAGTCAAAGCTTTTGGCATAGTCAATAAAGCAGAAGTAGATATTTTTCTCGAATTCTCTTGCTTTTTTGATCATCCAGTGAATGTTGGTGATTTGATTTCTTGTTCCTCTGCCTTTTCTAAATTCAGCTTGAATATCTGGAAGTTCATGGTTCATGTACTATTACAGCCTGGTTTGGAGAATTTTGAGCATTACTTTGCTAGCATGTGAGATGAATGCAATTGTGTGGTAGTTTGAACTTTCTTTGGCATTGCCTTTCTTTGGGATCGGAATGAAAACTGACCTTTTCCAGTCCTGTGGCCATTGCTGAGTTTTCCAAATTTGCTGACATATTGAGTACAGCACTTTCAGAGCATCATCTTTTAGGATTTGAAATAGCTCAACTGTAATTCCATCACCTTCACTAGTTTTGTTCATAGTGGTGCTTCCCAAGGCCCATTTGACTTCACATTCCAGAATGTCTGGCTCTAGGTGAGTGATCACACCATCGTGATTAACTCGGTCATGAAGATCTTTTTTGTATAGTTCTTCTGTGCAGTCTTGCCACCTCTTCTTAATATCTTCTACTTCTGTTAGGTCCATACCAATTGTGTCCTTTACTGTTCCCATCTTTGCATGGAATGTTCCCTTGGTATCTCTAGTCTTGCCCATTCTACTGTCTTCCTCTATTTCTTTGCATTTTCAATGAGGAAAAGAAAGCCTTGCTGAGGAAGGCTTTCCTATCTCTCCTTGCTACCTTTGGAACTCTGCATTCAAGTGGGTATACCTTTCCTTTCCTCCTTTGCCTTTCTCTTCTCTTCTATTCACAACTATTTGTAATGGAAGCCTCCTAATCTATTGTATTTTTGTTATGGCAGCCTGAGCAAACTGTCACACATGCACACACACACACTCTTGTCCTTCGTTGTTTAGTTACTCAGTTGTGTCCAACTCTTTTGCAACCCCATGGGCTGTAGTCTGCCGGGCTCCTCTGGCCATGATATTTCTCTGGCAAGGATACTGGAGTGAGTGGCCATCTCCTGCTCCAGGGGATCTTTAACAGGGATCAAACATGAGAGTCCTCCATTGGCAGCCAGTTCTTTACCACCGAACCACCTGAGAAGCATGCACGCATGTGCACATGCGCAGACACACACACTGTGACGGCAAAGTCTGGAAAAAGAGACAAGCATATTTCAAAAGATTTACTGCCATAACGTTACCATAAATGATAAAATAATATTATCTAAGAGTCAAGGCTTTATGGCCACCCTCTATAGGTATGAACTCTCACACACACCTTGCCTTGTGCTTGCTCTAGGAGGGAGAATGGCGTTTTAAATAAAAAGTCAGCTGATGAGGTGAGAAAGGGCTCAGGAGTGCTACCACATTGCTTTCTGCCAAATCGGGAGTGGGAAGGAGTGTCCTCAGTCCTGGCCGACAACTTCTTTGGAGTTATCTTTCCTCTGTTGCCCCTTGGGTTCTCTTTGACATTATCCCATTAAGTGGACCAAACACACACCTTCACTTTAACTAAATAGGCTCCTTGCCTTGGGCTTCTTTGTTCATTGCTAACATCCTTCCTAGACTCTCTCCAGTGAAGCCTTGGGTTGAGGGAGACTTACGCTGTTTGGGGATGGTTAATCATTTCCAAGAATCTGGAAAAACTTTGACCACCATTATGTACAGAAACTGAAATGTAAAAATGAAACCCAAACCCCAGAGACAAGAAGACAGATGACAGAAAGGAGAATAACCGAGCTTGACCAATTCAGTTATGGCAAATATATGACTTTAGAGAAAAAGAAAAGTCCTCTTCTTTTCTGTCATAGTCATGATTGTAAAAACAGCACTGTCATCATTTTGCTAAATGAGGAAGTCTAAAAATAAGTATTTTAGATTAAGTTAACAACTTACCATGAGATCTCATGTCACTGAAAGTGAAATGAAGGGAACTCAGATATTTAAAGATTATGTTATGTAAACCAGAGACATTCTGTAGCTTACCTCATGTAATTTTCATCATAATCATGTGAAGTAGATTTTGTTGTCCTCAATTTGTACATAAAGAACTACAGAGAAATTAAATATAGACATTACCAGTTGAATTACTCAACAGACATTAGTGTTTTCTCTCTTGCTGCCATTCATCATGGAATACGGAAAAGGTAAACATTTGTTTTCTCTCTTATTGTCTCTAGGGATAGCCTGACTGTATGACAAAGTTCTAGTTAATGATATGTAACTATATGCAGAAGATTACCAAATTGATATTGATAGTCTAGACTTCTAATCTAAATCCAGATTTTTGTATCCAACTTCCTGCTTAATATCCTTGTGTAAGAACCTCAGCCTAACAGGTTCTATCTGTCTTGGGCTTCCTAGCTGTATCTGCCATCCAAGTAAATGCCAACTCTGTTTTCCCATGTGCACACACCTACAAATGTGGTCATCCTTGTCTCCCTTTCTTTTGCCCTCCACCCATATCCAATCAACCTTCAGATTCAGTAGCTCTTTTGCTTCTCATTGCCCCCACTGCTGCTGTCTGCTCCAAGTCACCAATATCTCTTGCTTAGACACCTCTTTGTTGTTGTTCAGTTGCTAAGTTGTGTCTACTTCTTTGTGACCCCACGGACTGTAGCATCCCAGGCTCCTCTGTTCTCCACCGTCTCTCGGAGTTTGCTCAAATTCATGTCCATCGAGTCGGTGATGCTACCTAACCAACTCATCCTCTGCCACCCTTTTCTCCTTTTGCATTCAGTCTTTCCCAGCATCAGGGTCTTTTCCAATGAGTCGGCTCTTCACATCAGGCGACCAAAGTATTGGAGCTTCAGCTTTAGCAACAGTCCTTCCAATGAATATTCAGGGATGATTTTCTTTAGGATTGACTGGTTTGATCTTGTTGTCTAAGGGACTTTCAAGAGTCTTCTCCAACAGCACTCTTCAAAAGCATCAATTCTTTGGTGCTCAGACTTCTTTATGGTCCAACTCCCACATCCTTCCATGATTACTGAGAAAACCATAGCTTTGATGATACTGACTGTGTCCATGTTTGCATCCTGTCTCTTCCTTGAGTTATGTCTCAACGCAGTACCCAGAATGAGTCTGTTACATGGTAAATCAGACCACTCCTTCCTCTGCTCACCATGGTTCCACAGCTTCTGTCTCATTCAGAGTAGAAGCCAAAGTCACCACAGAAGCTCAGAAGTCTCATGTAACGTGCTGCCATACCTACTTGATCTCAGGTTGCACCCTCTCCCCTTAGCTCTGATCCAGCCACATTGATCTTGCATCAGAACTTTGCACTTAATAAATTCCTTCTCTGGAAAATTTTTCCACAATCTAGTTGCATGTTTTACTCCTTAAATACCTTCTTGTCTTTATTCAAATGTCACCCTCTCAGTGGCTCCTTTTTCACTCACTCTATTTAGGTTGTTTTTTTCTGGGTGGGGGGCACACCACCATGCGCGATATTTGGTTCCCTGTCCAGGGACTGACCCTGTGGCCCTTGCAGGGAAGCTGAGTCTTCCCTGGACTGCCAGTGAAGGAGTCCTTTACTCATTTAAAGTGCAGCTGCTCCCCGCTACCACGAACCAGAACATGCTACCTTCTTCCTGGTTTTATTGTGTCTATAGTTTTTACCATCATCAAATACTATTTATTTAACTTCTTTGTCTTGCTTACTGTCTGTCTCTCCCTAGTAAAATGCCAGCTTCATTTGGACAAAGATGTGTTTTATTATCTATAGGATCACTTAGAATAATGCCTGACCTGAAATAGCTGCTCAATAAATATATGATTAATTGACTAATTAGTTCATTAATGTTAGAGGATTAGGGGGAAATAATTGTCTTCTTTATGTAAAGGATAGACAACAGATAACATTTCTGCTAGCTTTTAAAATGCTGAGAACAGATGGAAAAATGTTAGGTCATGTGTGCCACATAAGCATCACCTACAATCTCTTATCGCTAAACATGTCAGATATGAGGAAATTATCATCTTATTCATGTAAACCAAGTGCCAGAAAACTAAGCCCCACAGGCAAACTTTGGTTTCCAGCTTGTTTTGTATAAATAAAATTTTATTGGAATATAGTCACATATATTTACATAATGTCTGTGGCAGAGTTATATGGCTCACAAAGCCTAAAAGATTTACTATCTGCCCCTTTACAGAAAAAGTTTTTCAATTCTTGATGTAAGCAAGAGTTAGTAGAGTTTTATTTTCAGTCAACTGCATTTTGGGTCCATGTGCTGT
This sequence comes from Antilocapra americana, assembly GCA_007570785.1. Taxonomy (NCBI): domain Eukaryota; kingdom Metazoa; phylum Chordata; class Mammalia; order Artiodactyla; family Antilocapridae; genus Antilocapra; species Antilocapra americana. The sequence continues at coordinate 13,799,498 of ML664180.1, forward strand.
TCAGCTGTCCCACCGTGGGGAGCAAAACTGAATGACAATCCCATCTGCTGCCCCCTGGATTCATGACCACATTTTTGGGATCTGTGCTTCAGGCAAACTGCTTTTACCCAATGTCTAAGCACAGATGTCATTTCTGCAAGATTCAGGGATCTTACGACAAGTGACTTTGGCTCAAAGACACCCAACTGCTTGGCCAAAACTTCCTTTCAACAGTTCAGGAATTGAAGACTCTTCTGAACCAGACTTTCCTCCTCCTCTCCTTCCCAGGGGTCAGACTACCGCTCTCCCCACATACTCTTCTACCTTATTTTCCTCCTTCACAAGTGTTTTCTCCAATAAATCTCTGCCATGTCTGGTCTTATTTTGCCTTCTGCTTCTCAGAGGACCCTCTAATAGCATTAGTATTCTTGACCCAATGCTTGTGTTAGTTCAAATCCTTGACTACAGAGCTGCTAAGAAGTGATTTTTAGACTCAAACCAACATGGACCTGACACAAAAGCTCATACTTCCTCATATTATCGTTCTAATATCATTAGTCCTCCAGCCACTAATTTCACTTCCCTCCTTATATTCATTCATTCAATAAGGAATTTACAGTACCTTAACGGTCATGGGCCATATTTTATTCAGTCTCTACTCCAACACCTAGCAGAGCTTATCAAACAGTTGGCAACTTTGGAATGGATGAATGAATAAATGGCTGAACAAATATTTATTGGATATCTAAAATGTGTACCTTCGGGTAAAGGTTTTACTGTGTATAAAATCTAGTTGGAGAAATGCTGTACACATGACCATGTACAAGAGTAACCCAGTTGTGTTGCCTAAAATGTACTAATAGATAAGAGTCTGGTGACAACAGGATCAGCAAGGAGATTATTACAATAGCACTGACAGGAGATAATAAGGGGCTGAACTTGATCACACAATGGGGATTGAATTAAAAGGAACATAAGAGCAAGATTTTCTAAAAATGAGTGTTTAGCAGGCCATTAATTAGTCACAGAAGTCAAGCAAGAATAAGGAGCAAGATGACTCAAAGATCCTGAGCCTCGATGACTGGACACAAACCAGTGTCATTTGCCAACATAAGGATTTTAATAAATGGAGCTAGTTTGTTAGGCAAGAGTTTACCAATTCTGTTGGGAAACAGGACGACCGTTCAACAGGAATCACTTAAAAAATTATTAGAAAAGTGAGATTCGCGTCAGGAAGGGCTGCCAGGGTCAGAGACAGTCTTGAAAGCCATTCCACTCAGAGAAGACAGTTGTAATTATGAGTTAGGATTGTTATTGTTGTTTAGTCTCTAAGTCATGTCCAACTCATCTAGACACCATGGACTGCAGCCTGCCAGGCTCCTCTGTCTATGGGAGTTTCCAGGCAAGAATGCTGGTGTGGGCTGCCATTTCTATCTCCAGGGGATCTTCCCAACCCAGGAATTGAACCTAGGTCTCCTGCATCTTCTGTGTTGGCAAGAGGATTCTTTACTGCTGTGCCACTGGAGAAGCCCCAAATTCTATGATGGAGTGTATGAAAAAAAAAATTAAAATCGAGTGTGATACCTACATGTAAGAGATGAGAAGTGGAAAAAAAAAAAAGAAAAGAAAAACATAAAGAAAGTAGTAAAGGAATAAATAAGGAAAGAATGAGAATCAAAATAGTGAGATGGTCCAGAGATCAGAGAAAAGAGAGTTTCACAAAGAGAGTGGTCAATGATCGCAAAGAATGCAGATAATCTAGATAATATGCATTAGAGAGCACATGGGAACACATGAAAAAGTTTAACTAAATGAGAGCTTAAAGAATCAGCATGATCCAGCATTAGTTTATCAGCTTGCTTTAGTTTGTTTGTCTTTACTTTCTTTTTCTCTAAAGAAAAATAGACTTCATGTTTTCTTGTAAAACTTCTATGGAGGCAAGAAGCTGAAGAGAATGAAAAAGGAGATGACCGAGATGGCAGGCTTCAGAGGGGGAAGGATGGGGTGGAGAATGATAATGAGGAGTCTAGTTTTGAAAAGGAAGAGGAATCCATGCTCCCTCCAAATCAGAAAGGAAGGACGAGAGCATCTGTCCTTCTCCACGTGAGTGCTATTCATCATCGGAGACACACTGTCATTTAACTCTGACATTTACCAACCCTAAAAGAAGGTCAGATCTGATCTAAGCCACCTCCTCACATATACTCTAATGGAAGAAAGTGAAGAGGAATTAAAGAGCCTCTTGATGAAGGTGAAAGAGGAGAGCGAAAAAGTGGGCTTAAAACTCAACATTCTAAAAACCCCCTAAGATCATGTCATCTGGTCCATCACTTCAATGCAAATAGATGGGGGAAAAGTGGAAATAGTTTCAGATTTTATTTTCTTGGGCTCCAAAATCACTGCAGATGGGGACTGCAGCCATGAAATTAAAAGCTGTTTGCTCCTTGGAAGAAAAGCTATGATCAACCCAGACAGCATTTTAAAAAGCAGAAACAGTATATTAAAGACCATAGTTAAAGCTATGGATTTTTTAGTAGTCATGTACGGATGTAAGAAGTGGACCATAAAGAAGGCTGAACACTGAAGAATTGATGTTTTTGAACAATGGTGTTGGAGAAGACTCTTGAGAGTCTCTTGGACCACAAGGAGATCCAACCAGTCCATCCTAAAGGAGATCAGTCCTGAATATTCACTGGAAGGACAGATGCTGAGGCTGAAACTCCGATACTTTGGCCACCTGATGTGGAGAACTGACTCATTGAAAAAGACCCTGATGCTGGGAAAGATTGAAGGCAGGAGAAGGGGATGACAGGAGATGAGATGGTTGGATGGCATCACTGACTTAATGGGCATGAGTTTGAACAAGCTCTGGGATATAGTGAAGTATAGGGAGGCCTGGAGTGCTGCAGTTCATGGGGTCACAAAGAGTTGGACATGAACAACAACAACAGCAATCCAGCCATACTGACACTGAGCCTAACAGATCTATCTTTCTTTTGCATTTGAATATGCTGTGCACCCATGCTAAAAACACAACGCTCATCTAGCTAAAACTTTCATGACTACACAGATGGAAGCAATAAAATAAAGGAAAAAACCAAGTCATCACATATGAATGCAGAAATTGCCTTGATTTCATCAAAAGAAAAATGGTAAAAAGCAGTAGGAAATGGACTCCTTTATGTCTGGATGGCGGATGTCTTAACAAGTCGCCTTCATTTGCTTCTAAACGGTGATCTTACTAATGAATTTTTGTGGGTTATTAAAAACAGACATTTTATTCAAAGTCTTAAATACCTTCATGTAGACTTTAGGTTGCCATTATAGAAAGTCTCAAAGTTACTTTAGTGGGGGTGGTTCATATGTTGCTGGAAGTCTTAAACTAGGTTGTGAATTCTCATTAGTGCCCTTTCTCAAATAGATGTTTCAGAAAATGTCAGTTTCTCAATTAGTATTTTTCTAATTTCTTGAACTATTACATTTTTTTTTATTGGTTTTGCCATACAATGACATGAAACCACCATGAGTTTACACATGCTCCCCCTCCAGAACCCCCCTCCCTCCTCCCTCCCGATTCCCTCCCCCTGGGAAATCTCGGTGCACCAGCCCCGAGCATCAATCCTGGGCTGGCGATTGATTTCACATATAATAATTAACATGTTTCAATGCCATTCTCCCATATCATCCCACCCTTGCCCTCATCCACAGAGTCCACGAGTCTGTTCTATACGTCTGTGTTCCTTTTGCTGTCTCGCATGCAGGGTTCTTGCTGCCATCTTTCTAAATTCCATATATATGCGTTAGTATACTGTGTTGTATACTATTGCTGTATAGTATTGTTGTTTTTCCTTCTGGCTTACTTCACTCTGGATAATAGGCTCCAGTTCCGTCCACCTGAGTAGAACTGATTCAAATAAATTTTTTTTTTAATGCTGAGTAATAGTCCATTGTGAACGATTACATTTTAACGTGGGGATGGTCTGGGAGACTGGAATTGACATCTATACACTACTATGTATAAAAAAGATAACCAATGAGAACCTACTCTATAGCATAAGGAATTCTACTCAATGCTCTGTGGTGACCTAAACAGGAAGGAAATCCTAGAGAGGATATACTTTGCTGTACAGCAGAAACTAATACAACATTATACAGCAACTATACCTCAATCAAAAAAAAAATTTTTTAATACAGAGTGTGCCACAGTGATGCCACAAAATTTAAGTCAAAATTGTTAATTCAACCGACAGATTTTATCAGTGGGGGGATGGGGACAGGCTGGTGAGGAGGGAAACGAAGAAGAAGACGTGGGAGGGCTTTGCTTGTTTACTCCTAACAAGAAAATTTTTCAAGAGTAAATGCCACCTTCCCGGATTCTTTCTAGTGTTTCCAGTCAGTGGGGTTGTTCTAATGAGCCCAGATTGAGATTAAAGCAATTGCTGCAATTTTGATTTCAAAAGCCCTTGCCAATAACGACGTCTCCATTTGGGGGAGGTGAAGTGGAACAAACTAGAAGTTAGGAATCAAGACACTTGGACTCCATTCCTGGCTCTGATCATTCACTGTGTTGTAACCTTGGGCCAGCGGTTCTTCCCAGGTACCGGTACACGGCCCAGGCGCCCCCAGAAAGCAGAAGTGCCCCCAGAAGCGATGCCTTAGGCGAATCATTTCAACTTTGTGAAATTCCACTTCCTCAAGTCTAACAAGAGGACATGGGACTCGCTAGGGAATTCTGAATTCTTGCCGCACATTAAAAAAACACTCGAGGCTCTTTAAAAAATAAAGATAGAATCCGTCCCATCCCAGACCAACTGTATCAGAATCTCTGGGAGTGGGGTCCATGCACTGGTGCTTCTTTAAGATCTTTAGGTGGTTCTCAAGTTCAGCCAGAGTCCAGAACCTCTGCAGTGGCCTTCAGGCTCAAATTTCAATAGATTAACAATTTACGAGGGACAGAAAGTAAGAAGTCATCAAACTTGGGGCCTAATTTACGAGAGTGGATTCCTGCATGAGGAGTTTGGGTCTTGAGAGCTGCAGAGAGAGTAGAGAAGTGGAGAATTCCAGGTGAGTGGAAAGTTCTAGCAAGCCTTAAGGGCAGACCTCTAGCTAGTCTTGTGAAGTGCAGGACAAGCACATTACATGAGCTGAAAACACAAAGACTGTGTTGAGGAGAAATTAGAGAGGAAGATGTAAAAATGAAGCCAGTTGATGGAGGTAGAAGGCGATAGTCTGGGTTCTTTCTTGTGCCCTGGACGCGCTGCAGACAGCCTTTCCCCAAGCTTGCTCTGGCCTTCACTGGCAGGCGGAGAGGAGGTTGAATGCAAGTAAAGTGATGAGGGGTTGCTGCCACCATTCAGACGGGAACCTCTGGGGTGGTTAGTAGCAACCATTATGAACTAGAGCTGACCCACGGCATTTTTCAGAAGGCGAAGGGGATCAAGTTCAAAATGCTACTGATGTTAATCACACAAATGGGAAACCTGAGACTCAGGAACTACCTGTAGGAAAAACTGATGGTTTTAACTTGCTATTCTTTTTGCCGCTCAGCATATTTTCGGTCTTGTATTTGGACCAAAGCAGGTGGCTCAGGGGTAGAGAGTCCGCGTGCCAATGAAGGAGATGCAGGACATGTGGATTTGTTCCCTGGGCTGGAAAGATGCCCTGGAGTAGGAAATGGCAACCTGCTCCAGTATTTTTGCCTGGGAAACTCCATGGACAGAGAACCCTGGCGGGCCACTGTTCCTGGGGTCAGAAAGAGTCAGACACAACAGAGCATGCACATATTCATTCTGTGTGGACACATTTGGACAACACCAACTCACCTTTGCCACGAGTGGACCTCAGAGAGGGAGAAAGGAGGGCAATCCTGCTCTGTTCTCTGCTCTGAGATATTTCAGATCAGTGAGGCTCACCACGGCCTAAAGTTGAGTTTCCCCATACTTCTTAGCCTCTAGACACATTTCAATGTATACCTAGGTCCTCCAGGAGAAATATGAAAGAGACAGTTAGTACAAACCTCGAAAAACTGGTGAGGCCACCCCTTTCCAATCAGCTTAAGGGGGTGTCTGCAGTCTGCAGATCTGACTGAGCCCTTGTCTGCAAACATTTGAACATCCCTGATTTGGACTCAGTAAGCGAGAGCCTGCCTGAGAATCTCCCACAATTGGGCATCAGTCCTTAATAGCAGCAAAAGCTAGACAGTAAGATGATTGTGTCTCTTCAAAAGGTGTCAGATGATTAATAACTAGGTTTACATCTTATTGTAGATATGACAGCAAAGATAAACACAATCAGGGCAGAATCTTCAGGATGGGAAGTGATACACGGTAGAACTTACAAAGTCCATCCATGCCATGGATGTTATTTCGTCATTGCCCAGGAACATCACTGGTGGTCTCGTTTCCCTACATTGTCAAATACTAGAAGCAAAATAGCAGTACTGAAGAGGAAATAACAAAGTCTAACACGATCCTTCTTAGATGCTGGGAGCATTTGTTCTACCTCTTGGGAGTCTCAGCACCCGATTGCAGCTGTGAAAGCAGCAATAACAGCAATAATAATACCCTCTGGGCTCTGGAGGGTACATAGGGTTCTTGTGGCAGCAAAGAAGGGAGTGTTGGAGCTAGGTGACCTTTTGCCAGGAATTCCTCCAAGAAATTGTTCAGGTCATTTATGTCACTGAACTATATAAGCCATCTTTTAGACAGTAAAAAACAAAACATACACATATCAAAAAACAAAAAGGAAAGGAAGGGAAAGAAAATAATCAAAACAGCACAGGATAATATTCTTTGCCATACAGGATTTTAAATGCTGTTTGCCCGTTTTTTGTTTTCTTTTGGGGGGGACGAAATTAAGCACTCCCAATTTATTTTTGTCCATTCTGACACAATGTTTTTAAAAAAAAAATACTTTGTCACTAAGATGGGACTAATGCATTTTAACTTTGGTCATAGCATTTCTTTCTTCCTTCCTTTTTCTTTCCTTCAGTTTTCCTTTCTTCTTTCTTTCCTCTTCCTTTTTGGCTGTTCCATAATAAAGGGCTCATGCAATGAAATCGGGACTGTTGCTTTGCCATGATTATACCACAGCCAGACACCCACGTCTTTGCAAGCCACTGCGACCAATTGCATTTACTAAACGGCAGTGGTAGCCCAGGTTCATGATAAGTTAAGAATCTCACATTTTAACTCAAGATATGCAACATAGAAACATGGAAAAAATATTCATCGTTTCAGGCATATTTTGCCTTGTACAAGTCAATTTCAGATTCCGTTTGGTCAAAAATTCTGTTACAGCTGAAATAACATTGTTGTAGGAATTGGCAAAACTATCGTGGACACCAGAGAATATTCCGTGAAGCCTCTTAAGTTATAACTGAAGTTGGGATTAGAGCCAAGAAACATTGTGAAAAAGGCAAAGTGGGTCTTCTGTGCCTCTTTCCTTTCAGCGAGCACTGTTTCCAGGTCCCTTTCCGTCTTCAGAGTATGTCGGTCTTGATCATGTGCAAGTCAATCAATTTCTAATGATCAGAGCGTGACATCAGGACATTTCTCCACAGTGGGGCACAAGGGATCACTACAGTCCTGCTGGTGAGCAAGAAACATGACCTTGATGTATACGAGTGGCTCACTGCTGATTTCTAGTAAGCTAAGCCATGTTTTCATGGCTTGGGAAAGAAAGAGCTAAAAGGCAAGTTGGGGTTCATTCTCAGCGTTGATCCTCTCGATGCTTTTACACAATACATATGCAGTGACGGCTAGAAAAGGCCCTTGTGTGACCCTCTACACACCTAATGTTAACATTAGGTGGAGTTACGGGAAAACGGAGAGCTGAAGTAAAGAAAAGAGATGGCTGGTGTGTGGACTAAGGGTTTAAAGAGTGAGAACTAAACTTCAGAAGTGTTTTTATGGAGGATGAAGGACAAGGAAAAGTGATCAGTAGGCTATGTTAGGAGGATTATTAGTAGAGGAGAATTAAAAGATCAATCAAAAGGCTCACTTGCAGTCAGGATAAACGGCAGCCTCTGTTTGCAACAGCAGAGGATCGCTGAGAACAAAAACAGCAGCAAAACAGACGCGGTTCGCGTGCACCCAGACTCCGTCACTCTTTGTCTCCGGGGCGCTGTCTTTGCTTCCTCCTTTTCTAAGATGATTATTGAAGTTAAGGCGGGGAGAAATGTGTCCTCCAAGCTGAAGCTACAACAAAAGTATTTTCTCACGTTGGTATTTGTGACATGCCTTTATTGCCGTGGAATTTGAGGGGAGTTAGCCCTTGCGTCAGTTATGTCCAAGAATCCCTCAGTAAACAGAGTGGCAGAGCTGACTTCTGGTAAGGGTAAGTCTATTGTTCCTTGGGTGCTAAGTGTTCAAAAAGCAAAAGCCTAGTAAAAATACCTCTGCGACTAAGAATAAAACATCCATAAAAGTGAAAATAAGTGACCAAACCCACTTTACGGTCTGTGTTAGTCAAGTTTCTTGCAAATAACTCTGTGCAGTAAGGGTCAATGCTTGTCTGTAAAGTTAAGGTGGGGACATTAAACGTTAAACATTCTTAGCTTACACTTGGCCAGAATGTCCCATTAGCACATTAACAGTAAATTCAGAGAAACTCAAAACCCGTGCAGAAGACAAAGTAGCTCCTGACCTGAGCATCCGTTCAGGGATTCTGATCCCAAATTGCTAAACGCACTACTGTTTCATTCCCAGAACCCATCCAACAACCCAGACCAGCCACAGTCACACATTCTTTCATCGACTCATTTAACAAATATTTATCATGCCTCCGGTATGAGCAAGGCACTCTATTAATGCTATGAGTGTGTAAAGATGAAAAGACACAGAACCAAGTGTGGGAGGGACGTGTAAATCAACAATGAGCGTGTAGGGTGCTGCCGGGCTGGGGTAGAGGTAGGGCCCAAAGAGACCACACAGGTGAGGGCACCTACCTCAGCCCGCAATCGGCAAGGAAGCCGGGGGATGACATTCCAAGTATGAATAAAGAGTCCCACAAGATCAAGAATTTCAGGGGCACAAGGTATGTGTAAAAGAGCAACAGGAGATGGTGTTGTCAGTTTAGGGCATCTTAAGACCCCTGTGTTTCCAAGTGTTTCCTCATTAACTCGATGCTTGAAATGGTCTCATCTCTGATGACTATAAATTAAGGTTTTGTTAATATGGAAATATTTTTGGAAGGAGTAAAATATCTGAGTATTACTTGCCACCAGAATTTTGACTTAAATTAGCAAGCCCTGAGAGAATAAATCATCAGATAAGAAAGTGTCATGGAGGAGATAAAAGGAAAGACAAGATGAGCCTAAACATAAAAGGTACAGTGGACCAGCTCAGTAGACACCCAAAGTCAGGGAAAATGGTTCTGGATTCTTGAAGAAATCTGTACCAACAGAGAAAAGGAGAGTGTAATAAGAAGCAAGTGTTAGTCGTTCAGTTGTGTTTGCAACCCCATGGACTGTAGCCTGTCAGGCTCCTCTGTCCCTGGAATTCTCCAGGCAAGAATACTGGAGTGGGTAGCCATTCCCTTCTCCAGGGAATCTTCCTGATCCAGGGATGGAAACCGGGTCTCCCCCCTTGCAGACAGGACCTTAAGAACAGACCATATCATTATTGCCAGCTCATTTAGACAGATGTCATGGCATCAGGAAGCACTCACCATTAGCCACTGAGCCGTTGTGATGCCTGAACACAGGGTCAAAGTCATCATATAGTCATTTCTTATTGCAATCTGCCAGGCAGGCGGCCTTACTGCAGTGCTTTTGAAATTTCAAAGGGAGAACATGGATTACTTCAGGGTCTTATTAAAATGCAGAGTCTAATTCAGCAGAGCTAGCATGCTTGGAAAATTTACGTTTCTCATGATCTCCCGAGTGATGCTGAGGCCATGGGTTCCGAGATCCTGCTTGGAGTCCCCAGAGTCAAGCAGGCTGACCTCCCTGACATCACCCACAGCTGTTCTCTTGTCTCCATGTGCTCTGTTATTATCTTAGTTCAAGCTCTCTCTGCCTCTCCCCTGCAGAAGTATTTCTGGACCAATCTATTCTGCACACAACCCATTTATATATATCTCACCCTGGGTTGCCCATGTGCAGAGTCCTCACTACTCACAGGCCAAAGCAGGGCCAGGGGTTCCTGTCCGCATCCCCTCCTCCTTTGACTTCCTAACCCCTCTCCTTGCCTCCCAGAGTCCACGTCGCATCTGCCCCACCAGAACTCCAGTACTCAGTCCCAGCGGCCTGACTCTGGATACATCTTCAGAATTGCCCTTCCCTCAACTCTCCACAGTGAGCAGGTTGACAACACGTGGCAGGGTATCCTCAGGCAGCCTGGAGGAGGCGTCCCAACAGATGTGAACAGGCTGCTTCTTTTCACCCAACAGGACGGCTCTGCATAAAACCCCAACCTTGTTGCCACAAGGATTTTGGCTGTGTGAGGTTCCTGGTGTCAGATCAGGATGCTCTCCCTGCCCTCCTACCAGGCCCATCAGCAGAACATTTCCTCTGCAGGAAAATGGGTCAAGCTCACTGTGGGGCCACAGTGCCATCTCAGGCTCCAGGGGGCCCCTGGGAGAGCAGCCTCAGAAGGTCTTATCAAGCCTCAGCATCTCAAAGCCCCCTGCAGCGCTGCTAACCTAAAGCGATAACCAACCCGGCAGAGTTAATAATTAGTTACAAGCAGTGAAAAGCCAAACACATCCTCAGCTCCAGTCAACAACAGGGAGGCAATAGAAATACCAGCCAACTGGGGGCCTGGCAAAGGAGATGAAAGAAAGACAAATAAGGATGAGGGGAAGGTCCAGCCAAATCCAGAGACTCAAGGGTGTGAATGCCAGGAAAGTGGAACTTGTATCTCAGACTCGTGCAGTCTCGTTGTCTCTCTTCCATCAAAATTATGTTAGCAATTGAACTTTTGCACAGACAAGAACCATGAGCGACCATATCTTTCCACACAACGGGGCTGATTGCAACAATGCCTACGGAATCCCCAACTGGAAATAGCTGGGTGTCTCACAGTCCTTTTGGAATCACAATGAAATCAGAACAGGTGCACTTAGAAAGCTTTCTGGGTGTCAAACAGCTATAGGTGGACTTCCCTGACACTCTCCTTAAACCTGCTGCTGACAAACACCCAAGGCTGACTGTCTAAGGCAATACGTCCAAGGACTCTATCGTTGTACCTGTTTCTCTGGGGAGCCAGTTTTGCTGCAAGTGGTAAGAAGAAGCGTAGAACTCGATATGGTATCCAAAAGATGCACAGATAACCTCTGTGAGTTTTCTGGGTTGGTGGTTTCATTCTAGGTCCTCCAGAAAAGGAAGGACAGGGTCTACTCCTGTGAGTTGCAGTTCATTACAAGCCCAGATAATAAAGCCTCTGTGTGGTAGAGAGGGTCTTGCTTAAAAAAAAAAAAACTGTTTTCACATGTGCCCTCTCGCTAGCCACACACCACCACATGAGGAAGTCATGTCGGAGTGAAGGAAGAAAAGCCTGCAGATGCCAAGCGGTCTGAGCCTGGCTCTCGATCCCTGGCCCTGGTGCTTCTCCTGTACAGGCTGCTATGACTCAATTCAAAACCAAGCTCAGGAAACACGGAGTGTCACTGGACAAAACAAATCTGAAACCCAGACTTGAGCCAGCAATGGAATTTGGACCTCAGCAAGTCAATCATGAGTAAGAAGCAACACTGAAAGACTTAAACAACGCTGGTAAACGTGGAGAAAGAAATAATATTTTTATTTTCCCCTTTTGATTTTGCTAATTTTTTATCATAAGGGGACTTCAGGAAAAAACACAAGCTATGCAGTGAAGAGGGTTCCTTTTCATGTCTTTGGTTAACAGAAACACAGTCTTGCCCTTCCTTGGCTGGAATTTTTTTTTTTTTTTATTAGAATGCAAATAAGAAGAAGGCAGAGATTTATAGCACCCGAGGTAATATATTCGAAAGCATTTTGTATGTGAACAAATGAACTTATTTACAAAACAGAAACAGACTCATAAACATAGAAAACAAACTTATAGTTGCCAAAGGAGAAAAGGGGGAAGGGGAAGGCTACATTAGGACTTTGAGATTAGCAGATACAAACTCCTATAAATAAAGTAGATCAACAGCGAAGTCCTGCTGAGTAGCACAGGGAACTATATTCAATATCCTATCCTGGTAATAAACCAGAATGTGAAAAAGAATACTTATATGTGTGTGTGTATATACCTGAGTCACTTTGTTGTACACCAGAAGCTAATACAATGTTGTAAAGCGACTAAACTTCAATTAAAAAAAAAAAACAACTTTAAAGCATTTTATATACTGTATAGAATGATTTGTGAAGAGCATAAAGTGTTAACCAAGGACTAAATAATAGCTCCTAGAGAGTTTCTGTTGGTTTTATTTCTTTTAATTAACATTTATCTGTTTATTCATTTGGCTGCACCAGGTCTTAGTTGCAGAATGTGGGATCTAGCTCTCTGACCAGGGATCAAACCCAGGCCCCCTGCATGGGGAGTACAGAGTCTTAGCCACTGGACCATCAGGGAAGTCCCCGAGTTTCTGTTTCTTAACAGCCCTGTTCCAGCCATGCTTTTCAAGCTTAGAGGCTGTCAACCAAGAATCCCAGCTTCACTCAGCCTTGAGGGGCCCAGAATCTCACCTCCACCAATATCCCACCTGCACAAAGCTTTATTGACTGTGGGCAGCACAGTCTCTTGCTGGATGCTAACGTGTATGGGATTCACTGGTCTCTTGATTTAAGAACCGGGGCTGCCAGGCAGGTAACCCGGAGGCACAACGATTCCCAAAGTGGTACTAAGGGGACAGGGAGGAAGTGATGTCTTCCTGGTCTTCTTGCAGGCATCAGGAAAGACCCTTGAGTTTGCCCCAGTGATCTTCACTAGCCCTGAGTGTAAAAGGGGGTAAAGGAATCCTTTCTAAGCATTTGGTGGAAGCATTTTCAAGGACTTTTTTTCTGAAGTCTCCTGTACCTGGCCCTCCGTTATGAACAGGGCACGGCAAACATGAGTATTTTTCACCTGATGACGATGAAAATGGTTGCTTCAATGCAAATGTGTGCTCCGCTGGACAGAGGTGCCCCTGGGGCTCAGATTGGGTAGAAGACCTTCAGTCTCTGTCCTCTGTGGAGGCGACAGGGGGCTGTGTCTTTTGAACTCTCCTTCCTGCCTGTGTGCTGCGGAGTGGGTCTTCTCCTCATTTTGACCTGTTCCTTCTATCTGCCCTGGGCTGAAAATGGAAAAATGCCAGGCTTGTCGTAGTTGTGTTTACAGAAATGGTTGTTGTTGTTCAGTCGCTAAGTTGTGTTCAACTCTTTGCTACCCCACAGCCTGCAGCACACCAGGCTTCCCTGTCCTTCACCATCTCCCGGAGTTTGCACAAACGCATGTCCATTAAGTCAGTGAGGCTATCCAGCCATGTCATTCTCTGTAGCCCCCTTCTCCTGTCCTCAATCGTTCCTAGCATCAGGGGCTTTTCCGATGAGTCAGCTGTTTGTATCAAGTGGCCAAAGTGTTGGAAGTTCAGCTTCATCTTCAGCATCAATCCTTCCAGTGAATGTTCCGGGTTGATTTCCTGTAGGATTGACTGGTTTGATCTCCTTGCAGTCAAATGGAGTCTCAAGAGTCTCCTCCAGCATCACAGTTCAAAAGCGTCAATTCTTTAGCTCTCAGCCTCCTTTATGGTCCAACTCTAACATCCATCCATGACCACTGGAAAAAATAGAGCTTTGACTACATAGACCTTTGTCAGCAAAGTGATGTCTCTGCTTTTTCTTTCTTTCTTTTTTTCTTTTTTCTCAATTTTTCTTTATTGGAGAAGGAAATGGAAACCCACTCCAGTGTTCTTGCCTGGAGAATCCCAGGGATGGTGATTCTGGTGGGCTGCCTTCTATGGGGTCGCACAGAGTCGGACACGACTGAAGCGACTTGGCAGCAGCAGCTAGCTTTCAAACGCCTGTAGAGACAAGGCAGAGAAAACACCCAGAAACATTCCCTGTGCCCCAGAGTCTCTGAGTTACTTGGGGGTGGTGGTGGCTCTCATCGCTGTGGTTTTATAATGCATTTTTCTCTCCCAGGCCACATTCAGACACTGCTCCAAGCAAATGGCAGTTCTGTTATCCTTTCACTAATGAGTAAAACTGTTGACTTACTCTATCTTGACAGTTGCTGTTTTGCAAGAAACTTCTAAAAATTCAATCATTGGTAATGCTTAGTCACCAAATGGAATTTCAAAGGGAATTTAAAAACAGACAAAAAAAGCCTGCCTTACCTGCTCAGTAAGGTGTAGTAGTGGGGGCCCAAAGAGATCATATGTTACTTTTGAAAATAATGTGATTTTATTCAAATAAAGAGATGATATGTTCTTAGATCTTGACTCTTATACCTTATAAACAAGGGCATCTTGATGTAGTCATTTGGAAGAAAGGAAGGTCAAAAAATAAAGCCTGGGCTTTATTTTATTTTTATTTTATTTTTATTGTTGATCAGACATAGCAGTGTTCTAGAATGCTGTCTAGGTTTGTCATAACTTTCCTTAGAAGGAGCAAGCATCTTTTAATTTCATGGCTGCCGTCACCGTCCATAGTGATTTTGGAGACCAAGAAGATAAAGCATGTCTCTGTGATCAGATTACAAATAAAGGACTGAATAACTGAATATATCCCAGTGGTGTCTACAGCATGGATTTAAGGTAATGGCTTTATATGTTTAGAAATATTCTTATTCCAGCCCTCGGTGGTGTGGTGGAAATTACTGGACAAACCCCTCAGGATGGATGAGATACAGCTGGGCATTCATGCTTATGCTCAGCTGCTGAGTCATGACCGACTCTTTGTGACCCAGATACTCAGCTGGAGTTTGGAGAACCTGCGTCCGGGTTTCCTTGTTCCCAGAAGAGAAGTAGTGACGGAACTGACGCTGCGGAGCATCCAACTTTTCTCACTGTGGTCTGGGGAGCAGGCTAGGCAGAAACGACCGTATGCTTTCTTAGGTTAAGATGGGAGGAAGTAAAATGCAAAGCTCATTTGTTCCTCTCATACATTAAAAAACAAACAAACAGGACTTGCAGCTTCGGGATACAGTTCACACTCCTTAGACAATTCATGGTCTAGCTCTTTTCTGAGCTTCCCTTTCCACCACACCCCCTCACAAAGAGGACGCTGTCACCTCTTCCCAGAACCCCTCCCCTCCCACCTCACCAACTGCCCCTTCCTCAGCCTCAGGGGCCCATCCCCACCCTGCTCATGGGGCTCATCCATTTCAACGGCTGCCAACTAAGGTCCATCTAGTCAAGGCTATGGTTTTTCCAATAGTCATGTATGGCTGTGAGAGTTGGACTATAAGGAAAGCTGAGCGCCGAAGAATTGATGCTTTTGAACTGTGATGTTGGAGAAGACTCTTGAGAGTCCCTTGGACTGCAAGGAGATCCAACTAGTCCATCCTAAAGGAAATCAGTCCAAATATCCATTGGAAGGACTGATATCGAAGCTGAAACTCCAATACTTTGGCCACCTGATGCGAAGAACTGACTCATTTGAAAAGACCCTGATGCTGGGAAAGATTGAAGGTGGGAGGAGAAGGGGATGACAGAGGATGAGACGGTTGGATGGCATCAGTGACTCAATGGACATGAGTTTGAGTAACCTCCAGGAGCTGGTAATGGACAGGGAGGCCTGGTGTGTCCGAGCTAATGGGGTCAAAAAGAGTTGAACACGACTGAGTGACTACACTGAACTGAACTGAAGCATCCAACCCAGGGCCTGCCACTCAGATGCATAATTAATGTAGGATGAAGGAGTGAATGAACACACATTTTTCTTCTTGAGAGCAGCCCAAGGGAGCAAAATGCATTAAAATATCACCTTGGGTGGGGGGCTGGTCCACAGTTAAGATTCCTGGGCCCACCCCAGCATCAGTACATCAAAGAGGATGTAGGAACAGATATTTTAAATGCGTTCCCAGAAATTCTGACCTGGAGCAGAGCTGAGGGTGGCACAAACCACACTTTGGAAAACATATGGTCTGTGATGGCCAGACAGAGATAATTAATGAGAGACAGGGAAGCTGAGGGCCAGAGAAGACAAGTGACTTATTTGAGATCACACGGGAGACTCATAGCTCCGTCTGTGTTTCTGGCAGAGGAGGGGCCTAGGCTGGGATCACAGTCATTCATGCTGGCTCATGGTGAGGTGTCCAGGGTCAGGCCCCGGCCGCAGGGCCCCCAGGATGACAACCTGATTCACAGAATGCATGCCTGGTGTCTAAGAGAAAGCGAGGAAGAAAAAGTCCCTGCCCTCCCAGTGCAGGGCCCAGGCGTTGGCAGACCCACAGTCTGAGGACTCACTGGGGGGGATGAAGTCACCTCCCCTATCCATCCTCTGATGTGATGGCCATTCTGCCCACTGAGCAGCCCCACAGGGGCTGTGGGCTCACTGCAGGGCTGACCCACAAAGGTCAAGATCTCCGAACAGGATCACTCCAGGGAAGGCATCTTCTGATGAGTGAGTCAGCTGACACATGGCCTACGAGGGCAGGTCCCCCAACCAGCCCCCCAGCTCCACCTGCGGAATTTTAGAGGCGCCTCACGTGGACCTTTCTTCCTCCACCTGGACAAACCCAAACAGCTGATGCGTCACCAGAGTGATCAGAAGTCCGTTCGTCACCAATGAGAGGACCTCCCATGGAGGAGGCTGCAGAGAGAGGTGGGATGCCAGCACGTCCCAGAAAAGAGCAGGGTCTCTGTAGCCCTCTGCCCCTTTCCTCTCAACAAAAGATGTCACTGAGGGACCAGAGTCCTCAGCCATGCTTGGCGCCACTGCTGGAATCTCAGGGCAGACAGGGCTTGAGCCAGCCCCCCGGGTGAGGCTGTGTTCTGCATCACAGATTCACTATGGCAATACGTTAGGGCTCCGGCCACCAGCCCACTCAAAATCCCTGACAGCTCTTGTCTACTTGGCGTAGGCCCAGTATCGATCTGTGAGGGGTGATTCAGGGGTCCCCAGCTCCGCCCCGTAATGCCCAAGAGAGGCTCACTGTGAGAGGATGAAGATGGTCAGGTTTTCTAATGCCTGTTGGGGTTCTGTTGCACCAGGACCCTGTGCAAGCCACCTCCTCCTCTGGGCTTCTGTTTCCTTATTTGTAAAATAAAAGCTTTGAATTAAGTTGTCTTTCAATTCACTTCCGGCCTTGTGGGTCTACCCCTCCCACATCAGAGACCTTGAACATATTTCATTTCTACCTGGGTGCAGACCCACAGGGCAAACAGCCAGGAAGGGCAAAGGTCAAGCAATCATTCCTGGCAGGAGCGTAGACACCTGTTTATAAGAGTCTTATAAACAAAGTAAAGCTCTTACCTTGTTTATCTTTGCATCATTGGAACAAAATAGGTGTTCAATAAATGCTTGTAAAATGATTGTGCAACGCATCTGAAAATCTGCTCCACAGAACCTATTCCTGACTTGCTGTCCTATTCGGAGAAACCTTGTGTAGCCACCAAAAAAAAAAAAAAAAAAACAAAGTAAAAGTAATTACATTCGTTACTGTGTACCTTGAGGCATATTGAGGGAGGGAGGTCTAATTCACGGCCCTCCGAAATCCTTCTTAAAGCTCCATCTGCTTCTCTCCAGCTCCCTTCACACCTGCTGCTCAGGAACCTCTTAGGTTATGAGTCCCCACTCGGAAGACACTAACCTGCCCTCCCCAGACATGGCATCCTCTGACCCTAGCATTTTCAGGATCAGAAAAAAAAAAAAAAAGCTTTCACCTTTCCTTTCTTCCTCCTTTGGGATTCTCTCAATTTCTGTATCAATTT
The DNA here is from genome assembly GCA_007570785.1 of Antilocapra americana. Taxonomy (NCBI): domain Eukaryota; kingdom Metazoa; phylum Chordata; class Mammalia; order Artiodactyla; family Antilocapridae; genus Antilocapra; species Antilocapra americana. Next base: position 13,817,300 of record ML664180.1, read on the forward strand.
CTCTCTATGTTCCCTATATTCCATCACAAAAATCAGATGCAAGCAGACAGAGACTGAATTTCCTTTATATATGTGAAGGAGTAAGAACTGAGACAGCAAAGGAAGAAATGTTTCTAGGAGACTAGGGCTGAAGACAGAGTTGGAGAGAACTATAAGAGGAAAAATTAGGATGCCCTGGTTATTGACTTTTTTCTCTGTGATTGAGTGAACACCCATACCTGTAAATAGATATTGGGGTGTCTGGCATCATCAGCTTTGCAAATCTGTTGACCACATAGCAATGATTCTGCAACAACTCCCTAGATGCTCTGATTCCTGCAGGAGTCCGAGAGTTTCTCAGCCTCTGTCAACTGTAAGATCCGTTATTCTGAACATACACCTTCACTGTTTTAAGGCTCCACGGCTGATGGGTTTTAACTGGTCATTTAACAAAGGAAGTGATGCAACCAGTAACTTTTGGGGGCTCCAGGCAGTCACCCAGTGCCTCCAGGCTTCTCTTAAATTGCAAGGGCAGGACTGGGTGAGGAAGGATGACTCTGTGATTCAAATGGGTGGCAAGAAAGGGCTAGGGGACGTTTTTAACACGCTTGGTTAGTCTCAGCCCACTCCTGCATTGAGTAGAGGTGCTGAGAGCTATTTGAGATTTCAACCAAATTATAAAATATAAACATTCAGCAAAAGTCTTTGCCCATAGAAAGCATCAATAAATGTTAGCTGTTCTTATAACGCTATTATTATTATTAATGTTGTGATTCTGCAACGTTGCTTTGCACTTGAATGGTCCGTGAATCTCTGGGTGTTGTCTGACTCAAATTAGGAGCTACCTGGGTGAAGGTGGCCAGTGTAGCAGGCATGGGTAGCCGGGGTTTACATACACCAGTGTCCAGAATGAAAGAGATCTCATTAAGGGGGTACTTCATCAACTCATCAGTTCTAATCAGGAAGAAAAAAATATATGAACCAGATATATATATATATTTCCTCTTGTGTAGGAAATATACACAAGAGGAAATAAACATTCAACATTAACACTGGAAGATTCCCCACTTCACCTGTCGAAAGGTCAGTTTTCCTTCTGGACAATGACAAGGAAAAGCCCTTATCAGCTGACAACAGATCCCACAACACTGCCAAGGTGAGGGGTACGCGATAAAGGCCCAGAGACAAGCCCTTCATTCTTCCCTGCTGTGTTTAGAACCATCTCTGTGGCCTTGTGCTAAGCAGGTAAAATGTGGTTGCTTGTAACAGCTTCAAGGACTGTTTCTAGATCCCTCCAGGTTTAGGGCCAGCAGGGCTGTGTGAGTGCAGAAGCAGTTTCCGGTGATTTCTTGACTTCCAGCTACTTCTCTGTTCGCTCTTGCATGACAGATTGCTAGCAGAATCTCCTCCTTTGCTTGTTTGTCAGCAGACATGTGAGATCAGGTGAGTCCTCAGCCAGGCTCTGCCCTGAAGGACTCTTTCGGGAAGAGTTGAAGTGTCTTTCCTCATTCCATCGCAAATAAGCAAAACGGGGAGAAACACACAAATAAGAAACTTTTGAAAGCAGTGAAAACCGAAAGATTGGCCTCTGAAATTGGGACAGCTGGAAAATCTGGGCTGCTGAGAAAAAGCGAAATCCCTCAGTCCACTGCAGAAGAAGACAGATCGCCTTTTGCTTCTGCGGGCAGGAAACCTAGGGTGGGATTGGCATCGGCTCATGGTTTCTTCTCTGATCTCTCTCCAGGCCTCGAGACTCTCAGTTAATCAGTCCACCTAAAGGAAACCCTGGAAGCCCAGAGGACCGGTGTTTTATTGTGAGTGCAGTATTTTAAGAAGCCTGGAGGGACTCTGATAAAAAAAAAACACACACACTGTTCACTTTGATAAGTGAACCCCTTGTTCTTATCAAATTTCTACCATCATGAGATAACAGGTTCTAGGGAACAGAACAAGGGCTTGCAAATCTATAGAGCCTTGACTACATCCTTCTCTATTTATTAGTTCTGTGAAAGTGAAGACTGAAAAGTATTAGCTACTCAGTCTTGTCCGACTCTTTGCGACCATCTTCCAGGCTCCTCTGTCCATGGATTTCTCCAGGCAAGAATACTGGAATGGGGAGCCGTTCCCTCTTCCAGGGGGATCTTCCTGACCCAGGGATCAAACTCGGGTCTCCTGCATTGGCAGGCAATGACTGAACTTCCCTTAGGCTTCCTAATTATAATAATAACTATATATATAATATAACAGGGATATTATGAACATTGAATCTGAGATAACAGATGACTTGTACTTGGCACAGTGTCTGACCCAGGACAACCCTCCATAAAAGTTACCTATTGATCTGACTTGTGCTTCAGGTTCCAATATGTAAGTTGAAAAATGAAACATAAAACAAATGTGTCTTAAGTGGGAATTCTTTCTCTCAGAGGCCAAGTTGCTAAGGAAGGGGGTGATACTATGCCTCAAGGGATTAGAGACTGTTAATAGAGAAATGTAACAACCATTCACAGTGTCATTCATTCATTCATGCATTCATTCAACATAAAATGAGCATCTACTCTATTTCAAGCACCATCCAAGATTTTGGGGATACCAAGCTGAATTAGAAAGAACTAAGCATGCTTTCTGGGCTTCCCTGGCAGCTCATGTGGTAAAAGAATCTGCCTGAAATGCAAGAGAACCACGTTTGATCCCTGGATTGGAAAGATCCCCTGGAGAAGGAAATGGCAACCCACTCTAGTATTCTTGCCTGGAGAATTCCATGGATATAGGAGCCTGGCAGACTACAGTCCATGGGGTCACAAAGAGTTGGACACGACTGACCGACTAACACACACAGACACACACACACACACACACAGACACACACACATGCATGGTTGCTGCCCACAAGGCGCCTGTGGTTGAGTCAGGGGTTTAAATCCACACACAGTTAATGGGCAAGACAGTGGGTGTGAGGTCCACTGTTGTGAGAGGTGTGGGGAAGGGAGATGCCTTTGCACAGAGGCATTAGGAAAGGCTTGCTAACTCACGAAATCACATTTGCGTTGGTTCTTGAAGAATAAGTGGGGCTTGCTAGGTAGAAAAGAGGAAAAATGCAAATCTAGGCAGACAGAACAATCTGAAGGTATAAAGCACAACAGATGCTCCAGGCACAGCAAGCACAGGCAAAGCTTCTTATGGGTATATGTGCCCACCTGGACACAGGGCTGTGGGCACGGGCAGCTGGAGTGCACTGTGAGAAGCTGAGGATGGTATGCCAGGTGAGAGAGAAGAAACAAGTGTGAAATGGAAGAGAGGCGTTGGGCCCAGGGAAAGGAGGAATTTCTTTCAAGACAAAAGTTCTCAGACATTGGTAGAAGTAGGAGACGGGACATCTCAGACCATAAATCATTCCTTCATAAACCCCAGGATCAGAGATGAATTGTGCTGTGGACTTCCTCAGTCCTCCACATACATGTTTGTACACGTTTTTGAATGTAGGTTGGAGATTTAGAAGCAAGCACAGAAAAAGTTAACCTAATGGGTCGCAGGGGAGTGTCTGTTTGGTGTGAGGTATTGTGGGACAAATGCGGGTTTCATTTGTTTTCATCGTTAAACACGTTTTCATAGTTTCTAACTATATAGAGCCATATATGTTAGTGCTTAAAATATGAAAATGAAGGCTTGAAGAAGGAAATAAAACTTTCCATGTGGATTCTGGTAGAATACATATAAGATGTTCTTTTGTAGTTCATTTTCTACCTGGGCTTTTGTGCTTAAAAATAGTTTCCCTTGGGACTTCCCCCGCAGCCCAGTGGTTGAGGCCCCATGCTTCCAATACAGGGGGCACAGGTTTGATTTCCTATTGGAGAACTAAGATCCCACATGTTTCGGGCATGCTAAGTCTAGGTCCAACTCTTTGCGACCCTATGGACTGTCGTCCACCAGGCTTATTTATCCATGGAATTTTCCAAGCAAAAATACTGGAGTGGATTGCCATTTCCTACTCCAGGGCATCTTCCCAAACCAGGGATCGAACCCATGTCTCTTACATCTCCTGCATGGGCAGGCAGGTTCTTTATCACTAGTGCCACCTGGGAAGCCCCATGTGTCAAATACATATTTATGGTTCCTCTTTCAAAAGATCAGATAAAGGTGTTCCTCTTATATTTCCTTATAATCCTTTAATGTTTTAGTTTTCATGTTTAATGCTGAAGTCCATGTTGAATTTATTTTTACAAATGATCTTAGGCAAGGTGAAGTCATGATACACTTAGGAGCCTTGGACCACTTTTTTCCCATTAAACTATTTATTTCTTCATCTTGTCATTAGTTATCATCCATTTCCTATTCTGCAGTTATCAACAGTAGGACATGAGTTTCCTGATACTTTTCTTACATTCCTACTAAGGTGCCATTGGTAAAGCCATTCCTTCTGCTATATTATTTCTGTCCTCACACTTGGTCTTATGCCCTACTGGCCACCTCCTTGACTCCCTGAGCTGTTGCTAGCAGTTTAGAAATGGCTTCCTTGGTGGCTCTCGGTGGTAAAGAGTCTGCCTGCCAAGGCTGGAGATGTGAGTTCAGTCCCTGGATCAGGCAGATCTCCTGGAGAAGGAAATGGCATGCTATCCCAGTATTCTTGCCTGCAAAATCCCATGGACAGAGGAGCCGGCCACAGTCCATGGAGTCACAAAAGAGGTGGACGTGACTTACCAACTATACAACAACAACAGCAGCTTAAAAACGCAGCCTATTGAAGGGGCCCCGTTTGTTTTCCTTGGGAAGATTTCCAGCAACAGCCAGGTATCAGCCATTCCTGTGCTGATCTGGGGGAACTTCCGAGCTAAGGATGCAGTGGGACTATCCCAAAAGTTTATCTGGCATCCAGCCCTAGAGCAACACAGACCTCCACTCATTCCCAAAGCAAACACTGTGCACCAGATACAGGGGTGAATGAGCGTCTGTCCCTGCCCCCAAGGTACTCACCCGCCTTCTAGAATATTCTAGAGGAGCTGTGAGCTTAGTTACCTCATGGCTGACATCATGGGAATCTACCCAATCTCATTTAGTTGACTCAACAAATATTTGCTAAGCTCCTACTGTTTGCCAAGAACTGTGCTGGGTGCTGGGTTACAAGATCTCAAGGAGCTGACTGCTGAGTGAGAAACAGATAAATAAATAGGCGTTTCCATTACATGTGATAGAGCTAAAGTAGGTGAAGCATAGGCTTCTGATGTTATAGGTTCCTGGGTTATTCATTCTCACCTGCCAAGGACTTCCCAGCCACTTACATCAAAGCATTTCTTTTATATTCAAAGCAATAGCAACTACATTGTACGCTAATTCGCTTTCCTCAGACCCAACTCTTAGAGTGACACAGGAAGTCAGCTCACTGTGAGTGAATAACTGGATGAATAAGTGATTCAAAGAGTTAAAAGAAGTGGGGGATCAGTGAATGATTTACTCCTCTCAGCCAGGAATTTCATTGGCTACCTGGCTGCAGAGCGTCAACTCCATGAGCAGCAGACTGAGAGGAGATAAAGTAATCCAAGCACTTTGTAAATAAATGTCTTTTGCTTTTATCTCTGTGACCCAAATCCATGGGCCCCCGCTGATGTTTGTTTTGGGTTCTTTGCTCTGAAACCTAGCGCGGCTCTTGTGTGGTGAGCTGTTTTAGTTGAAGAGTCTTTTCATGGACGAACTAGCCAGCTTCTTGTGTTGGTCCCCTGATAGCTTAGCAGCCTTCAGCCACACACACAGAACTGGCCAAGAAGCCTTTGTTTTTAAACCCCCAAACTTGGAGCAACTAAGTCTCGATCGCTTCATGAGAAAACCTTGGAATAATCTGAGTTCCCACTGTCTGTCCATTTTCCTATTAGGAAAGGGAGAGAAAAGACACAGAAGAAAACTAAAATAAGAGTTGCAAATTTAGCCAACTTTAGCAGTCTTTTCAAGCAGAATGGTTGGAGGAAATTAAAATGAAGCTTTTTATATCGTTTAGCTTTTCATTGTTATGTCCCCTCATTTCTGGGAACCTTAATGACAACTAATCAAGAGTGGGTTTTAGGGACTTCCTTGGTGGTCCCGTAGTTAAGACTCCAAAATCCCACTGCAAGGGGCGCTGGTTGGATCCCTGGTTGGGGAACTAAGATTCTACACGTCCTGCGTCCTGGCCAAAAAATAAAAACAAATAAACAAATTAAATTAGACTCGTCTGAATAAGTTAAAAAATAAATTAATAACTTTTAATCCATTGTCTGCGATTACAAACCAGACATGCTTATTACAGACAAAAGTATAAAAGAAAAAATGGATTTTAGAACTGATATTTGCTTAAGATTCCCTTGACATGTTCTCTAACATCTTTTTTTTTTTTAACCCAACAACTACTTTAAAGCCTCTTGTAGTCCCCTTTGCAGGTTTAACACCAGAACCTCCTTCCCCCCCAAAATAAATCTGCTTGTGTTTAACAGTTCACACTGTGTTGATAGGGTATTGTCCTTCTAACATAGGGGTTTGGGTAAGGTGGGCTGGGGTGAACAAATGAGCCCCTCCTGCCGCTGCCCTGTCTGCTCTCATTAATCTTGGATATTTTCATTCAGTCCCTGAACTCCAACCTGCCAGGTGTTTATTAAAGTACACTGTCACGCCTACCGCATTGTCAAAGATAATTAGAATCCAGTTCTTGGAGCTTTTCTACGTACCTTCAAGAGTAACTATCAACTCTACTTAAGGCTACATTCTTCCCTCTCATCTATGAGAAAGAAAACAGCAAAGAGAAAGTTTTCCAAGAAACAAAACTTCTAGATTCATTTAGTGCTCCCCAAGCCTCCATTTTCCCCATATATAAAATGGAGAGAACCCCCATCTCACAAGGCTGTTGTGAGAAGGGGGGATAAAATATGGCGATGGTCTTCTCCTGAGCTTGGTGAGTGGGGGCACTCAGTGGACAGCGGGCTCTGCAGCTGACCCTTGGACACCACAGGTTTGAACTTCGTGAGTCCACTTATACGTGACTTTGTTTTCAATATTTTTTTTAATTTTATTTTCAATAAATATATTGAACAACTTTTTTGGAAATCTGCAGCAATTTGGAAAAAAAAGCATGTAGACAAATCATATGGACTAGAAATATATTAAAAAAAAAGAAAAATTAAGCCTATCATAAATGCATAAAATATATGTAGATACTAGCATATTTCATATTTACTACTATAAAATATGTACAGATCTATTATAAAAAATTTAAAACTTATCAAAATGTATGCACACACTTACAGACTGTACCTGGCACCATCTATTAGACTAGACTATCACAGGGCGACTAGATTGGTGTTCTTCATTATCAGTGCATGAATCATTATACCTGTAATAAAATATAAATATCCTTTTCACATTATCTTTTCATTTTTAATGTCTAGAATTAGTAACTTGCAAAACTTGACAATGTTTTGTACCATTTAAGACTACTGATGTTTTAATAGGTTGTGTTCAGTTGCTGAGTTGTGGTCCAACTCTTTGTGACTCCATGGACTGCAGAATGCCAGGCTCCTCCATCCTCCACTATCTCCCAGAGTTTACTAAAATTCTTGTCCATTGAGTCGGTGATGCTATCCAACTATCTCATCCTCTGTCACCACCTTCTCCTCCTGCCCTCAATCTTTCCCAGCAGCAGGGTATTTTCCAATAAGTCAGCATCAGGTGGCCAAAGTATTGGAGCCTCAACTTCGGCATCACCTTCTCATGAATGTTCAGGGTTGATTTCCTTTAGGATTGATTGATTTGATCTCCTTGTAGCCCAAGGGACTCTCAGCAGTCTTCTCCAGCACCATAATTTGAAAGCATCAGTTCTTTGGTGTTCAGACTTCTTGATGGTCCTACATGACTACTGGAAAAATCATCTGTGTGTCTGTTAGTCACTCAGTCATGCTCGACTCTTTGCAACCCCATGAGCTGCAGCCCACCAGACTCCTCTGTCCATGGGATTTTCTAGGCAAGGATACTAGAGTGGTTTGCCATTTACTTCTCCAGGGGATCTTCCCGACCCAGGGATCAAACCTGGGTCTCCTTTGCTGGAGGCAGATTATTTACCGACTGAACTACCAGGGAAGCCCAGAAAAATCATAGTGGTTGACTGAATGCTTTTTCTCTTCCTTGTAATTTTCTTAATAACCTTTTCTTTTCACTCTTACTGTGGGAATGCAGTACATAATACATTTGTTGTTCAGCCACTCAGTTATGTCTGACCCTTTGCCACCCCATGGACTGCAGCATGCCAGACTTCGCTGTCCTTCACTATCTCCCAGAGTTTGTTCAAATTCATGTCCACTAAGTCAATGCTGCCATCCAACCATCTCATCTTCTGTTGCCCTCTTATCCTCCTGCCCTTAGTCTTTCCCAGTACATAGAATATGTGTTAATTGACTGTTCAGGTTATTGGTAAGGCTTTTGATCAACAGAAAAATAGACTGTCAGTAGTTAAGTTTTGGAGGAGTCAAAAGTTTTACTTTTGACTTTATAAGTGGTCAGTTCCTAACTTCTGCATTGTTCAAGGGCCAACTGGATTATCATATACAGCATTTGTAGCGCCTTATTTTCTGAGATTTAAGTTCTAACCCAAGTATCTTTGATCCACCAGGAAAACAACCCAACCAACTGCTGTGCTTCTTCTAGCTGGTGACACACAGGAGGAGGAACAGGAGAGAAGCAATCCCTAATGGGATTAAACTCTACATCCTCATTCCTATCCCACCTGGCTGGCTGTTTATATGGTACTTATTCCAAATCTGTTCTTGGCTCCATGACTTTCTTTTTTTTTCTTTTCTCTAGCTCTTCTTCATTCGCTGCTTTGTTCCCTGAGTTATCACAGTTATTCTTTATGCTCCCAGCCCAAAGGAACCTTTGTCATCTGAGACAGGAAGTGACCTGTGTCTCAAGACTTGGAAGGATAGGCAGGCTGGATGATGGATAACAGCACACACTTGCCTAACTTCCTCCTCACCCCACCCACCCACCCAGGGTTCCCTGGCTTGGAATTCCTTGTCCAGAGGCCAGCTTTGCATCCCAACCCAGGGAGGTGGCCAGACCCGCTGTCTCCCTTCTGCCTCCCTCAGGAAAGCTCATTAGGTAAAACAAAGCACATCATTGATGTGACCTGCTCCAAGCCAAGAAGAGACTGAATAAGAGTATCTGAAAACAATTCCCTGTGTCTCAGTGGTAAAGAATCTGCCCACCAATGCAAGAGACATGGGTGATGTGGGCTCTAGCCCTCAGTCAGGAAGATCCCCTGGAGAAGGAAATGACAACCCACCCCAGTATTCTTGCAGGGGTAATCCCCTGGACAGAGGAGCCTGGCCAGCTACAGTCCATGGGGTAGCAAAGAGTCAGACACGACTTAGCCACTAAACAACAGCAACTTTGAATTCCCAAGGGAAACCTTAGTGGCTGGCTAGGTTTTCACTCTGTTTCAAGTCTTTCTTCATACTCTCTGATCTCTCCCTGTACAACCTCATCCATTCACTCATTCATTCATCCACTCATTCAACATTTATTTTTTAGTTACCTACCTTATATCAAGGTACTACTGTAGGGTTTGGAGATACAACAACTCCAACAAAACCTATGCTCCTATGAATTTACATTCTAGCAGTGTGAGGGTGGCAGGCAAGAAACAAGCATATAGACTCTGCAAATGAAAGGGATCCAGGTCAGGGGTGGAGAGGAAGGGTGGAGGAAAGCCCAGCAAGAAAGGGATATTGGCGGTAATAAGATGGCATTTGAGGTGAAAGAAAGGAAAGATGAGTTAGGCGGGCTTCTGAAGGAACAGTATCCCTGAAAACAAACAATTAATACAAATGCGTGACATGAAAAAGTGCTTCAAAGCTATTGAGCCACAAGGAGAAGAAAGTCAGATGGATCGGGGTAAGAATCTGGGACGTGGCAGGAGAGGGGCTCAGAGAAGAAGCCAGGGACCCATCCAGTAGGGACTTGTGGAGGAGGGTTAAGAGAAGGGATTTCCTTTTAAATGAAATGGATACTATTGGAGAGTTTTGAACGGAATGCAATCTGACTTGGGTTTTAGATCATTTGAGCTACGAGGTAGGAAAAACAAAATGAGAGAGAGCAAAGGTGAAAAAGAGGAGACGGGTCAGGAGCCGGTTTCCCCGGTCCAGATGGTTGATGCTGTTTGTCGTCGGCAGTGACGGAGTCCATGCTGGTTGTCACGCTCACCCCCGCCTCCCACCAAGGCAGGCAGAACGTCACATGGGTTCTCAGATTCTTAGAAAGTATACTCAAAAGCCATATAATCCTGAGTCTATTTTACTGAGGACTCCTTTGAGAGGCCTGCAGAGGGAGACTATTTATCTCACACACCCCACAGGGAGCCACGTTGAAAATATCACTGTACTATTACGCTCTCCTCTGTTCTGCTGGGAAAGATGGAAGGCAGGAGGAGAAGGGGACGACAGAGGATGAGCTGGTTGGATGGCATCACTGACACAGTGGACGTGAGTTTGAGTCAACTCCAGGAGTTGGCAATGGACAGGGAGGCCTGGAGTGCTGCAGTCCATGGTGTTGCAAAGAGTCGGACACAACTGAACGGCTGAACTGAACAACTGAACTGATGTTCCTCTCTGGATAGCTCTCTTCTCCTCCCTCCTGAACCCCTACTCCCTGTAGTCTTATGATTTCCTTCTTCCTTACTGTGTGAGGATACCCATCTCTGCCCCAGATTCTGCTCTCAAAAAGCACATTATAAAATCCCCATGGTATTTGGAAAATAAAGTGCTCCACCAGTTGACAAAATCTACCCTCCCCTCAAGGCAAAGCAGAAGCCAGCCACTGGTATGTCAGTGTATGTTTGCAATCTAACTCCCTGCCCCCAAATAGTTTATCCAAAAAAAGTGTTTTCTCCAAAAAAGAATTCAGCCAGTTGAAATATTCTACATCTCGCCACATCTATATTTCTCATATATTTATTTTAGTCTTTCAATGAATCTGTTTGTTCATGACAACATCCTTCAAAGGACTTAAACTTCCTAAGAATAGCACTCCTGTCTAGCTCCACACTCCCATCATTACGAGCACATGCCCATCATTTAGCAAATGGCAGTGGAATAGAACCAAATGGACTGAAGTCTTTACCTTGTTATCGCCTTATGAACCACACTGTATAGATCTGGAGCCGATGAGTTGATGCTTTTCTGAGTTTTGTACACTGCATGTGAGCTAATAACCTGGGATTTCAAAGTGGAGAACAGAAGTTTAGTGTCAACTGTTCTTGTCTGAGACAATAATAAAATCTTCGCCTTTCTTCTTCCTTCTTCCCTTCATCCCTGGATCATGTGCACAGGTTTCCGAGCCTTCCTCTTGTTTTGCCAATTCAAACAATGTTTTGCAGCATTCCCCAGGGTGAGGTGGGGAATATCAGTGTTCCATGGACACTGGAAAATTCCCAGGGATGGGGACCTACTGTCTTCATGTTCTGCTGTTCAGCACCTGAAATGTGTCTCTCTTACCCCCATACCAGGATGGACACTTTCCTGGAAATTTGTCTAATTGCACTGAGTAGAATGTGGATGAATTAATTTGCTGAGTCCCCATGACCTCTCTACACCTGGTTTCAGAGCTTTGTATGAAGGGTACCCCATAATTACTGTGGATCAGCTGCCACATGTTCACTTTCACTACCTCCCCATCAGCAACTCAGTGAGTGTAGAGTTGAGGGTGGAAGGCAGCCACAAGATTGGCATAGAAACCAATGAGCTGAGCTGTGACCAACCCACAAGCTCATTTAAGAGGCCAATCTTTTAAAAGGCAAACTGTGAAGCATAGAGGATCTCTAGCCTCTAGCCTAATCTATATAGAATGGCAGGCTTTAAAATTTAGTTTGTTGATATTACTAGATATTTTTATACTAAATTAAAACATCTAGGAATCTCAATTGTTTAGTTGCTCAGTATATGCCCAACCCCATGGACTGTAGCCTACCAGGTTCTTCTGTCCATGGGATTTCCCAGGCAAGAATACTGGAGTGGGTTGCCATTTCCTTCTCCGGGGCATCTTCTGACCCAGGAATCGAATCTGTGTCTCCTGCACTGGCAGGTGGATTCTTTACCACTGAACCACCTGGGCAGTCTTTGGAACTTTAGTAAATCATTGGATTCTATGGTCAGTAGATTATGAGCCACATGAGGTTTAAAGGCTGGCTCCAACTAACATTATTCCTCAGAATAACCTTGCATGCTGTCTGTCTCTTGGCAGTTGCTGAATTAACTTTTCTGGAGTCAGTGAATAAATAATCCCCTGTGTGCTTCCTCCAGGCTGGCTTTATCTTGCTAATTACAGAGAAATTATGCTTAATCATGTTCTTGAAGATAGCTGGGGAAGACAATCTCACCATATTTCTTAGTCTTAACAGTGACTGCCTAGGAATTCTTCCTGCTGGGAGTCTTTATGACTCTCTGGCAAGTCTCAGAAGCTACTATATGTTTAAAGATTGTCATATCATCACCCCATTCCCATTCCTTTCTCTTAAACCACTTTTACAAAAAAAAAAAGAAGAAGAAGAAGAAACACCTCTAATTCCACCAGAAAAGGCCTAATTAGATTCTTGGATGCTGAAACAAAAGCTTAATGAGTGAGCTCTTGTTAACACCCTTGGGATGCTGACAAGGTCCCTCCTCAGCTGAATCTCCCACCAGGAGCTGGCAGGACTTGGACCACCCAGGAAAGTGATAGACAAACCAAATTTAATGCCTTGCCCCAGGGCTTTCTGCAAACTGGGAACACAAGGCAGGGCCACCTCCAGAGCAGTGAGTGGGATAACCTGCTAGGCTTGTGTGTGTGGGGGGGGCGCGTGGGGGGCTCCCTGTCTCTTGTTTCCTAACTGAATCCTTGCTGAAGGAGCAGAGGAGGAGGTGGAGTCTCAATTAGTCACTGGCAGCTTCGGCCTGTATCTGCTGACCTTATCTTCATGATGATCACACAGTCAGAGCTGGAAGGGCACACACCTCTGTCTCCTTTCCCAGCCGGAAAGAGAAAAGAGACCCACGTGGAGGGAAATAGGAGACACACTGATCTGAACCCTGTCTTCCACTGAGGAGATCAGCATTCCTGAGTCCAGACCTTATGAGAAATAAAGAGGTCATGATTGCCCTATGATCTAAGAAAGGGTAGGTACACGCAGATCAACCAAGATCCAGGCTTTTGAATTACAGATTCCCTCTTTCTCAGTCAGAATCACACAGCCCTGTTTGGTTGAATAAAGAGCGCCACAAGGATGGCAAACACTGTCTGTGGCCTCCTTAGGCTGAGTTAACAAATTTTATGCTGGTGAATCACACCTGGGACACACCTTATCCCCTGAGCCCCAGAGAATTGAGCCATTAGGCCCTGAATACCTTTCACTTTCTTGTGCTTCTTCCATAGACTGACCTCTTTATTTGAGATGGCCTTTCCCCTCTCTGACTTTTGTGGTGGTTTGATGGTTTAGTCGCTCAGTTGTGTCCAACTCTTTGCAACCCCATGGACTGCAGCCTGCCAGGCTCCTCTGTCCATGGGCTTTTCCAAGCAAGGATGCTGGAGTGGTTTGCCATTTTCTTCTCCAGGGGCTGTTCCTGACCCAGGAATGGATCTCAGGTCTCCTGCATTGGCAAGTGGATCCTTTACCATTGAGCCCCCTAGGAATTCCTTCCCCTCTTTGACTTGTAGGGTCATTTAAAAGGACCCCAATCATGCAACATATCTGGGGGTGGATACTTTGAGTGGGACCGTGAGCAAATGGACCTGGCTGGGGACCTATGTCAGGGTGGGTTTCAGGGGACCAGGTATGTGTTCCAAATACTCACCCCTGCTGGCCACCTGGCAATGACACATCCTACCTCTCCACCAGAGCTCTTAAAACTACACCAATTTTAAGAAGGCACCCAGGGTATCTACTTTAAAAATCAAATGGGTAATTAGGGGACAATAATGAAAAGCCTTCACGAAAAGATGAAGAATTTGTATTTCATCCATTCATGAGATTCTCATTATTTATGAGTCTGAGCAGCTTTTTAAAGAAAAACAAAAACTGCTGGAGCTTTCTGTGAGAAAGTTGTATGACAACACACAGAACACAAATATACATGCCCACACATACGCACATGATTTACTTAAATTGTTTGAATTGGAATATATTTGAAAAACATTTTCCCACTAACTATTCAAGCCTCAGCGAAAAAGCCTCAAGACTCAAGCATTATAATAAATCATCCATTCAAATATTTAGATCAGATAACTAGAGCAAAAATAACAAAAATAAAAGCCAGCAACCCACATAAGCCTAACTCATAATACTTCTCTGTCTGGGTACACTGGTGGTAAGTAAGACTTGCATCTTGTCTCCAGAATGATTTTGGAATATATATACTCCTTCTGGTAACTGGTTTTAACAATGCTGAGTTTCAGCAAGTGAGTTAAATTTATTACGCTAGACTATGGCCTAATCAGTTGTTTATCTTTTCAGGATTTAAACAGTATTTGAGGCAATGCTTTCAGAATAGCCAAGATCGGGAACACAGCTTCACTGAGTCACTGTTCTGTTGAGCAGATACTGAGAAGGATCCCCTAAAAACAAAATCTGAGTGTGCATGCTCAGTCGCTCAATCGTGTCTGACTCTTTGCAACCCCATGGGACTGTATCCCCCCAGGCTCACTCTGTCCATGGGGATTCTCCATGCAAGAATACGGGAGTGGGTTGCCATGCCCTCCTCCAGGGGATTTTCCGAACCCAGGGATCAAACCTGAGTCTCCTGGATTAGTAAGCAGATTCTTTACCACTGAGCCACCCAGGAAGCCCTAAAGTCCATGTAGTTGGCAGTATATTATCTCAGGGCCCAACACGGTGGCCAGTCACAAATGTGGAAACGGTTTTGCAAGAACACCCAAACAAAGTAATAGATACTTGACCTAGTTAACTTCAAAATTTAGGACATAACTGTATTAACTCTTGGGACATGTATTTCAAATGCCCTAGTCCTTTACCAAGCACTGGAATGCAGGCACTGGAATGCTTAGGGAAAGGCTTCATCTAGGGGACCTACCAGCTGGCAAGTGGCTTCTAGCTTTTATCCCCTGAGTCATCCACTCATTCATGCGTTCATTCTGTCAACATTTATGACCGACTTGACTGTGCCAAGTCGCTGTGACTGGGGATGTGTTGTGTGCAAATCCACTCACGGTTTTCCCAGGATCAGGGAGACAATACATCTGTTTTTCCTTTCTTTCCCATTTCTTTTTGATTTGCTTGGTAGCCACCCCCAACTGAGAACCACTGATTTCAAAGAGGTAGGCAACAGAAGGTGGTTTGGATGGCAGAGTAGGGAAAGACTTCCGAGAAGTTAGGAAATAGGGAGTTGCTTTATTTTTTTAATGGTTGGTATAGAATTTCAGTTGCCAAATACTTTTCTTAATATTATTTTTAGACATTTACTTCCTGCTCGGATAGAAAATGTGGAAGATTATTGCTTCTACCTTTACAGCAAAACACATCCAGAGAATCTACGTAATTGGTGTAGAAATTACAAAGTTGTAAGAAACCTATGAAGGAACCATGGAGCAAGAAAACCTAAACAAGATGAATTTCAGGACAGAGAAGCCTGTGACTTTGACTGAAACCCTGGCCTAAAGAGGAGTCTTCTGCGGAGTGACTGCAGAGAAGTCAGCTGAACTTTTGAGGGACTTCTGACCCCAGAGGTCAGCTGGGATGTGGACTGGCGTCTCAAGGAGCCCCAGTCACACACTGAGGGACTCACCGTCTCGTTCTTTCCTCCAGGCCTCCCCAGGCACAGGAGGCCATGCACAGAAGTCTGGGGGCAGGGCAGTGTCCTGGGGGACTCATACAAGATACAAGGGGGCTTGATTAGTTCAAGGCAGAGGCTGCCAAGGGCTGGAGGCAGGGCAGGAGAGCTGATATGAGCCAAAAAGCTAGGCACTCTTGGTTGGAAACTGGAAGCAGGGTAGGAGCCATGCAGGACAGACCCCCGAGGCACCCCAGGACCTTGCTAAGGACAGCCCAGTGACTGCTGAAGGCTGGAGTCAGGGCACAAGAACTGAGATAAAGCCTTTCATGGGACCCTTACCCACAGGCACCACCCGTTTGAGTGTACGACACAAGGCAGAGAAAAGCATCTTAAAGGGCAGGATACCAGAGGAGAGAACCAGAGAGGAAAACCTGACAGGGAAATCCAGCCTCCAGACTAAAAGGCAGAGTGAGCGATCTCAAGAGTCAGAAAGCTGAGTCTCCAGGCCCAGGTGAATAAAAAGTCCAGAGGGTGTCTTCAGAGATTCAAGCCAACAGTGAATGGAAGCTCACAAGGCTTGCCCACTGCTTAAGCCTGAAGAGAGAGGAAAAGAATCGAGACACTGCCCCATCCTTCAGACCTGTGCCAAGCCCCCGCTGGGAGAGGGTTGGAATTCTGAGAAAGGGGAGAGGTCATGGCTTATGTGAAGGCAAAGCAGGAGTGTGAAGAAATCGGTCGGATCCATCTAGATTCCAGAACCCACACGGACAGTCAGGCAGGAGCTGCCTGCCCCTAGAGGGTCAGAGCATGGGGAGGGCCCTCCCTGAAGCTCCAGTATGCAGGGCCTGTGGAAGGCTGAGGGGAGAGCCTGGAACCGAGCCGCGACTCCAGACCAGACGCCAAGAAGGAGGCACCGTGCTCTGCCTGTGGGGTTGGGGCAGGGAAGCTGAGAAAGCACAGGTGCAGGAGACCCCTGCGAGCCTCCAGATGGGTCGGAAGAGCTCAGAGAAGCCCACTCACCTGGCTTTACGCCAAGTGCCACCTGTCACTGGAGTAAAGGAGAAATGCCCAGAGAGACACCCACATGCTGTGGAGGGACCGGGGACTCCTGAAGTCTGTGGGCTGTACAGGGGCCTGCGGGACGCTTTCTGGGACCCCAGTGCTCATACTGAATAGGAGGCTGCCAAAGGGCCTTGCTGGACATAACTGCAGAGACACAGAGCTCAGTCCACCCACATGCAGTCGTTACTGACCAAACCACTCTACTAGAAGTTTGGCAGGAGATGAGACAGGCCCTTTCCTGAGTGTAAATAAGTTTGTTTTGGTCTCTTTTTTTTGGCCACCTGATGTGAAGAGCTGACTCACTGGAAAATACCCTGATGTTGGGAAAGATTGAGGGCAGGAGGAGAAGGAGGCAACAGAGGATGAGACGGTTGGATGGCATCACCGACTCAGTGGACGTGAGTTTGAGCAAACTCCGGGAGACAGTGAAGGACAGGGAGGCCTGGCATGATGCGGTCTATGGGGTCGCAAAGAGTCAGACATGACCTAGTGACTGAATAACAGCTTGCTGTTTTAAAAGCACAACATCTGGCATTAAATCTAAGGTTAAAAAACATGAAGAAGCAAGAAAACAAACAACCAAAAAAGAAATCATTGTCAAAAGAAAAGAAAATCAATATAACTAGACCTGAAGAAATGTTGGTATTTTCAAAAGGAACTTTAAATCTATATGTATTAAAATATGCACATAAATAATATATTCAATCCTTAATAAAATATCAGTATATAATATCTAACAACATGCAAACAGTCATAATTAACAAATAAAAGTCACAGCAAGTAGGTCTTATCCAGAAATGCAAGATAGATGGTTTGACATGGCAAAGTTAAAAATCAGTGTAATCTGCCAAATCAGAAGGATAAAGAAAAAGATTATCTCAATAGATGCATAAAATACTCTTGGCAAAATAAATCCCCAATTCATGATAAAAAAACTACCAGAAACTAGAAATAGAAGAAAACTTTCTCGATCTAATTACAAACTTTTGTTCAAATTAGTAACTGAATGCTTTTCCTCTAAGATTGGGAGAAAGGTAAAAATGTCTACTCATAACACTGCTAATGTGGACAATTCAAAACAACATTATGCTGAGCAAAATTAGCCAGACACAAAAGAATACAAATTGTATGACTCCATTTTATATCAGCATAAAGCTATTGAGGAGCCTGGAGTGCTATGCTCCATGGGGTCATAAAAGAGTTGGATATAACTTAGTGGCTAAACATTAGCAACATTAACAATTTATGACAAGAGAAATCAGAATATGATAAGAGAAATCAATTTTCCTCTAAGTTCCATTGGACATAGAGTGAGAGAAGGAGTGTGTGTGTGTGTGTGTGTGTGTGTGCAATTGAGTCTAGCTTAGTAGAGATACAGAGTTTCTCTGGCCCTGGGGCAGATAGTCATGGAATTGACTGAGTGGAAGGACCAGTGGAATTGACCAAAAGAAAGCAAATGCTTGGTTGGTCTTGAAGTCAAGACCAAACATACTGCCAGGGGATGCTCATCCTGCTGGTTTCATGTCACAGGTGGAGAGAAAGACACTCTTAGGGAGGCTACTTCTGTCGGTGGGTTCTAGGAGTCACATTTTCCAAGCTGCTCGAGGCAGCCAGTGATAGCTACCAAAGAATTGTACTGACACAGGCCAGACTTCCTTGGTGCTCTTTCTTTTTCTGGATGGACGTGTTGATGGGTGTGAGCAACAAAGAGAGCTTAGAGTGAAAACCAAGCATTAGGAAGAAATCAGAGTTGATACATCAGTGCGGAGTGGGTGAGGAAGGAGGGAGTGGGGACAGCATCTCCCATGTCAAGCATATTTCCCATTAGTTACAATGCTCCGTATTCTCTGATAGGTCCTTTCCCAGGCAGGAAGTTCTTTGTGAGCGAGGAGGACGTGAGCTAGCTCGTGGGAAAAAAAATGTCCTGGGCTGTGAGCAGTAAACTGGCTTGTTCCCAAGCAATGTCCTCCAGGTGCGCCACGAGAGATGAAATCACCTGGCTCGTTTTACCATCTTCAGGAGGGTGTCAAGACCTGACAAACCCAGGCACCACGTACAAGGAACTAATCTGAGACGCAGCAATGGTGCTCACGGGGCTTTCTGTATGCAGCCAAGATGAGGACCTTATTCGGGGGGAAAAAATGTTAAAGAGGCCTTTACTCCAGAAAGGAGAGTGAGGTCATGGACCAATGAGATGAGTTGCGTCAAGTGAAATGCACATCTGATGGCCAGACAGAACCAAAGCATCCATGCCCCTGCAACACGCTGTAGCTCTGGCACCACTCCAAACTAGCATTCTGCGTGTATTTGTTTGGCACGTATTTACTGAAGTAAGGGGGAAAAAACAACAAAGCTTCTTTTGGGGAGAGAAAGCTTTCTTGAAGTATAAGACGCTTTGAAAAGAGCATGTGTCCTAATGGACAGCTCAAATTCCCCCAAAGTCGACACACACATGTTTTCAGCACCTAAAACAAGAATTAGAATATCACAAGCCCCTCAGGCTCTCTACCAGTCTTAGTGCGCAGTCTTAGCACGCATGCTAAGTCGCTTCAGTCGTGTCTAACTCTTTGTGATCCTATGGACCATAGCCCGTCAGGCTCCTCTGTCCATGGGGTTCTCCAGAGATGTTTACTAGAGTGGGTTGTCATGCCCTCCTCCAGTGGATCTTCCCAACCCAGGGATCTTATGCACATCTCTTAAGTCTCCTGCACTGGCACTGGGTTCTTTACCACTAGCACCAACCTGGGAAGCCCCTACTAGTCATGATCACCTCTCAAAGTGAGCAAGTGTCATTTCTAGCCTTGAGACAGCTTTCTTCTTCATGAGGTTGAAAAACTCTTTATGTTCGCATGTTACAAAGTTTATCATTTGAACTTATTGGGAATTATCTTCCATTTAGTAGCTTCTTTGGTTGTCCATAGCTAGACAGTAATGTTTATTCACACTCTTAAGTAAAGGTTAGCAAATAATTACAAAACTTTGTTTCTGAGAAAGACCGTCTCATCATTCTTTGTTTGGGTTCAGACTGGCGGCAGTCTGTTACTGCTGACTCTGGGTGCTTTCAGGGGGCTGGACTCAAGAGAGCGCCTTGCCCTCGCTCTAGTAACATATCCATGCACAAAAAGCACAGGGATAGGTTGATGTTATTACTTTGTTTTGCATACCACTAAACAACCAAAATTTCTTTGGTTGCATTATTTTTTGATGAACCATCTTTAGACATTTCACTATTAAAAAAAGTAATGACATGGTATATTAATAAAATATTACTCAGTCATTAAAAAGAATGAGATGGTGCAATTTGCAACAACATGGATGAGCCTGGAGATTTTTATACTAAGTGAAGCAAGTCAGACAGAGAAAGACAAATATATATGATATCAGTTAAATGCAGAATCTAAAATATGAAATTATTTACAAAACAGAAACAGACTCACAGACTTAGAGAAGGAACTTATGGTTACCATAAGAAGAACTGGGGTAATAGATTGGGAGTTTGGAACTGACATGTACAAGATTGCTATATTTAAAACTGATAACCAACAACAGCCTACTGTATAGCATAAGGAACTCTGTTACACTCTGTAATAATCTACATGGGGAAAGAATTTGAAAAAGAAGAGATACATATACTTGTATAACTGAATCACTTTGCTGAATACCTGAAACTAACACAACATCGTTAATCAATTGTACTCCAATATAAAATTAAAAAAAAATTTAACTATTGGTAATAACCACAGAGATTTTATCTATTGTCATATGCAGGTAATTTTTTGGTTTGTTTTAAACTCTGTAATCCCATAGTAATTCCACTTTGCCAACAAAGGTCCATAAAGTCAAAGATATGGTTTTTCCAATAGTCCTATATGGATGTGAGAGTTAGAACATAAAGAAGGCTGAGCACTGAAGAATGGATGCTTTCAAATTGTGATGCTGGAGGAGGCTCTTGAAAGTCCTTGGACTGCAAGGAGATCAAACCAGTTAATCCTAAAGGAAATCAGTCCTGGATATTCATTGGAAGGACTGATGCTGAAGCTCCAATACTTTAGCCACATGGTGCAAAGACCCGATGCATTGCTAAAGACCCTGATGCTGAGAAAGATGGAAGGCAGGAGAAGTAGGAGACAGAAAATGAAATTGTTAGGTAGCATCACTGACTCAAAGACCATAAATGTGAGCAAACTCTGGAAGATCGTGGAGGACAGAGAAGCCTGGTGTGCTGCAGTCAGTGGGGTTACAGAGAGTTGGACACTGTTTAGCAATTGAACAACAGCCACCCATGAAAAGGACAATGTCAAGTGCTTTGGGTCCAGAGTGCCAATGGTGTTGCTTAAAAACTTGGAGGTCATGCCAGTGAAATGAGTCAGGATTTCTAGACTCTAGTTGAGAAACAGTTGAATTATGACCCTAACCAACAGTTGGATTATGACACTGCTAACTCCAGACTGAGGGGAATAAGATTGAATTACATAACACTGAATGAACTGATGAGGAAAGACTGTGGGTTTTGTTTGGAATATGGTCGTTCTGATAACTTTTTTTTTTTTTTTTTTTAAATATAGGGAAGGCCTTTCTTTCCAACTCTGGAAAAATCAGTTTGGGTTCCTGACTGTAAATTGGACTGACTCCTGTTACTGTCCCAGATAGTCAACCCCTATCAAGGATTTTTGATCCTTCAAATTTCCTTCAAGTTCTGACTAATCCTTCAAAATAATGTTTCCAGTTTTGCTCTCTGATGCCTCATGCTGTGTCACTGAGAACTAAGATCACATTACCCGAAGTCCCTATGGCGTGTTTCCCTGGGACCTGCAGAAGCACTGTGAGCTAAAAGCCCAGTGGCCTGCTATGAACTTTGAAGGACTGATCATCATATAAGACTATTCACAGGTCTGATTTCCCCCTGGAAAAGGCACTGTCTGGACCACTCAACAAACTTAGTGGAATTCAAGGGTCCAGGCATGCCCTATAAATGCCATGACCAAAACCATCAACATCCCAGTTCAAGAGTTCCAAGAAACTCACTTAGTGGTGCTGCATACCTGGAAGATATTCCTCCACTGAACTCCTGGAATCCACTGGGCTGATTAATGCGATTTGTTACAGTAACATTTCCCTTTTGTGTGTGTCTGGCATCCATTTTTTTAAAGAGTCTGATCTTCAGGACTCTAAAGCCACAGACCTTTATCATCACTTTCGTACAGTTCAGCTGCTTTTACAGTAGCAGTATGAAGTCACCTTGAGAAACTGTTTCTGAGATCTTGCTTCACTTCACTCAGAAGGTTTAGGATTATTATCTGGTTGCTCAGTGATGATGCTTGTTCTTCTTGAACAAAAAGGGGAACAATGTTGAACTTGATCTGAGCCCTGTGTTCCCAAAGTGCAAGAAGTCCCCCTCCAGGGTTCTGAGAAACAGCTAACCTCAAATGGCCCTGCATCTCTCATATTCCCCCTACCCCTTCTCTACAATTCAGAGAAGACCATCTCCATTTCTCTCATGACTCCCAACTGCCTTGTGCACCGTATCTTTCACCAAATTGAGGGGCACCATCGGTGGCCATTTGATCAGAGCAAAATAAACCAGTTATTGTTGTTGTTGTTTAGTTGCTAATTTGTGTTCTGACTCTTTGTGACCCCATGGACTGCAGCGTACAAAGCACTTCTGTCCTCCAGTATCTCATAGAGTTTGCTCAAATTCATGTCCATTGAGTCAGTGATGCTATTTAACCATCTCATCCTCTGTTATTCCCTTTTCCTTTTGCCTTCAATCTTTTCCAGCATCAGGATCTTTTCCAATGCATTGGCTCTTTCCATCAGGTAGCCAAAGTATTGGAGCTTCGGGTTTAGCAACAGTTTTTCCAATGAATATTCAGGGTTGATTTCCTTTAGGATTGACTGGTTTGAACCCGTACGGGGGGAAACAAACCAGTAAGCAACATCCTTGACAAGGTGATTGCTAATGATATCTTAACAAATTCTTCCAGCCTGAAGAAGACATTTAAGTTGACAGGGAGTTAAGCAATCCCTACCCATAGATCAAGTGGGAATTCTCAACTCGGTGAAAGGACATTTTTGACTATAAATTAGCAGAACATTTGAGCTATACAATAAACTCCACTTTGGGATAAGTATAGAGACTTCAAGTGGAATCATTTCATCTTATTAGCCACAAATCTAGTTATATTTTCCAAATTTAGTTGAAATGTATTCAAGTGGATCTATTTTTATTTTTAAAAGCATGTCCCCAAATTTCAAATCCAGCTGATGCCACTTGAAATTAAGATATTGCAGTCCCATTTATTGTTGTTACGTTCTTTAAAGATTTTCAATATCACTGAATTACTTATCCTTTCTGAATTTTAGCAGGATAATTTAGCAGAAGAATCAACATCACTTAGGAAGATGGAATTTTTATTCTCTTAATGTGGTCATGATGCTGGAAGATTTTTAACATCATTGAATTAAATATCCTTTCTGACTTTTAGTAGGATAAATTACCTCTTGATGAGATAAATACCTGCTTACTTACCTTTCTGATGAATCAACCATATGAGCACATTAGGCTACCTTCTTCTTATCAAGTACTCCGTAGATGAAGTATTTTATTGAGACTCTTCCATACTTCTGATTGAGTCATAAAACTCTTGAGTGCTTTCTTGCTTAGGCAAGGGCTCAAGGCCCATCCTCCTAGTCTTTTCCCAGAAACCCACACACTTCCTGTCTTCTCCCCCAGGAAGAGTGCATCACCATCACTTCTATCACCCTAGGACTTGATCGTCCCACATGTGGCCTTTGTTGCCAAACTCTTCTTAGTGAACTAGTTTATCTGGGTCATACCAAGCTATGCCTCTTAATTAGCTGCCTGACCCTGGATAGCTTACTACTTAATTTGCTCCTGAGTTTCCTCATCCATAAAGTAGAGCAAATGAAAGTGCCTACCTCACTCTGTGATAGTAAGAAGGAAATGAGTTGATGCCTGCACACCTCTCCAAAGAGTATTTGGCATGCTGCATAAACATTAGCTATTACACACATTTGCCACCTTTGTCTTGATGGGTCCCCTGAGGTCTGGAAACATGTATTGTTCACTCCCTCTAAGCTCCAGACCCACACGCCCAACTGGCTATTTCACATTTGACTTGGTTGAACAAAGCATATCTATACCCTCAACTCACTATATCCTCGTTGAAATATTTACAGATGAGATGACAATGATGCCTGGGGTTGCTTCAAAGTCATGCAGGAAGGTAGGGCAGAGCGTTAGTAGAGGTAAAACAGTAGCAGTCAAATTTTGACAACTGGGACTTCCCTGGTGGTCCAGTGGTTAAGAATTTGCCCGCTAATGGAGGGGACATGGGTTTGATCCCTGATCCAGGAAGATACTGCACGCTGTGGAGCAACTAAGCCACAACTACTGAACCTCAGTGCTTCAACTACTGAAGCCCTAAAGCCCGTGCTCTGCAGCCAGAGAAGCCACCACAAAGAGAAGCTCGCACACTGCAAGAAGATTAGCCGCTGCTCACTGCAACTAGAGAAAGCCTGAGCACAGCAACAAAGACCCAGCATGGCCAAAAATTAAAGGGATTCTTTAAAAACAAAAGTTTGACAACTGTTAAACTGTATGATGTGTATGATGGCTTTATTATACTCTTCTCTCACATGTTGACTATCTTTGAAAATATTTGTAATAAAGAATGAAAAACTCAGAAATTATAATACAGCTTTCTAACCTGTCTTTCTATCTGGCCTTCTTACTCCTTGTTGGTAGAGAACATTTTGTACTCTATGAAGCAGAGAGTGAGTGGCAATGGGAGATATTTTGAGATGGGGAGATAACATAAATTATTTTTTAAGTTCTTTCTAGCTGTGCATCCATGGCTGAAGCACAAGGGGAAGATTGTTATTATAGTGGTAATATTGGGGTGAACTGGAGTACAAAGAAATGGAAAGACTCACCCCAAACTTGGACAATTGTCACTAAATTGGAGCCTGAATAAAATAATATTTTAGCCACACGAATTCTCCAGAGATCCCTATAAGTGGGTCTTATAATTCTTCTGAAGTCTCCTTATTACCTTTGCCTTTCTCTTACTGAACCCTGTCTCCCATTTGTACATTTATTAATTCACTGGTATATTATGCCTGAAAATCTATACTCAAGGTTGGAGGCACCAGAGAAGGTGAAAGTTCTCTGCCCTTGCCTGGTCTGAAGATAAAGAGATACGGACATCGAGTCTACTTAAACAGGGTCAAGGTCCAGGTCATCTCTAAGAGATCAAGGTGGATCTGAAATTCTAACCTCCTTCAAGGCTTCTCCTGTTTTAGGATGACCATACTTCCCAGTTTGCCCATGACAGGCTGTGATCACTGCTAAGAACACCACCAAGCACTGTTTAAATTGTCACAGGTTTAATGAGAAATTATCTGGCTACCTTTTCTGGGTCCAAATTTAATCCAAGAGGCCAAGACCCAATCTTACAAGCAGCTCCTTCTTGACAATCGTTTGTCAAGTCAGACAAAGACAAATACCATATACTATCACTTACATGCAAAATCTGAAATAATGATACAAATGAATTTCTTTACCAAAGAGAAACAGATGCACAGACTTAGAGAATGAGCCAAGGCAGGAAGGATAGACTGGGAGTCTAGGATGGACATGTACACACGGCTATATGTAAAAGAGATAACCAGGGGACTTCCTTAGTGGTGAAGTGATTAGAATTCCATGCGTCCAGTGCAAGGGTCCTGGTTGATCGAGGACCCTAGCAAGTTCTGGTCTGAAACCTCAGTTTTGGCCACCATCAAACTGTCGTGCTAAAAACCTCCAAGGAGACCAAGAATGCCTTCAGTTCAGTTCAGTTCAGTTCAGTTGCTCACTTGTGTCTGACTCTGGGACCACATGGACTGCAGCACACCAGGTCTCCCTGTCCATCACCAACTCCCAGAGTTTACTCAAACTCATGTCCCTTGAGTCGGTGATGCCATAAAACCACCTCATCCTCTGTCATCCCCTTCTCCTCCTGCCTTCAATCTTTCCCAACATCAGGGTCTTTTCAAATAAGTCAGTTTGTTGCATCAGGTGTTCAAAGTATTGGAGTTTCAGCTTCAGCATCAGTCCTTCCAATGAATCTTCAGGATTGATTTCCTTTAGGATGGACTGGTTGGATCGTCTTGCAGTCTGAGGGACTCTCAAGAGTCTTCTCCAATACCACAGTTCAAAAGCATCAGTTCTTTGGCCAAAGGAGATCAGTGTGTAAGTGAGATAGGCATGGGGAGTGAAAGGATGACCCAGAGGGATGATGATGTAGCAAGTTCCTGACCAGGGATCAAACCTGTGCCCTTGTACTGGAAGCATGGAATTCTAATCACTTCACCACTAAGGAATGTCCCTGGTTATCTATCTTAAATATAGCCCTGTGTCCATATTCATCCCAGACTCCCAGTCTATCCTTCTCACCCCCTCCCCACACCTTTTCTCCTTGGTTCATTCTCTACGTCTGTGGATTTGTCTCTGTTTGGTAAGCAAGTTCATTTGTATCATCATTTCAGATTCCACATTTAAGTGATAATATATGATATTTGTCTTGGTCTGATTTACTTCACTTAAGATGACAATCTCCAGGTCCATCCATATTGCTATATACCCCATAATTCCATTCTTTTTAATGGCTGAGCAATATTCCATTGTATATACATACCACAACATCTTTATCCATTCATCTCTTGATGGACATTTAGGTTGCTTCCATTTAGGTAGCTTCTTGGCTATGGCTGAGATATTTACTTTCATAATAGCTGGTAAATAGCCATAGAGTAAGAAGTCTAGAAATTTCATCTTAGCTCCCTTTGGTTTCCCCAGACTTCTGGACTTTTCCACACTTGGAAGTTTAACATCTGGCCTAACTGGAGACCACCAGGAACCTGGTGAAGCCACGGAAACACCCCATGACTCTGTCCTGATCTGTTCCAATTGGTCAGGGCCCTTGATGTGCCAATGATTGTTAATTTCATCCCTGGACACTTCCACAGCAGTTTCGGGTGGAGGCTTGGAGTGACTCAGGATATGAAAGAGAAAAATGAGCTGCAGAAAGAAGAAGACTTGGCATGTCAGAGTCCTGATGGGCTGCCTCCCAGAGCACGCTGCCTGTCAGGCTGGGAACGCATCGCTTGCCTCAATTGGTGACCCCCACAGCTGAGGCCCTTCTCTTCTCATTATCCAATGGCACCAGCCCTAGATCTTTCTTTGATCATCCCCCAGGGCTTGAGGAAACACTACCACCTCTGCCATCACGTTCATCACCATTGCACTCTCTTTCTGTGTGTTGAATCTTCTTCTAGAAGTTGTCAGTGAAGCCCTCAAGGCACCAGATTTGAAGGCGGACATTGTAAATTACAGTGATTTTCTGCCTTCTGTGCATGGGTATCATGAAGATGATGCAGAGAATAAATATCATACAGCTGAAATGTTCATGAGCAGGGCTCTGGGGCACAGTGATGTTCCTGAGGGAGTAAGAAAAAGAATGGGTCTGGCAGCCCTCACCAGGGAGGCTAGAAGGCACAGCTTCTATGAAGAGTGATTTTGCTTTAGAACCCTCTCATAAGGTTTGCTTGAGCCTCTGTCTCCACGGACCCCCAATCATCTCTGAGTGAAATGGCCCTGCTCAAGGTCTCAAGCTCCAGAGGTGCTTGCTGTCTGACCTTGGGTAAGTCACTTTCCTTTCTGAGCCTTAGCTTTTTCATCTGGTAAAACCAAAGATTGCTCTTTCTTTCCTGAGGGAACTCCTGCCTAGTATGATACTGGTGGTTGTGAGATTCTAGTTAGTTAGTCTAATACCCTGAGAATCTCAGGGAAGTGCAGGCAGCAGAAAGGGCAGTGGTTTCCATCACCCAAGAAGCCTGTCCCTGGAGTGAGAATGAAGTGTGATAGCAGGCGGCTCTCACTTCACCGAGGACCACTTCTCCCCACCCGTATCCTCTGGTCCTTAGAGCCCTGAGCTCAAAGCCCTGCCTGCTCCTCACCATGAAGAGAGAAATAAACGTGAAGAGAGGAATCTTAAGCGGGCTTCTAGAAATCATACTTTTACTGGAAAAACAGCAAGAAGCATAGCCGACCATCCCATGAATTCAGCCCTCGAGCTAGCATGGCCCTTGAGTAATAATGTTCAACCTTTCCTCTACATACTCCAAAAATATTGACTTCCTAAGAACCTTCCAGTTTATTTTACTACTGACCCTCATGCCCTAAGAGTGCTGCTCATGCTTTTATTTTTTTTAATTTTTCTTGCTGGTTACTGAGGCAGGAAGCATGGAGGAAGAGGATTTAAAAGTCTGAATAATAATTTTTTTATTTTAAGAAAGAAAGAAAAAGAAAATCTTATCTCTGCTGCTTCCCATGTTTTACTTTTGCTCAGTGGCTTCTTCCCACAGCAACTCCCTCTTAAATATCTTAGGTCCACGTCCTCCGAGCTCAGATCGTCACTGTTGCCCATCACCTCCACTTCTTCATGTGATCTCAAACTCGCTCTTACGGCTGTTAGAGGAGTTCCTCGTCCTCTTCATTTCATAGATGAGGAAATTCATGATGCCAGGGGATGGAAGAGCTGTTCAGAATTAAGTAGGGGCTAAATTCAGGCCGAGGTCCCTGTCAATGTGGGCAAAACTTCACTAACCTCTTGAGAACCACACACAGAGAAGCAGTGTGCTAGATAAAGCAAGTTGTATAAGCAACCCCCCGCAAAGACATTGGTGGGTGAGTGTGCGCTCAGTTGTGTCCTGCTCCTAGTGACCTCATGGACTGTAGCCTGCTGGGCTGTTCTGTCCTTCTCCAGGGTATGTTCCCTGGAGAACATTCCTTTCCCAGGGTATGTTCCCAACCCAGGGATTGGACCCACGTCTCCTGCATTGCAGGCAGATTCTTTACCGCTGAGCCATCTGGGGAGTTCCAAAGACACTGGACTGTCTCCTAAAAACAAAACAGTGAAAGATGAAAATCAATGTCTGTAAATATGGAAATCCTGCCCAGGGCACTGGCTCTGCCTACCTGAAGACTGTTACTGAACATCCTTCAGACGGGTCACTGTGGGAGAACAGTGACCCTCCTGAGCTCCTATTTGAGGAAAAACCAGGCATTCCTTCAGGCTTCCCAGGTGACTCAGTGGTAAAGAATCTGCCTTCCAAGCAGGAGACTCGAGTTTGATCTCTGGATCAGAAGATACCCTGGAGGAGGAAGTGGCGACCCACTCCAGTTATCCTTGCCTGGGAAATCCCATGGACAGAGGAGCCAGGTGGGCTACTGTCCATGGGGTTGCAAAAGAGTTGGATACGACTGAGCGACTAAAACGGCATACACCAACATGGGCATTCTTTCAGACCTTGTTAGAGAAAAGCAGCGAAGGGTCTCAGAAGCAGATCAAGCTCTTACTGGCTTCTGTAGGCAACGAGCATCTGCAGAGCTATTCTCCCCCCTGGGTTGGCAGGTCAATGGAGGCAAAGTGGAGAGAAGGGAGGGGCTGAGAAGCAGGAGGGGCCCAGAATCAGCATTTGGCATCTCTGCTTCCATGGGCATGTGTCCAGTGCTGGGCTACCGGGAAAGAGCAAAAGTACTTGGTGTTCCTCAATAAACAAACTTCTTAATCTGAGCAAATAAAAAAGCCACTGGGAGCCCTGACTCGCTCCGAGCGGGTCATTTTCTCAAAGCAACTCTGGTGTGGAATGCATGTAATTAGGTACCTTTAGGGAGGTGGCCTTGCCATAACTTCCTTTAGTTTATTAATATGGAGAAAGCACCTCTCACCACACCATCAGCTTAAACTGTTGGATCCTAGCAGGCAAAGCCAAGTTAATGGATGAAGTCCCTGGAGAGTCTGCAGGTGTGAGGAAGCAGAGAGGGGCTATGCAGGAAAAGACAGAGGTGTGAAAGCTGAATTCTTGTTTTGTGTTTAGCTAAATGCAATGGCAACCCAGTACTCTTGCCTGGAAAATTCCACGGATGGAGGAGCCTGGTAGGCTACAATCCATGGAGTTGCAAAGAGTCAGACACGATTGAGCAGCTTCACAAATGCAATCTGAAAGCAACTTTTAAGATATGAATCAAATTCTTGTTGTCACCAGCTAAGATCCTTTTTTCTTCTGATTGTCACCGTTCCAAGAAACCATCTTTATTAATCATTCCCCTTTCTGAATCTTACCACTGTGGCTCACCTCTCAGAAATTTCGGAGATGATTCAAAGTCAGTACAGTAGGGAAAAAAATATTTATTTTCTAAAGTCATTACCTTGACAGGCAAAACAAAGCATTTTTTCAATTTCATTCAGAAATACATTTAAAAAAATACATAGACCAATATGGCCTGCCCAAACGTATATTTAACATGGTAAATATAAGGAATAAACTGTTTGAATATAAATATCTATAAAAATATAAGTACATCAAAATGTAATCCAACCTCTTCCACGAGCCAATAGAGGAAAATAATTTTACTGCTTTAAAGCATCACCAATGTTTACCCTTCAATATCTCTCCACAACAACTCTATACCATTGTGTTTCCAAAAATCAAGGTAAGTAAGGGAAACTCCTGATTCAATTGATTTTTTCGTTTTTCCTTAGGCAACAGAGCTAGTAGATGACCATGAAAATGTTATATCTACTATTGACGCATTAAACAGGCTTCCACAAGGCTAGGATCTAGGATGGGGTTTTTTCTTTTGGTAGGGGGGAAGAGTTTGGGGAGGCAATAATTAAAGGTGAGAAATGCTTTGTCAGAGTGCAATATAGATGAGGTAGTCTCCTATGCATGAAACTCATTCTGATTTTCAGTAGTAACAGTTTCTTTCAGTTTTGCATTTTACGAGTTAGAAAAAACAGTCTTTTTTTTTTTTTTTTTTTTTTTAACTCGACTGTTTGTCCTTCGAGTGTTTTCAATTTGTGCCTTCCTTAGAAAAATCTTCTCGGGGCTTTGGAGTTTCTCCCTGAAATGTGCCAGGCGCCCGAGTGAGACTCAAACACTCCCTTCGGACCCTCTTGGGAACTCCGCCCACAAGTGGAATCTCCTCTGGCAGGAGGACAAATCCCAACTTGCAGGTCACTGGGTCTCCTTGCCTTCTTTGCAGGGCCCATTGTCACCCCTTTGGAGGAGAGACGATGGATGAAAAGAGTCAGCTCTGATGGAGACAGATGGAGAGTGGCTGGGGGCGCTCCTTAACCTTTCCTGGAATGCTTGCACCCAGGGCGCTGGTCCCCTGCCAGTCTGGAACAAGAGATCGTCTGACCAGGCAGGACACATTTGCCTTGAGCCCTGCCCCGCGGGCAGCGCGCAGAGTCAGGCCCAGGGCTTTCCATGGACGAGGAGCTTCAGACAGGTCCCGAAAACCTGCCCTCAGTGAAAACCTGCCCTCAGTGAGTGCGGTTGTAGATCACTTTCTTATCTCTGTAGAGCTGGGCTTTCAGCTTGGCAACACGAAAAGATGTTTTGATGCTGTTGCTGATGGCCTCCAACCTATTAAAACCAGACAAGAGAAAACAATTTTTTTTTTAATTTTTTAGAAAAAAATCATTTTTGGGCAAAAGAAACATCTAAAATTAGAATCTGGCACAAACAAATCTAAATCTGGATCCTCAACTTTCACCCTCAACCATGACAGCATACTTCTCTACTAACCTCAAATGAAAATAAACTGCCTCTGATGCCTAGGATGAGGCAGGGTTCGGTAAGCAAGGAGAGAGGTGATGTGGTCATATCTACAGGGGTTGGGAATTAAAGAAATTTTAAAGCACAATTTTAAGGTGGACTAGAGATACTTTCTTTTTTAGCCCTATTCCAAGCACTGTTTCAGCTTTGGTGGGATTGTATGGAGACACTTGTTTCAAATTCTCAGTCACATAAGGAATTGAAGGGGGCTTCGAGGGGAAAAGGAATTCATAATGAGAAGGCCGACAGGAAGGACCCAAAGCAAACGTCTTATGGCAATTAAAAACTATCGTTTTTGCAGGTTTAATGTTTTCTTTGGGTGGGAAAAGCAGTAACATTGATTTAATAGTTGATGTAATGGAAATTAATAGAAAAAAATAATAATTTCCAAGTTAGTTCAGAAATGGTGGTTTACATACTCTTGCCATATGGAGAAGCACCGTGCTGTGCTCAGTCGTGTCCTACTCTTTGCAACCCCATGTATTGTAGCCCTCCAGGCTCCTCTGTCCATGGGGATTCTCCAGGCAAGAATACTGGAGTGGGTAGCCATGCCCTCCTCCAAGAGATCTTCTCAACCCAGGGACTAAACCCAGATCTCCCACACTGTAGGTGGATTCTTTACCATCTGAGCCACTAGGGAAGCCCAAGAATACTGGAGTGGGTAGCCTATCTCTTCTCCAGGGGAATCTTCCCAACCCAGGAGGTGAACCCAGGTCTCCTGCATTGCAGGTGGATTCTTTACCAGCTGAGCTATCAGGGAAGCCCGGAGGGGCACTAGTGGCCTGAGTTCATAAATATGGAGACTTAAAGGTCACGTGGGAAGCGCTGAGCATGGCCCCAGACAATAGTAAACAACTCAGAAGTTGTTCATGACCTCCTGGCCTGTGCTAAGAGCACTTGGATCTTAGAATTTCTTGCCACTGGATTTCTAGGAAAAAATGCCTCTGACCATGAGAGAGAATCATAGACTATAGGACAGATCGGAAAGCAGGATTCCTCCCCGCAGCTTGTGAATTTCAAGATGCTTAGGTTGTGGAAGTTTTATCACTATAGAGTCCCTCACAGCAACCCTGGGGTATTACTAATCCAGATCCCAGCTCATGACTGATTAAAAAATAAGAAAGCTGTTGAAAATGACACTGGGTCTCCACCAGATGCATTTCCCTATTAAAAAAGTAAATAAATAAACCTGAAAAACGACATGTTCTAACTCTCACCAACCCTACTTAATGACTAGTTTCCCTTTGGCCATTTGAATAACTGCTATGTTTTTGAAAAATTTGACTATACGTGATTAAAAAAAATAAATTTTCCCTGAAATGATTTTTAATTTATCAGGGAAAGCTGTAAATATATTGACTCAGAGATGCAAAAACTAGCTGTGACCAAATGACAGAGCTGCCTCTAGATAGATTTTGTTTGGATGAGTGGGTGTGTGCTAAAGGGCAGCAGACTGCATTATGTAAACCACTATTTCTGAGCCAACTTGGAAATTATTATTATTTTCCTGTTGGTTTCCATTACATCAAAAAAACTTTTGAGAAGGATACTTTGGCTCTTTTAAATCTAGAGAACACAGAGATCTCCCTTTCCTCCCTTCCCTTTATATTGTCTTCTAAGCCTTTCTCCCACAGAGGTAAGAATGACTGAGACTGTTTATAGGTGAAGGAGATCAGCTGTTCACAAGAGTCTCTTACCTTCTTGTTTTCCTTCCGGCCACGAGCTGCTGATGAAGACACTTCTCTCCAAGCTTAGAACAGTCTTTTCCTCTCTTTCGGTTGTTCCAGGCCTTCTCCATGGAGTCTTGGTCCCTGCCAAAATACAGACATTTCAGCAATAGGAAAGCTGGTCGTTCTGAGTGTCTCTTGCTTTCTTTAAAACAAGAAGACAGCATCACAAGAAGAAGAAGGTCAGGAGGCCAAGAAGCTGATCAAAAGCAAAGGTATTTCTACTCACCTGAGTTCTTTTCCGGCTTGGCAAAAATCCCAGCATTTCTTGTCTTTCTGGCTAGTACACTGGCATCTCTTCCTGTGGGCTGTCGCCTTTGTAGGAATGAAGTCCTTTAAGGAGCGCTTGGACCGAGAAGGGCTTCCGAGTCCATATGGAACAACGTGCCTATCATGGAAAGAGAGAAACAGAAGACTGAGCATCATTAATCCTCTCCAAAGGCTGCATTCTTTGGGGGCAACCTCCTTCCATTAAGACAGAAGGAGAGCCTGCCGCAGCATTTGGTAATGAAACTTATAGAATCAAAGGTGGTAACAGTCAGGACCATGTGTCCACCAGTGGCCCTGAGGGTGTGGACCCAACCGGCAGAAAATCAGTTTCTCTAAGTCAATGACATTCCACGTCAACTCTCAACACAGCTCAGTGTCTTTTTGACACAGCAGCCTTGTTTTTTTGGCCGAAATTATGACATTTCTGCTTTGATATCTGTTTCATATTTTCTTCCTTTTCTCTCTACTTAGTTAACAGCTCTTGGGAGGCGGAGGACTTCCATGCAAAACTATGACTCACAAGATTTTGAAAACCGATTTTCAACTCAAGTGATATGTGGATAAGCTAAAAGGGGCCCCCAGGGAGGCTGGAGGAGACACACAACCTGGAGCACAGTTCATGCCATATCTGCACACCTCTGGTGATTTTGGTGATTATCATGTGGCTATAGAAGGACTCTTTGCCAGAAGGCTCTCCAGTAATTTCCAATGTGTTCATTGTGATTCTCACCCAAGGATTAAAGTCCTCCCCCTGAAAACATCACCTTACTAAATCTTAGGCTTGCCATCGTTTTTGTTTGGTTTGGTTTGATTTTGTTTGGATTTTGGTCATCCTCTCTATAACGGGACTCTGCAGGTACAATCGGTGAGGTTTTGTTTACAGTCCCTTCTGATGAGTGAATTACTTTGTGGGGAGTAAGGGGAGAAACTGCTCTCTTCACTCTGGAGGCAGAAGAGAAGTCTGATCATGGTTTTCCCACTGCTGTCTTTAAATAGGCTTTTCCAAAGGGCAAGGACAAAGGAGTCTGGACACTCAAGTTCCAGGTCTGACTCCACACAAACTCATCCTTGCAAATGACTTCAAAAATCTGGGTCTTAGTTTTTTCCATAAGTAAAATGAGGAGACAGCCTGTAACTCTCTGTCATCACTTCTGCCTCTTAAGTCTCTAGGCTCCCATGAGAAGCACGGGTTGGACAAACCCACATATGACCTCAGCAGGGGCTTCTTCAAACCCCGAGAATGCAAGAACATTTACCCCTAGGCCTGATACGAAGTTTCTCCCCCCGAGATATTTGACACCCTGTGCAGGGGAGCTTTGCCCACAGAGGCACTTTCTTGTGGTCAGCAACGCTACCTTCAGAGACCACACAAGGCAGTAACCAGAGACTGGGCTCCTGTCTCTCCTGGAGCCAGAGGGAAGAGAGCCTAGAGTAAGGATGCCCTCTAGAGACTCACTCTGGAGTGTTGACCCAGATGATGTCCAGGTGGCAGAAGTAGACACACTCTTTATCCATCAGGGAGGAACAGGAGCAGCGCTTGGACCGGCGGGGCCTCCAGGGCGTGGCGGGAGCCGGCTTCTCCCCTCCGCTCTCCGCTCCCACGCTGAGCTCGGTGCCCAGGACTGCTGGGGAGAGAAAGACAGCAGCTCAGAGGGAGGTGTCTGCTCGGAGGCCCGGAGGCAAATGGGCCAGCCTGGATGCCAGACCCAGCAGAGCAGGTAAAAGCAGGTGAAGCACACCACCAGCCTCCAGCAAGAAACACAGAGGAGAAAGGATGATTTTTCCCCCTCCTTAACATGACTTCACCTGTGCTGCCACTGGCTTACCTGCCTTCAGAGAGATTAAACAAGTGCAGGGGAAACAACCACGTGAAAAGGGACTTACCAGCCCCTTGAAGGATGCAGCCTTCAAGGAAATACTTAGAAACGCTGCTTATGAGACATTTAGGTTGGCTTCTACATGGAACTGAGCGCAGCCTACTGCGGCTTACGATGGGCTCATGACCGAAAATGCTAAGTAAGTCACTGCCTTTCCCTAGACTCAGAGCCACTTCCCCAGGCAGGATGCCCTTTCATTCAGTATCCACTGCTTCCCACCTTGTGTTAAGGCACGGAGTAGCTCAGAAGAGAGGCACCTCTAGAACTTAAGTGGAAATCCAGAGCTTCAAAGAGGTGACTGGAAAGAGAGAAGTCAGCTGTGCAGGCAAACCCGGGACTGCAAGAATCACCAAGCAGCCGCTCTCGGAACCCAGATAAGGTTCTGTGGGCTTTGGCTTCTGAATCCCAGGAGCAGGTTGGCGTGCGTGGGATCTACCAGCTCCCCCTTCCTCACGGCAGCCTTGCCTCCTCTTACTGACAAATTAGCCCTGCAGCTTATCTGACCAATTTTGTACATTTCAAATGATCAGACACATTCCAGGATTTTCATTCCCTTGACATCCTTTTCTCTTCAGTCCGGGTCACGAAAAGACAAAAAAAAGTGCATTGACCCTAGAGAGAAACGGGCAGATGCTCACACACTATCTAAACCCCTCGGTAGCCAAGATTTATTCTCGCTCCCCTCCCAGGACAGGTGAATAGCACTGGAAATGGAGCTCACACCGTTGTGAGTGCCAAAAACCTGCCAAAAGAAGCCTAAAGTCAATAATGACAAATTTTAAAGAAAACATCTGCTTTGCCCTGAAACCGCCTGGAGGGGTTTTTCCCCAGACTGTTCTGCAGGTGATTTTAGTGTGCATACACTGCTTGAATGACTTGAATAAAATTCCTCGGCTTCAAGTTGAAAAGTATGAATATTTTACACATTAACACACTATTAAAACAGTATTTGAATAAGATATAAATACCTATATGTCCTTTTACCCATAAGAACAGAAAGACTTGCAAACACACATTTAGCTAAATTACATCTTGTCTTTAAGTCATATTTTTAAAAATCAAGAAACACTAAGCAACAATAATCATGTCATTTTAATGCTAGAGGAGCAATGGTCTTCCACAGAAGATTTTTTTCCCCCCATGCTAGAAAACTTCAGCAGCTCTGAGCACTAACTCCCCGGCACTTGATTTCTGAGAGGCAGTCATAAAACGCAGTGGGAGAAACAGAAGCAAGGAAAGCATTAAGGTGGGAAAAAAGACTGCAGCATTCAAGGATTTTACAAGTCACCGTGCCTACCTGCTTCTGGAGCTCCTTGGAAAGCGGCAAACAGCAGAGCGAAAATCATGGGGAAATAATCCATTCTGGGGGGAAGAAAGGGGGGGTTCAAAATCTTTCCCCCTGCAAACAAGAAAAAGCGCAGGGAAAAAAAAAAATCAGCTTCAGTTCTTTCCAAGCGCTTCGGGTTCTCCGGACCTCAAAATGGTACTTCGACCTGATGGCTGTTTAACGGGGAAGAAAAAAAAGAAGTTTCTGCCCTGCGGAGAGGCAGAGCGAGCGGTCCCAGGACGCACGCGGCGGCGGCGGCGCGCGGACCCTGGAGGCGCCGGTCCCGGAGAGGAGGCAGGAGCGCGTCTGACCTGGACAGCTCTCGGCCGGCTTTTTATATTGAACCCCTATAGAGTGGGGGTAAACAGCTCCGATTTTATTCCAGCCCCCAGACAATGTTATTGTGTCATTAGTCACCACCAGGCAACGTGCAGCCGGAGATAAGGCCGGGCTCTAGAGGAAATCACTGCTAACTTCAGAGGCAGACGCCGTCTGACAATTCAGGGGCAGGGCTAAGAAAAAGAAAATACCCATTAGAGAGAGACCTTTGGTAAACCTGCCCGTGCGGCGCGCAGCCGTCTGCTTCCCCTTTGCAAGCTGCCAGCCCCGGAGTTCAAGAATCAGAAGAGGGACTCCAGAAAAGTCATACCATTGGTATGAAAAGTATGAGCTCCAGTTTAAATAGATTGTATTGTTGTGTGCGGGGGGAATTTTTTTTTTTTTTAATTGTTGTTCGCTTCCCTTGCCTTTTATGTCCTCTGATTCCTTCGTGCTGATCAGACCGGGGGACTCTCTCCCTCCATCCCCCCTCCCCACCGACTCGGGGTCAGTTTATCTTGGCAGATTGATCCACACACTTTTCTCTGACTCCTGACCCACCCTCCCTCCCCTCGAGCCGGTTGGGCTCGAGTTCTTTGCGTCCGCAGAGGGAAAGATCGGAGAGGGATCGGCAAGGAAAGGAAGTTTTTTTTGTTTTTTGTTGTTTTAAAGAATCCTTTTAGGCACATACCCAAATCCTTTCAGGACTGCTGATTAGAAACCCCCATCAACTTTTTATTTTTGTATCCACCCTCTTCGCTTGCCCCGGTCCCCTCCGCCTTGGAGGGGGTGGGGCACCAATCTTAAGAAATAGGCAGAGAGGAACGCCAGGGGGAGACGGAGAGCTACAGGGGCTGATGTTTTAGGACAAAAAGGCACAGCCTCGGCTTCCAAATAAGTGACAGAAGGAAAGGCAGCCACCCGAGGGAGCTTAGGAAGGGAAGGGCTGACGCCTGACACAGAATGCAGGCTGCCCCTCGGCTATTCTAGGTACTCCCCACTTCGACATCTTCTCTGGATCTTTGTTTTCCTTTGGCTTTTGCTTGTACGTTGAAGTGGTGTCCTTGTACAGGGTTGGGGGACCATGCCATGCGGTCGTGTTGGGAAGGAGGAAATGCCCTCATTGAATAAGGGATCAGATAATACCTCACATTTAATAATAATGTGTTTATGTTTTCAAAGCGATTTCCTGTCTCTGTAACTATGACATAGCCCCTGAGGTTCCCACAGGGCAGTTAACCGAGGAGGAGACAGCCTGCTGTCCTGTGCAAAGCAGAACATGAGGACGAGACACTTGGCCTTTTCAGTTAGCCTCATTTTTCAAGTGAGACAGCTGAGGTGCCCAGAATTTCCTGGCTTTATCAAAGTCCTCGGTGCAGCTGAGTTAGGCCCCTGGGATAAATGTACAGCATCTTTCCTGCCCCAGAGAAAGACATGTCTGCGTCTCACTCCTGGGGACACCATCAAATAGACGCTTCTTCCATTTCCTCATCGTGTGTCACTCTAAATCCACCTCCACACACCCACTCTCGGGGAGATTCAAACATGGATTCACTTCTGATACTCAGGAGAATTCCACAGAGCCACCTCCTCTGCCTTCTTTCTGCTTCCTCTTTACTCTAGAATCACAAGGACAGATTTTTGTCCCCACACCTAAGCTGTGGACCTGGGCACACTGGTCTCCTGGATCTCCTTGAAGGTCACTGTTGGGGGGACAGTGACAGAAGCAGTATCCGATCCATAAGGAGATCTGTCCCCTAAACCAGCCCTCGAAGAGCTGGAGGAAGAGCTGGAGAAGGGGAGCGTCAGGAACCCTCCCTCCTCCCTCCCCTTCCCCCCACCCCAGGAGAGGCCTCCGCCCAGGGGTCTCTGCCTGGACCCTCTGCTTCCTCCTCTGTGTGCTGACATCTGCCCTGCCCTGGGGGCCAAGGAGGGCACAGCCCCCCCACCCCCTCCCCGGACCGGCTGGCACCTGGCAGGGAGCCGGCTCTGCCCACCTCAGCTCTAGCCAGTGTCCTCCCACCTCCTCCCACCAGCAGGACCCAGAAGACCAGGACCCTGAGCCGCATTCACAGGATCCAAGCTTCCCCCAAGGAGGGAGAGGTGCCCTGGGCAATGTGTCTTGGCAGGAAGTATATCCCACTCCCATTTTTTTTTTTTTCAGTTCAGTTCAGTTCAGTTGCTCAGTCGTGTC
This sequence comes from Antilocapra americana, assembly GCA_007570785.1. NCBI lineage: Eukaryota > Metazoa > Chordata > Mammalia > Artiodactyla > Antilocapridae > Antilocapra > Antilocapra americana. The sequence goes on from ML664180.1 coordinate 13,856,515, forward strand.
TGACTCTTTGTGACCCCATGAACTGCAGCACATCAGGCCTCCTTGTCCATCACCAACTCCTGGTGTTTATCCAAGTTCATGTCCATTGAGTAGATGATGCCATCCAACCATCTCATCCTGTCTCTCCTTCTCCTCCTGCCTTCTCAGCATCAGAGTCTTTTCAAATGAGTCAGCTCTTCGTATCAGCTCTCTCTTTTTTTAACCCCCTGCAAAATTTAACAAAACGCTGGCCACAGTTAGTACCTACCTGTTCTCCCCAGAAACTACCGCCCAGCCCCGCCCAGTCTCTCTGGGTCCAGCCTGGGAAAACTTCTGGCAAGGAAGCCCATCTCTTAACCACCCCCAGTTTGGTGAGGCTGCCCTTGCGGGTGCCAGCAACACCCAACAATCAGGTGGAAAAGTGAAGCAAGATGCACCTGCCCACACAACTTCCCACAGCCACCCTCCCCTCCTCGGCTGTGTCATCTGATGAATTATTTAAATTATAAATACAAAGCATGGGCAGCAGCCTCTGCCCCCTTCTCGGCACCCCAGACCTTCTGTTCAATCAGTGCCCTGGGTTTCAGATCCGGGAGGGCCCCATGGTTCCAAGGCCAGTCCAGTCCCTATCTCTTTGAATCTGGAGTTTCCAGGAGGCACGCGGACATGAATGTACGTGTGTGTTTCTCTTTTTCTTTGTGCATCTTGAGGCAATGGCTGTGTCTGTCCTCCCTCCTTGCTTACTGGAGGAGGAAGTGGGAGCCCCTTCCAAGTGCAGAGAAGGCAGCTATCTGCAGGGCAGCTGCCCAACAAAACATTTTGCCAAGAAGCAAGAGCGGGAGGGAGGAAGAACCCCAACAAACCAGTTTTACAAGCTAGATGCTGCCACTGCTTCTCCCCCTGAAGGCTGGCTGGGGAGGGAGGAGGAGAGGAGAAGGTTAAAGTCACAGGACAAAGTAATAAAAGGGGAGATCCCACCTCCCTTCTCCAGGCCCTAGGCTCCAGCCCAGTCCTCCAGAACCGAGCAGGTCAAAGGCTCTTTGCAGCCACAGTCCAGCTCAGAGAGGAAAGGGAAGGGAAGGGAGAGAAGAGGTCAATAAGATGGCTTTTCTCCCCCAATAGAATATTTTTCTGTTGCTGTTCTTGCTTTTAATGTTACACTTGAACACTGGAAACTATTTGATAAAGCTATATTTTGTGTGTGTGTTTCTTTCTGTATCTTTTGCTAATGTATTAATAGATAGCTATAAATAAAACACCCTGTTCCTCAAATACAGATGCTACACAGTAGCAAAGGGTACTGTTTTTAGCATTCCTCAGCTTCACTCTTTCTCAACTTTTGCGTAATAAAATTTGCAACTTTGCCAAGTCAGTAAATTTTGGGCAAGACATGGCATTGAGATCAGCAAAAAAAGAATGGCTGTTAGGTCGATGGGAGAGCGCAGCACGAGGAATAGGGAGCTGGTTTTGTGGGCTCGGGGAAGCTGTCCAGGCCACCAGTTCAGTCATGGATTGTTGACTGTTGTAAGTTCCTACTTTGCATAGCACTGTTATGAAAGACTGTGCATTGCAGGCGTTACCCTGTGACATATTACAGCATCCGAGAGTCATGAGCAAACAGCTTCTCCTTCTGTCAAGATCTAGTGGTATTTCGCACAGGAAATAGGATGGTGCTCCAGAGAGCTTCATCCTATGCATCTAAAAGCACAGAACGTGGGAGGCCATTGATATGATCGATGAACGCATAAAGTTGTGGTGTAGAGATACGCGTGTACTATTCCACGTGTATATAATGGAATACTACTCAGCCATAAATGAAAACGTGGCTAGAATGAAAGGGTATTAGGCTACTTGAAAGACATCAGCCAGAGAAAGAAAATGCCATCTGATTTTACTTGCATGTGAAATCTTAAAAACAACAAAAATAACAAAACCAAAACAGACTCATGGTTACAGAGACCAAGCTGGTGGTTGCCGGAGGGGAGGGAGGAGAGGGCCGAGTGTAATAGGTAGGGAAACTGAGAGGTGCAAACTTCCGCTGTGAACTAAATAAACCGTGGGGATTTAACGTACAGCGCAGGGAATATGGATAATAATAACTTTGGTAATAACTTTGTATGCTGACAGATGGTAATTGGACTCATCATGGAGATCATTTTATAATGCATAAAAATATCAAATCACTCTGCTGTACACCTGAAGCTAATATAATATTGTAATACAGGTATTTGAAATGTAATATCTACAAAACAGAAATAGATTCACAGACTCAGAGCAGGGACTTCTGGTTACCAGGTGGGAAGGATGAGGGAAAGGGATAGTTAGGGAATTTGGGCGTGACATGTACACACTGCTATATTTAAAATGGATAAACAACAATGACCTACTGTGTAGCTCACAGAACTCTGCTCAGTGTAAAAAAAACAAAGAGTTTCTTGTAGAATGGTGGTTTTCAGGGGATGGCGGTGAGGTGGATGAGGGAAATGGGAGTGATGTTGGTCAAAGTATATAAACATGGAAAATGAGTGTAAGATCTGAGGATGTAGTGTATAAGCTAGTGATTATAGTTAAAAATATTGTGCTCTATGGCTGAAAGTTTCTAACAGAGTAGATCTCTATTTTCACCCCAAAAATAGAATGGTATGAATGTGATGTAATGAAGGTGCTGGCTAACACTATCATGGTAATAATTTGCAGCATATAAATGTATCAAATCAGCACACCACACCCCTTAACCTTACACAAGGTTGTGTGTCAACCATGTCTCTATTTGAAAAAAGTTTCTTTTGAGCCTCATATAGAACTGCAAAAAATAAGCCAAAGGTCCTTCCTCACTATCAACTTCTGTGTAATAAAAATCCCTTGATATCTTGCTGAGATTTATAAAGCTACCCTAAGAAAGTAGCAAGAAAATAATTCATTTGAAACTCACTTTCATATTATAAATCAGAAATCAGAATGCTCCTAGTATTTAATTTCATGTGCACATATGATAATTAAGTCCACACTGGCACCAAAAAGTTATTTTAAGTACTTTGTGTGTTCCAGGTTCAGTTCAGTTCAGTCACTCAGTCGTGTCTGACTCTGCGACCCCATGGACTGGAGCATACCAAACTTCCTGTCCTTCACCAACTCCCGGAGTTCGCTCAAACTCATGTCCATTGAGTTGGTGATGCCATCCAACCATCTTATCTTCTACCATCTGCTTCTCCTCCTGCCTTCAGTCTTTCCCAGAATCAGGGTCTTTTCAAATGAGTCAGTTCTTTGCATCAGGTGGCCAAAGTATTGGAGTTTCAGCTTCAACATCAGTCCTTCCAATGAATATTCAGGATTGATTTCCTTTAGGATTGACATGTTGGATCTCCTTGCAGTCCAAGGGACTCTCAAGAATCTTCTCCAACACCACAATTCAAAAGAATCAATTCTTCAGTGCTCAGCTTTCTTTACAGTCCAACTCTCACATCCATACATGACTACTGGAAAAACCATAGCTTTGACTAGATGGACCTTTGTTGGCAAAGTAATGTCTCTGCTTTATAATATGCTGTCTAGGTTGGTCATAACTTTTCTTCTAAGGAGCAAGTGTCTTTTAATTTCATGGCTGCAATCACCATCTACAGTGATTTTGGAGCCCCAAAATTAAAGTCTCACTGTTTCCATTGTTTCCCCATCTATTTACCATGAAGTGATGGGACCAGATGCCATGATCTTAGTTTCCTGAATATTGAGTTTTGAGCCAAATTTTCCACTCTCTTCTTTCACTTTCATCAAGAGGCTCTTTAGTTCTTCTTTGCTTTCTGCCATAAGGGTGGTGTCATCTGCATATCTGAAGTTAGTAATATTTCTCCCAGCAATCTTGATTCCAACTTGTGCTTCATCCAGTCCAGGATTTTGCATGATGTAGTCTGTATATAAGTTAAATAAGCAGGATGACAATATACATTCTTGATGTACTCCTTTCCCAATCTGGAACCAGTCTGTTGTTTCATGCCCAGTTTTAACTGTTGCTTCCTGACCTGCTTACAGATTTCTTGGGAGGCAGGTTGGGTGGTCTGGTATTCCCATCTCTTTAAGAATTTCCCACAGTTTGCTGTAATCCACACAGTCAAAGGCTTTGGTGTAGTCAGTAAAACAGAAATAGATGTTTTTCTGGAACTCTCTTGCTTTCTCAATGATCCAATGGGTGTTGGCAATGTTCCCAGTTCAATGACTTCCTATTCACAGTTCAGCAGATAGATGGAAGATTAATAAACTCCACTAGGGAAAAGCGGCACCACTGAGGACAATCAAGAAAGACAGTCACTGAGGTGGGAAAGCTAAGTTTAAAGTGAAAGTCTCTCAGTCGTGTCCGACTCTGCGACCCCATGGACTGTATAGTCCATGTTTATAGACTGTATAGTCCATGGAATTCTCCAGGCCAGAATATTGGAGTGGGTAGCCTTTTCCTTCTCCAAGGGATCTTCCTGACCCAGGAATAAAACCAGGGTCTCCTACACTGCAGGTGGATTCTTTACCAATTGAGCTATCAAGGAAGAAGGGACGGTGATTCTAGAATAATTCAAGAGCTAATCATAGAATGAAAGAGACTAAAATGGAATGTTTTAAAGAATAGCAAAAACATCTTCAGAGATGAGAGGGGTTAGGAACTGTGGCAAAGGGGCTAAGAATGGGCAGGGAATGTTAGCAAGATGGGTTGGTTATCGGATTTACAGTTTCATTGGCTCAAACGATTGATGGTGATGTAAGAGAGCAAGATTGTCCAGGTGAGGTATATGGTAATTCTAATATCTCAGCGACGCGCCAGCATAATGTCCAATGTCTGCAGTGCTCACACTGTGACATCCTCAGGATGCATACGGGGCACAAAAGAGAAAAGCCACAGAAGCCATGAAGAACTCCTTCCTAGTGAATCCGCTGATTTTGAGAGTTCAGCGTATGGACTATGTCACCCACCATTAGAAGGTCTGGATTTTATTTGCATTAGAAAATATGAAACGAGTTAAAATTATTCCCACATTTAGCAAAGCTCCTCTTTTGGACTCAGTCATTTGCAGGAGGAGAAAGTCTTCTCTATAGTGTTAATTTATTAGTCATTCAGTAGTGTCCAACTCTTTGTGAACCCATGGACGCTAGCCCTCCAGGCTTCTCTGTTCATGAGATTTCCCAGGCTAGAATACTGAAGTGGGTCGCCATTTCCTTCTCCAGGGGATCTTCCCAGCCCAGGGATGGATCCTGGGTCTCCTGCATTGTAGGCAGATTCTCTACTGTCTGAGCCACAGAGAGTTTTAGAAATGTTCTCTGACGGCCTGCATTTCTTCTCATCCCCTTCCTTTCATGAGAAAAGATTTGATACAAGGATTATTCTTATTCTTCTCATCAGCTGACAACTACAAGTAATTCAAGTTTCCCTCTTTAAACTAGGATTTTGATGGAAGAAAATTTCTCTTCCAATAATATGTTTTCTTAAATATGAGTATGCAGTGAACTGCGTGTGTACTGGCTGTCATCATTTTGAAAAAAATTGGAAAAAAGAAGGTTACTTATTTAAAGAGACATTTGGATTCATTTTAAAATGCTAATTCAATTTCACAAGTTCCAGAATATATCTAATGCTAAGGGTTTTGTTTGATTTGGCATTTCCACTTCTTTAGTTTGTTCTTTTGATGGGAAAAAAAAATAAAAAGCTTTTTGGACTGGTTACAAGAATAATTTTCCTGGAAATTGATGTCTTTAAATTTTTTTTTCTGTGAAACTTAAAAAACATCCATATACTTTTTGTTCATATTCAGTTCAGTTCAGCTCAGTTCAGTTCAGTCGCTCAGTCGTGTCCAACTCCCTGCGACCCCCATGGACTGCAGCACACCAGGCTTTCTTGTCCATCACCAACTCCCAGAGTTTGCTCAAACTCATGTCCATCGAGTTGGCAATGCCATCCAACCATATTATTCTCTGTCATCCCCTTCTCCTACTGCCCTCAATCTTTCCCAGAATCAGAGTCTTTTCCAATGAGTCAATTCTTTGCATCAAGTGGCCAAAGTATTGGAGCTTCAGCTTCAGTCCTTCCAATGAATATTCAGGACTGATTTCCTTTAGAATGGACTCTTTCACCCGCATCAAGAGGCTCTTTAGTTCCTTTAGTTTGTTCATATTATTTAGTATTTATTGATTATTGTCTTTCTCTGACAGTATTTTTTACTAAGGACAGTAAAAAAAGTCAAAAGACTCTGAAGGACATTTCTTCCCTCCACACAACTCACAGGAGCAGAGACTGTGGAGTGATGACATTGTGTTTGCTGCTACCTTATTATGTTGATTTATTGTAGAGAAATGGGGAAAAGAAAGATGGAACAAAATGAAAGCTTTTAGGAGATGTCTGCTTTTGGTTGAATTTCAGGCTATAGTAAGACTCTAGGGAAAGCAGTATTCAAGACTATTTTTTGTTGTTGTTGATTTACAATATTATATTAGTGTCAGGCACACAGCATAGTATGCGGGCTTCCTTGGTGGCTCAGACCGTAAAGAAACCACCTGCAATGCAGGAGACCAGAGTTTGATCTCTATGTCAGGAAGATCCCTTGGAGAAGGAAATCCCACTCCAGTATTCTTGCCTGGAGAATCCCATGGATTCTGATGGGCTACAGTTCATGGGGTCACAAAGAGTTGGACATGACGAGTGACTTATACTTTCACTCTTACTACAACATAATGATTCCCTATTTTTATAGACTACACTTCACTTAAAATTATAAAATATTGGCTATATATCCTGTGCTGTACAATATATCCTTATAGCTTATTTAATTTGTTGAAGTATAGTCATTTCCAATATTGTACTAATTTCTGCTGTACAGCATGATGATGAAGTTATATGAATATACATATTATTTTTCATATTCTTTTCCACTATGGCTTAATCACAGGACATTGAATATAGTTCCCTGTGCTTAGAGTAGGACACTGTTGTTTATCTGTTCTCTATGTAACAGTTTGCATCTGCTAATCCTAAACTCTCAACCCAATCGTCCTCCAGACCCTCTCTGCATTGGCAACCATGATTCTGTTCGCCTGGTCCTTGTGAAGACTTACTTTAAAAAGAGGAAGAGGAGGATGAAGAAGATGAGGCATAAATCCTGTGGCCCAGTTCTCAGCCCTCCTCCTTCCTGGGATGTGAGGGAAGCAGGGAGCATTAGTTAGAGAATCTTGAAACTGATAATGTTCATGTAAAGCACGTTATCTTGCTACAAAGTGGGAAAGATCTGGGGAACTGCAAAGTAGCTTGCTTAAAGACTTTCTTCCAAAGTTGTTTCAAGACTAGTCAGGGAGGGCTAACATTTGCTAGATAAAGCCTTTTACAGCTTGGTTTCTTTCTGGCTGTTCTTTCTCCCCCAGCATCCATTCTATTTTTGTACATTATCTGGAAGAAACTATCTTTTTGGACTAATGACCAGGTCTCTGCACTAGCCGCCTCCTCTTTCTCAATTCTCTCCCGTCACCTCCCCTTTCCAAGGAGCATTTTGCCACTTGATGGAGACTTGAACCCCACAAAATGGGGCCACAGAGTATAGTTCCCACAGTATAGATTTCTAACCAGGCGCCCACTGCTCCTCCTTGATTGGTTAATATCTATCTATTTATCTAGGTTAAAACACGGATTTTTTCAGCCTACTTTCAAAGGAGGACTGGCAAACACCGAGGCCAGTTTAATCCTGATGTACTTGTTAGTTTCTTTCCATCAAATCTATACTGAATTTATTCCTTTTACTTAAAGATAAGGTGATATGGATTCGAAACCCTAGTGACATGATCTAGAAAGGATAAATAAGTAATAAATTCTTAGTAATTTTTCAAAGACTTCCTTCCTTTCCAAAGAACCCTAAATCTGAAAAGAGCAGCCACCTTCGGAAGAGCCACCGCCCTCTACAGAAAGAGCAGAAGAATAAAGAACACACTGGGGGAATAAAAAAGAATTTAAGGATGGAAAATGACCCAATCAATAATTTAGCTGGAATGCCAAAATAGGAGAACACCCAATTCTTCAGAAAGTGAAACTCAGTGATATCATGGTCCAAATGTAATTTATATAACTTATCAGGAACTAGTATCAAATAATTAAACAGCCCCTCACTCAGAGAAAATATTTAGTCTCTGCCTTTTCCCAGTATAAAATGAGAAAATACCACCTGCTACTTATCTCAAGATGCTGACATGAAAGTTTGACAGAGACTGCTTAGTTGAGACAAGCATGTCAACTGGACACATTTAATTAGTGAGGTATACGGAGATCCATGTCAATTCTTCTGAAGTCAAGAATCCAGACAGGGAAACAAACAAACAAAGACAACAAAAAAAAGAGCAAGATATCATCAAGGTTTAAATGTAAAAAAGAAGGAAAGAAAAATAGAAATGTAGTTTTATGTAAGCTCTGTTCCTGGATGATGACTAGGGAAAAACACTTAATATCAGAACAAGTAATGGCAAAGATTTTAATTTGAAGAGTCAGGAAGGAAAAAAACCAAACAAACCCTGAAACACAGAAGACAGTGCACAAGGATGTTTGAAAAAGAATAAGGAAGGATGAGGCAATCATCATGACGGCATGGTTTCTAGGCTGAGCATACGCAATCTCAATTCTCGCTGAAAATTTAGGATTCAAGCTATGCCGAGGGCAGTGGAGAAAACCTGGTTTGTAGATATCTAAAATAGAAAAAAAATGACCAGAGAATAAAACCTCTTTCACTTCAACGGACTATAATTGTTTCTTTATGGAGGATGAAATTTGTTATAGAAGTTTTATATCAGGTTGCAGAGATGCTAAACCATTATATATAAGCCAAACACAAAATGCCCTAAGTGAAATGATAGTGAATGAAAACTTTCAATTTTCTCATTTATGAAAATGTGTTAAAAACATCAAATATTGTTTAAAATAGTAGCATATGTAAGCTGTTCTAAAGTATGAAGTTATTAATAATGAAAATATGCTATTAATAAGACCAAGTTACTATAGATGATAAAGAAATGTTCTTTCTTGGTCTTTTATATTATTAAAAGTCACAAAAGCAGAGTGGTGCTTCTCATCTTCTCTGAAAACACAGGTTTTAACAGACCCTTTTACTACTCTGCTCGAGTGTTTTTGCAAGTTTCAACTCATTGCAGAAGCCAGCTTTTCTTTTCTTTTATTGCAGAATTGTTTTTTTCACAGACAGACTAAAGCCATCTTTACATCTGTCCTTGGTTATAGTCCTCTCCTTCCATTTTTTTGTGTAGATTTTTTTTTACAAGCAACTCCAATAAAACTTCTTCCTGGTTTATTATATGAATGTCTTTTTCCTTTTTCATCAGGATGGCTTCAGATTGGATTTCTCATAGTTAATTAAGCCATATTTTTTAGCCTCCCATTCTTCCTGAACAGTTTCCCTTTTAACAATCTTGGAAGTTAACACCTAATTTTTACTGTAAGTTTCAGAGTCAACTTTCTGGAAACTAATGGTTTGTATTTGCTCTCATTCAAGATTTCCCTGCACTCCTTACACTGTTGAAAGGAGTAGTAAGATACAGTTTCATTTAAGGTTCTTCAGCATTTTTATTTCACAGTCATATTTCCTATTCAGTTCAGATTTTCCTACTGGCATCATTCTGAGAAATGAGAGCAAGAGGATGTAAAATGAAACATAAGAGGGAATTGGGGGCTCAGACTCCCTGACAGCAAAATTTATCCTAAACCAGCGCAACTTTGTGCTCTCTGAGCCCTCCTCCCATCCTTCCATCTTCCCATGAATGAGAGCACTCATTTTAGCTCATATCTTGGTTTACCCTCCATCCAACACTTCATCTTCTAGTCTCAGCTTAAACTGACCTTTAGCTTTAAACTCAAACTGACCCATCCCTCAAGATGACACTGCACTGCTCTGGGTAGCTTCAGGAGTGGAGAAATCTGCCCTTCCCATGTCCATTTCTAGGGGGCACAAGACCATGTTTCTAGAATGTTCCTCTTCTCTTTGCCTCTGGTGTCATATGTTGCAATTTTTAAACCCTTTTCATTTTATATTGGGATCTAGCCAATTAACAATGTTGTGACAGTTTCAGGTGAACAGTGAAGGGACTCAGCCATACATCTACATGTATCCGTTCTCCCCCAAATGCTCCTCCCATCCAGGCTGGCACATAATATTGAGCAGAGTTCCCTGTGCTACACAGTAGTTCCTTGTTGGTTATCCATCTTAAATATAGCAGTGTGTACATGTCCATCCCAAATTCCTTAACTTTAAAAAGCACTGAGCTTGAATTGCAAATAGACTTTGAGTTAAAAAAAAAAAAAGTACATACACAATTCCTGTCTCTTTAGATCTTTAAGCCAAACAAGTAAACAGATAAAATAAAAATTGACAAGTTTGACCAAAAGCTATACAAGCAGAGACTCTGATGGTTTTGTGACACTAAATTGGGAGTTTAGCTGCAAGCACTGCAAGAGAAAGAAGGAGAATATAAAAGTGGAAACATTCAGATGGAAAGGCAGTATTCTTTCAAAAAGCAAGCCAAGTGTTTAACTTTATAAAGGATGCAAGTAATCAGGCTGTTTTTTGCAAAAGATTTTTTAAATATAAAATCTGAAGGAAAAGGAAATATGTAGTGTGAGTGACATATATAGAAAGTCTACATGGCTGTGACTAGACTCTGAGGGGAGAGTGGCCAGGGCTTAAAGACCCTTGGGGACCCCAAGGAGTTGCCCCAGCAATGCTGTTGCGAGGACGAAGGCCAGCAGACCACAGCGCCTTCTGGACCTAACAAAGTTCAGGAAAAGGAGAGGGACTGACCAGCTACCCCATGGCCTGAGAAGGCAGAGATCCCCAAGAATTGATATGCTGTCCTGAATTTTAATTCAGAGCAAACATTCCATGAGGTTACCTTGGTAATTATTGCAAATAATAAAGATTGCCAAAAAACTCTGTGAGCTGTGAGCTGTCAAGCCTGACTATACCAACAGTGAGTATATGGGGGAAAAACTGGGATCTGCTTCTCCTCCTAGATACTTCCTAGCCAGTTTTGGAGATAAAATGCAAACCAGTTAATTTTCAAAGTCATTAAGTGTTCCAGTAAAAAAATTCTCGCAGAGGAAAGTAAATGAACAGCCAGCATTATAATAAAGGGATGATCTGAATTTTAATGCATAACTAAGTTCCAGTCCCTCCTTCCTTATCACTTCAGATAACCAAGAGTCCAAAAATAAGAACCATGTGTCAGTCCTCCAAATGCTGCCCGAACGGCAGAGCGGCCATGGATCAGCAGGAAGCAGAGGATGTCCAGGACTCCAGTGAATCCCAGCTCCACTTCCTCCCCGATTCCATTTCCGCCTTTGGAAAAGGCAGAGGGCAACCCCAACCTGAGGGCCCTTGGCATCTATCACCCTATTGTCTTCTGAGATCTTCAACCTCTTGGGCTGATCCAACTCTATCTCTTTCACAAGCATCTCTTCCTCCACCATCTCCTGAAATATTGGAATTTCCCCGAGGTCCTGCCCTTGGCTTTTTCCTTTTCTCACCAACAGATACTTTCTGGGCAATTCCAATCTTTTTTTTTTTTTTTTTTTGTCTTCAGGACCTCTATAAACTGACCACTCCTAAATTTGTTTCTTGCTAATTATATGACCTTGGGCAGGCTATTTTTCCTTTTCCTTTTCCATTTCCTCCTCTGACAAGAGCAGTACTTACATCACCCAGTTATTAGAAGAACTGAGCTCCTATATGTCGAGCACATAGAATGGTGCCTGGCCCATAGTTAATGCTCAATAAATGTCAGCTATTGTCTTGTCACCATCCTCCTAGGTGTCTGAGCCAGCGAGGCACAAGTCGTCCTTGACGCCTCTCTCTCTCCCACCCACTCCTCCCCAGTTGCACCCATTCTGTCTCCTGGAATCACTACCACTCCCCCTTTGCTCAACAACCTCATGACTGGTCCCCTGCCTCCAGCCTCACTTTCTTCATAATCCATTCACCACATTGTAAGACAATGAGGTGAGATCAGCTTATTTTATGACTTACTAGAAGTTCCAATAACAAGTGTCATGGGGAGAAAATTAGGCTGAGAGCCAGCATCATAGTCAGGGGATGGTAGGAGCCAACAAGTATCGCAAGGTCCCTGTCCTTCATTCTTTGTCATTCCAGACAATCAAAACTTAGACAAAACCCATCACACGCCTTTATTCAGCATGCTGGGATTGACTTTCATGAAATGCAAAATGAATCTTGTATTTTTCTTCTATTTCAAGCCTTTGCTGCTTTCCCGCAGCCATCAAGATAAATGGGAAATCTTTAAAATGGCCTTGCCTCCCAGCCTTACATATTTGAGCAGCGTCCTTGAACTTGTCAAACCCTCTCTTGCTTCTAGCAGCTTTCTTGTGTCTCTCTCCTCTCCCTGCAATGAAGCTGTCTCTACAGCTCTGCACCAGTGTTTCAAAACTTATGGTGAATGACACCTCCTTAGGAAAGTCTTGGTAAAGTCCACCCCCACCCCCCCGCATATGTATTTACCCAGCTTGTTCTGACTGCCTGGTTGAAGGCTTGGCATCCTTCAGCTGAGATTAAGCAGAGGTGCCCCTCCTAAGACCTTCTACATAACAACTCTGTACAGAGTTCTTGCATAATCGTTATTACACCCGGTCATAATCACCAGTTGTTCTCCTGCCTCACCTTCTAGACTGTAAATTCTTTGGCGTAAAGGAATGTACTTTATTCATCTTTGTTTCCCAGCCTTTGCCTAGTCATTCACTTTTAGAAGGTACTTGGGAAAAACAGATTTTTAAGCACAAAGTGAATTCATGATGCACATAAAGTTCTTAACACAATTAACACAATGTCTGCACAGTCACAGGGTTCCCTTCTCTTTCTCCTATTGGAGCATGCCAGCTGAAGAAAAAATTTCCCTCCTAGAAATTGTTGTGAAACTATCAACGTCTTTGTGTAAATAACAAAACTCTCTGTGTGCTAGAATTCTTCTTGTATGCATATACAGGCTCGATCACACTCACACACACACACACACCCCAAACACACAAGCCAAGCCCCTTTCACTCCAAGTCCTCACTTTATACCCTAACCAGCTAATTAAGAAGGGTACCTTGGGTGCGAGGCCTCTGCCTTTTAAGTGCCTCCTACAACTTTCCCAAAATAGCATTTGTTTATCCTTCCTGAAGGCGTTTACCCTGGACCTTGCTATGAAGGAACTGGGGGAAATTTTCTGTTTTTATGAGTTATCATATTCATAGTCAAGTCCAAAGGTGGGGCAAAAAGTGAATTTTGGTTATAGGAGAGGAGAAAAATACTAACAGTAGATCTTCTGTGTTGAGTGAAAGATGTCTATTTTAATCAGGATTTTAAAACAAAAGAAATATGTGTAACCAAGCCAAGTCTCTCTCTTCAAGGATTCAAGCCAAGACTCCGTCCCATCCCTCTCCTGCCTCCTGAGTGAGAGGTGGCTTCAGGGCCAGGGATGACTCACTGGGGCAATACTGTCTGTCTGCTCGTGTGACTCTTAACGACACCTGTGTGCAAAGAAGGGAGCGGGGTACCAGCAGCAGGCAGTCAGGTGTGGGGCCCTGAAGCCCAGTGGTCCATGTATAAGCAAGAGCCCTTGGGAGGATTCCGTGGATGCCACTGCAGGGGCTCTCGGGATAGAAGTTTTTAAATTTTTTTTATTTGGTTGCAATGGTTCTTCATTGTTATGCGTGGGCTTTCCCTCGTGGTGAGCAGGGGCGTCTCTGTTGTGAATCATGGGCTTCTCGTTGCATTGTCTCTTTTGTGGAGCACAGGCTTTAGGCTCCCTGGCTTCAGGAGCTGCTGCACACAGGCTAGGTAGTCGTAAGGCACAGGCTTAGTTTCTCTGAGGCATGTGGAGTCTTCCCAGACCAGTCGAACCCAGGTACCCTGCATTGGCAGGTGGATTCTTACCCACTGTACCACCAGGGAAGTCTGGGGTGGAAGTTTCTGAAGGTTGCATGGCATCTTGGCAAATCACTAAACATTCCGATCTGGAAGGAAATCAACTAGTAACTTACACAGTTTACATCATAGGTCTTTAAGGATATACATAAAAGCATCAGAAGAAAAACTTCCAGAAGTTTTGAGTAATCAGAACCCAGTCCTCCCACCAAGGAACCAGAATTATTCCCTAATCCCAAGGTAAAGAGACAATACAGAGAGCGAAAATACAAAGCCTGGGTGGAGGCTATGTACACGCCCCATCTCTTCTGATCTCAGAAGCTGAGCAGGGTCAGGCCTGGTTAGTACTTCGATGGGAGAAAGCTGGAGTGGAATCCCAGATCTGAAATGCAAGGGCAGTTTTTCACGACAGTTAGCCTCTCTGAGGCTCAGTTTCCGCAAGGACCCCGGGGAGAGCTCCCTAGCTAGGGTGGAAGTCAGTGAGACAAAGATTGCAAAGCCCCCCACGCAGCGCCTGGCTGAGAGTAGGAGCACCGATGATTTTAGTACAGCCTGGAAATATTTATGCAGCGTCTCTTATGGACCAGGCCGTGTTCTAGATGCTGGCAATACACTCGTGAACCACACAGCCCCTGAACTCATGTCCTTAAATTCCAACTGGGGGAGAAACACAACTAATCAGAATTTGGGCTGAAATGAAAGCAACATTTTGGACTGTCTCAGCCATAGAATCCCCGTTTCTATGGCTTTGCCCTGAAGGTCAGCAGAGCCGCTACCACCGCAATGGGGCTGTCTGCCCATTGCCCAACAAGGAAGTCAGAGCAGTTTTCCAACATCTCAGTGGGTGTCTTTCATGCTGGGATCCCCATTAAATAAACAAGAGCAATTCGGGGACCTATGATAATAACTGGCCCAACCCCTCGCCAGGACTTTATTCTCAACAACTCTCCTCTGCCTCTTTTTTCATTCTCCCCAAGCTCCCTGTCTTGTCACTTGTCTTTGTTTCAAATCCATCTTTGGTACCCAGGCCCCTAAGAGCACAGCTCAACAATTACTAGCTCCCTTTTCGGCCCTGACGTTTGTTCTGAATTATTTCGCGTGTATCAATAGCAGGAGGCGGTCGCGTGATGAATTGTCCTTGACCCTAGTCTGCTTGCTTCCGTGACCAAGGTCCAGATTCCATCTCTTCCTCCTCATCGCTTCCCCGACGTCCCGAATGTGAAAGCGTGGGCTCAGATGATGTCTCTGATCCTGCCTCCCGTCTTGTCACTAGTCAGTTCTCTAGGAAAAGCTTCTGTCAAGCACAAACCAGTTTCTGAGTCGTTGGGAAGGGGTGAGAAGGGTTCCCTCAAGTTGATATCCATCTCAGTTGCATTTTTCATATAGACTTTGGTTTCTGTTCCCCATTCACCTATGACCTATTTCTTCAACTTAATTTCTTCATTTCTTAATTTCTTCAACCCTCACCTAGCTTAGTCACTTAGAATGTTTAGACATAATTAGTTGCTACCATGGGGACGGACAGCAAATATAAGCAGGGCATAACTGTCACCTGAGGGATAGTAAATGAGGAGGGTGGTGTGTTATTTTACTAAGGCTGCAGACCAAGTGCTGCAGAGGGGTGGGTTAAAGATGGTAATGGGTGGTCTGGCAGTTCTAGAGTCGAGGCCTCGAGGCCAGGACGTCTGCAGGGTGGTTGAAGGAGGGACCACGCTCCTTAGCTTGTGGACGGCCGCCTTCTCACTGTGTCCTCACGTGGCCATCGCTCTGTGTGCCCCTACCTGATGTCCCTGTGTGTCCCCCCAATCCCCACTTCTTAGAAGGACACAAGCCACGGGGTTAGGACTTTGTTGTTGCTGTTCAGTTGCTCACTCGTGTTCGACTCTTTGCGACCCCATGGGCTGCAGCACCCCAGGTTTCCCTGTCCTTCGCTGTCTCCCAGAGCTTGCTCCAACTCATGTCCATTGAGTCAGTGATGCCACCCAACCATCTCCTCCTCTGCCGCCCTCTTCTCCTCCTGCCCTCAATCCTTCCCAGCATCAGGGTCTCTTCCAATGAGTCATCTCTTTGCATCAGATGGGTTAGGACCCTAACAATCCTGCCTTACCTAATTACCTCTTTAAAACCTTATTTCTCTATTTCAATCTCAGAGAAGGAGAAATACTGTATGATGTCCCTTTTATGTGGAATCTAAAAAGAAATGATACAAATGAAGTTACTTGCAAAACAGACTCAAAGAACAAACTCATGGTTGCCAGGGGGAAGAGATAGTTAGGGAGTTTGGGAAGTATGTTCATATACACACTCCTGTATTCAAAATGCATAATCAACAAGGACCCATTGTATATCCCATGGAAGTCTACTCTGTTATGTGGCAGCCTAGATTGGGGAGGGTTTTAGGGGAGAATGGATACATGTATATATATGGCTGAGACCCTTTGCTGTTCACCTGAAACTACCACAGCATTGTTAATTGGCTATATACTTCAGTATAAAATAAAAAGTTTAAAGTTGAGGAAAAAGCATAATAAATAAATACCATCACATTCTGACTAATGGGTATGGGTAGGGCCTCAGCATATGCATTTGGAGGGAGCACAATTCAGCCTCGAGCAGGTGGATTCTTACTTTCATTCAGGTAACACATTCAGAAATTATTACACGTCAGCTCAGGCACCTTGTCTGGCGTTGGACAAGGTCTGGTCCGAAGCTTCCTACAGCCCAGGCAGACCTCCCAAGACCTCCCATCGCCGTTGGTGTCTAGGAGGCTTCCTCCAAAGCTCAGTCCTCCCTAGAGCTGCTGTAGTACTCCAGCCCATGCTCATCACTGACTCTACATTCCCATCACCTTCGTGACAGGGCTTAGAGGTACAGCCCTGTCTCCTCTCCTTGTTCCCTGGGTGCCAGACTTGTCCCCTTAGATAAACGAGATCACTATGGAGCTAAGTCGAGAGTATGGTTCACAAAGGAAATCCCCAGTTAGAAAATCAAGTGCCCTATGATATCAGATTCTGCTAAAAAGAGGCCATTATTCAGACTACGAAACACATGGGCAGAGAAGACTGACTCTTACTGTCTTCATCTCCTCCTACTCCTTACTCGTCTTCCCTCACTCCGCTCCTCGTCCCTATCTGAGGACATTGACACGCCACGCCCAATATCTGGAACATCCTATCTTTACTCACTCCTCTCCCAACCTGCTCACTGAAGTTAAACAGGACCCTCGAATAATATCCCCTCTTACATACTCCTCCCTCATCTTTAGAAAAGCAGTTATCCTGTCCTTCGGGATCATTACCTGGCATCCACTTGTCCACATCTCATCTCTCATTACACACACTGAAACTCAGGGAGGCTAAGAAACTTTTTCAAGTTTATACAGCTATTGGGGCGATGGATTAAAGCTCAGGTTGGTCTCTCACTCCTCATCATGATATCCTGCTTCTAATCACACTGCTTCAGGTACCTGGGTTTTCTCACTAGACTTATTGGACCTTTGATGAGCAGAAACTGAGCCACAAGAAAGATGAGACTGTTCATACCATTATCAGTGCTTCCATATCGCTCAATGTTGCTTTAGAAATTGCTCTTTAATCTTTTTTCTTTTTTTTTAGTTTGGCTGTGATGGTCTTAGTCACCTCATGTGATCAACCTCCCTGACCAGGAATTGAACCTGGGTCCTCCTGCTTTAGGAGCACAGAATTTTAGCCACTGGACCACCAGGCAAGTCCCTCTTTATTCTTTATGCAATAGAAATTCTTGGATGTTACAGGTAAAATATTTATATAAGAACTGTTGTTAAATGGTATTTTGTCTCTTAAAGAAAATAATACAAAATGTTTCAGTGAGTTCCAAAGAAAAAGTTCAGTCTCATACCTAAGATTAAGGAGAGTTAGACTATCGTGATCACTTCTCCTTTCACTCATTTTAGAAATCAAGGCAACAGAGTTTCATATGCAAAGTTCAGTTTACAAATACAATTTCAAAGAAACACATTCTTTTTTTAAACAAAGACCTGGAAAGGGTAGAGAAAATGATTACACTGAAACTAAGAAATGGCTTGGAAAAGGAATACATAGCAGAGAAATCTGAGGAGCATAAAGATGTCCAGAGTAATCCATTTAACCCTCTCTTCCAAGATCTCCTGGTGTTTGTGTAACTTCAGCCCAAGCATCAGTAACAGTCAAGTTGATTTATGGCGGTGAAAGATTTTTTTCTGTGAGAATGCTGATGATGGAAGTCCTGTATTAGGAAGACAGAAGTCTCTGTACAAACCCAGAATGGTGGGCTGGACAATGTCCAAGGGGTGAATGCCCACAGCCTGGGTGAGGGCAGAGGTAACCAACAGAACTTGGGTGTATTTTGTTCTCCTTCAGTAATTTGCAAATGTACATCCTTTGTAACAGGTTTCTTTTGTGTTAATCCCACAAGGAAATTGCTTCCACTGGCTTTGATAGATGTGTTTGTAGATAAATGATGCAGAATATGATTTCTTTGGAACACTGGACAAACTCAGTTCTATAGATTGGCCAAAGCATATATTTGGCAAGTCAAATTCAGAAAGTCAAGTGCAGTAGCTGGGGATTGTGGAATGAGGTCACAGCTGGTCCAAGAGGGTGTGAGCTGCTCTGAATCTTCATTGTCAGAAGACTCAGTGCATTCGCTAATATCTACAGGAACCATTTCTAAAAAGGTGGGCCAACAAAACGTTAAAAGTGCAAATGATTCTAAAGTTGTAGGACTGTCTCCTTCACAGGTATATGGTTACTCTAAAGATCCCTGTGCACAATGACTCTTTACAACTACCCAGCCAGAAATAAGAAAACATCTGTAAACATGCTCACTTCCCACAACCCCACCCACTTGGAATTATGCCCAGGTTAAATATAAACACTTGGGGAAGTGGGGAACCAAAACTTTCTCAGATGGGTAGTTGGAACTTTTGTGTGCCTACTTCTGAAGGGTGAATCCTTTCTGTTCCCTTTTTTGTCTTCCTTCACTATTTAACTCTTGCCCCGTTGGTTTAGTCCAAAATGATAGCCATTTCTGCCAGATATTTCCCTCAACTGTGGGGTAAGTTTCCTTCTGCTAGGAAGCCAGATCTGTACCTTGCTCCACTCTGTCTCAGAACTCAGCCCAGATTTCACATCATCCTGGAACATTCCCACACCAGCACCCAGCCTGCCCCAGCTCTCTTGAGCCAATGTTGGATCTTCCATCTTTACCTGGTGCACCTCGAACCCTCTCTCATCTGTGCTTTTTGCTTTAACAAACACATAATCTTTAATCCCTCCTCCTTACTGCTTCATTTTCTTGCAAAGGATTCATTCAAATGACTAAATCATAGGGCCTTCCCCCAAATATTTGTGCATGAAGTCATGCTTAAAATCCTGATAGGCAAACAGGTGGACCTGAGTGAGTTGAAACAAAAGCTTGTGGAGGCATTTCCACACTTCATTCCAATATTTCCTTGGGAATCCTGGGGCTGTCAGTTCCACCCTCTTGGTCCTGTGGACGCCCTGTGTCTTTCCCCCTCGACTCCCAGGATTTCTCACCCTCAGGCTCGTTAGGGCATAAATCTCCGGTGCCTCTGCCCTTCCCTCCGTGCGGAGGAACCTGACCGTCCTGTAGGACATCCTCCCCTCTGATCCTCCCTCTACCTTGTCCTGAGAGCCAAGAAACTTTCAGAAATTCGGAAATGTTGCCTCAAATACACACTCCTCTCTCTCATCCCAGCCGAAACCTCTGGATTTCCCCTGATGACATAATTTCCCTCGTCATTTTCAAAGTACCTCATTCCCCACACACCCTTTCCCCAGAACCTTAGATCTGGGGCCATTGTTTGCAGCTCCCCATGAACTTTCAGCCTTTCTCTGATAGTACCTCTTCCCTTCCTTGTCAGTTTCACATACCTACCAAGCTCCTCATACCCATTCATTCATAGCTGTCTTCCTCATTGCTCAGAAGCCTCACCACCATCATTGCATTATAAAAAAACAAAGCTCCTGTCACCCACGTGGGGCATGCAAGCTGCAGGGGGTTACCCATGTGAGTCGTTATGCTGTAGTAATGCAACACTTGGGACTTGGCAGTGTGTATGCTTGTATCTTTTGATTTGCAAATGTTTGGAAAGCAGACTTTGCTTGCTCTATCTAGGTCTTATGAAGACAATGTTTGAAACATGGCCCAGCTGGTTGACCATCATGTGGTTTTCTTTTTACGTTTCCATTTATTACTTCCTCAGTTTTAGATGCGTGAAAATAGCCACTTCTTCCTTTGAGGTGTTTCCCAAAAGTAGATTTCAAAAACTGTTCTACCAATAAGTTTCAAGAAATACAGAATACTCCACAATCTAGTAACAATTTGTGAGCAAATAGACATTTAAATCACTCCCAATCTTTCACAGAAATATCACTGAGTAGATATCCTAGAGCATAAGTCTATATCACTTCTCTGGCTGCTGCATTAGGAGAAATTTCTAGAAGTAAAACATGGGGTCAAAGTCTTTGTTTATAGCTCTTGACACATTGACAACTTGCTCTCAAGAGTGATTGTAACCATTTACCCTCCACCAGCACTATTTGAGTGTCTCACCACACCCTTTTTTTCTATATACTCTTTTAAACAAATCTTTGCAGAGCATCCAGCCCAGATTGGAGGAGAAAATCCTAGGATAGTAGGAGGGTAGTTCAAGTTCAGGCGAGGATTTGCTAGCATGCTTTGAAAGGACAAAGAGTTAAAAAAAAAAAATCCTTGGCAATGTGATAAAGGCAATTAGTGCTATAAAAAAATAAAAGCAATCAGAAATTCCAGGGGATCAGGGGGCAAACGACTGTAAAAGACATATAATCATAAAACATTCCCTGGTTTTTCAAGGAATGATACTTACATGGTCATAAGGATGTAATGATTTAACTTTAAAAGTGATATAATTGCATGGGTAGAAGAGGAGAAGAAAGTGTATTGTAAGAGGGCTGAAATTATATTTGTCACAGCAGAGATCAATAACTGAGGTATAAAATAAAAACAGGGAAAGCAATTTAAGCTTATTGCTCAGAGATATGAACACAAATATGAGGAGAAATTAAGAGTTAAGTCCTTGCCTTCAAAGAGTGGGACTTGGAGGAGGGATAGAAAAACAAGAAGCATATAGATTTTAATTGCTGTGCTCTCTGTGTCCAGTCGTGTCCAACTCTTTGTGATCCTTTGGACTGTAGCCCACCAGTATCCTGTCTCCATGGAATTTTTCAGGCAAGAATACTGGAGTGATTTGCCATTTCCTCCTCTAAGGGATCTTCCCGACCCAGGGATCAAACCTGTATCTCCTGTGTCTCCTGCAATGTAGGCAGATTCTTTACCATTGGGGAAGCCCTTGATTTTAATTATGAGGGCTTCTTAACCAGGAGTATTTTAACTTTCATAAAATATGTTTTAACAGTATTCTAACATGTTGAAATTATTGGGAATCTTTATCAATTTTCAAATTCTTAATTACTTTGAATTAATACTTTTTTTATGAGTCAGAATTTCGTATTTCTTTTATAACTTGTCTGCTCATGTACTTATTTAGCAAGAGATGTTACTGGTTTTCTTATTGATTTTTAAGAACTTTTAATATATTTGTTTACACATTTTCTAGGAAATATTTTACCCAGCTATTCATTTCTTTTGTATTTTGTTTCTCCTGTTGGACAACATGTCACCAAATATATTAATGTTTACATTTTTGTATAGAAATTTCCAATATAATTTATATCTTCCTTATTTTGATGTTTGGGGCTTTATCCCAGGTGGTGTGGTAGTAAAGGATCCACCTGCCAAGGCAGGAGATGCAAGAGATGTGGGTTCCATCTATAGGTTAGGAAGATTCCCTGGGGCAACCTGATCCAATATTCTTGCCTGGAAGATTCCACGAGCAGAGTAGCCTGGGGGGCTACAGTCCTGGGGTCACAAAGAGTTGGACACGACAGAGTATCCATGAGTTATTGTTCCACTTCTTATCTTGATAGGTTATGCTTTGGTTTTTATTTTTTTTAATAAATACTTATGGAACTTTCTATGTGCCAGGCATTATTGTAAGGTCTTCTTAAACATTGATTTAATCAATGGTATATAAGAGAGAGGAGGCGCTTAAGTATTTCTCCCCAAACAGCTAATCTTTCTATGGTATTTACCACAAATATCATCCCTTCTCCATAGATTTGAAATATATTTCAACAGTTTTTCTTTCCATTAAAATCATTAATGTTACTTCGCAATATAGAGCAATTTCTTCCTATCACTTTAATTTTTTAGAAACTTCTTAGCCAATTTGCCCATTTAATCTCTAGTTAGTCTTTTGACATTTTAAATGTCAAAATAAGTTCCATTGGAATTGTGACCAGAACTTTGTTAAGCCAACAAATTTAATTAAGAAACATTTACTTAGGACTGACTTAGTGGTCCAGTGGTTAAGAATCCATCTTGCAAACTGAGGGATGTGGGTTCAATCCCTGGTCAGGGAACTAAGATCCCACATACAGCAGAGCAACTGAGAGCCACAACTAGAGAATCCATGCACCCACACTGAAATATTCTGCATGATGCACTTAAGACTGATGTTGCCAAATAAATAAATATTTTTAAAGAAACATTTACTCTTTATTGTGCTAATTGGTCTCAGTAGTTGAAGTTATACCTTCCTAATTATTTAAATCTTATTTTAAAACTCTAAGCTTCTAAAATTTTGAGTTGCTAATGAACTCAAACTCATGAATTTGAGCAAACTCCAAGAGACAGTGAAGTATAGGGAAACCTGGTGTGCTGCAGACCATGGAATTGCAAACAGTCAGACACGAATTAGTGACTGAACAACAACAATGAACTCACACAATGACTCTGAGAATATTTCACTTGGTGCATAGGTTTTCTGCAGTTACATTTATGCCACCTATAAATAATGGTGGGCTTCCCTGGTGGTTTAGATGGTAAAGAATTCGCCGGCAATGCAGGAGACCCAGATTCAATCCTTGTTAGGAAGATCCTCTGGAGAAGGGAATGACTTCTCACTCCAGTATTTTTGCCTGGAGAATCCTAAGGACAGAGGAGCCTGGGTGGCAGAGTCAAACACGATTGATCGGTAACAAAAATCATGTTACCTCCACTACTTCAGGAATTATATTTCATTTCTATTTAATGATCTAAGGCATTAGCTAGTATTTTCTGAACTATAGTAAATAGAGGGATACTGAATACACATTTTGGATGACTATAGAAAACCAAATGTTAAAAATTGCTATTTACCCAAACCATGGCAAAATCATGTATCATCAACATCAAACAAATTGCAGGAAAACAAAGTTAATCTGAAATTTTATTTAAAGTTATCATTATAATTTTATCACTCACATTTTTAGTAGTCAATTTAAAATTCGATTTTATGATTTAAGCCTGGTAATTCCCCAGCCCTGCTAGCCACTAAATTACTCCTGTGCATATCACACCGCACATTGACGATGATAAACAAATGCTTGGTTCCAGCAAAACTGTCAGAAGGAGAAATTTTCTGGCTAGTTATACAAGAACAGGCACTGCTCATAGATACCACCAAACTTTCCTCCATCTCTGATAGTAGCGGGGTCAGTTTCCTTCTCTCTACCTCCTGGCCTTGGAGATTTGGTTGATGGTGACGTAGTTTCACTGAATCAATGGCACCAACTTAAGCTGTGTACACTGTTGGAGTAACAGCTTTTGAAATACTTTCAGAATCATACTTGAAATTTTTACATTCACTTACTAGATTTCTAGTAGGCTTTACATTCAAATCAGTCATCTGACAAAAATCTGTCCTCAAGCCTTAAACCTAAAAATGGGAAAACGGAATGTAATCAACTTTCAAGATAACAGAATAATCAGTCTCTGATTTTCCCTCTGCATCTCAGCTTTTATTGCCTATAAAGAAATTGCCGCAGTCTCTTCTGGAGTGTTGGTGATAGGAGTGTTTTTATAACAGGGATCATATCAGAATTATTTGCACTCAAGTTTCATCGGTTTGATTATTTCTTGAGTAGGCTCCAATGAACAAACTGCTTCACTGAATTAGACCACAAAACAAACAAACACTCGGTGGTTAGTACACCCTGCTAGGCTGGTGCAGTTTTTTGTAATCTGTAGCCCCGATGGTTTATTTGGTTCAAGACTTTTTACACAAAATAGTTATATTCCTACTTTTTTAAAATATAGAAAGTCCATTCCAAAATCTCTTATCACCATGAAGTTTGTCTTTGATTAAAGAATAAGAAGAGTCTTGTCATCTTTCTTCTCGGGTAGGTAATGCTGTCAAAATACACTGTGCTAGAATTAGATTTCCAAACACAGCTGAGGGGTATGAATAAGAGACTGTGCCCATGATTTCGAAGTCAATTATAGGCTTCATCGTGCTTGCCCATCATGGATAATAAGTACCTTTACTGATTTCCCATTCATCAGATTCATTATCTGTGTTCTCAAATCTCTTATTCAGCACGTAAAAGAGAAACATAACTAATTCGCTAGGAACCCACCACGTTGTCAAATTTAAAATGACTTCCCGTGGGTTCTACATGTCGCTATGACTGAGAGACAAGATATAGAAATAGCATATTTAAAAATGTCAATGAACTTTTGTCTGCAGTAAATGGAATTTATAAAAATATTTCTTAGTGATATGCATACCAAGAGTGGATTTTGTACCTAGGTTTCATAGATTGTGCAAATATGAATAAACTTTCATTTTCAACTCCTGAAAATGATAACCAGTCTGTAGCAGACATTTTGACAAGTTTTAGAGTAAAATTTTTACCTTTGAAGCCTCAGAGATATGAAGGACTATCTTCTTAGAGTATTCTTAGATTAGATTCTTAGATTAGCAATGTCAACTGTGGCTTGGTTCCTCATTTTTCTCTTACCCGCTTCTCTCGTCTTCACTGTATCATTCTAAATCATCAGCATTATTGTTGGCCACAAGTTTTGAAATTCACCTCCCTGTGAAAATTTAAGGCAGTAATGTTGACATTCTGCTGTTAACTCATCTTCACAAGGGATGAAGAACTCCCAAGCAGCACACTTCCCTGAAATACCCACAGCTGTCGCAAAGTTAAAGAACTGAAAATTCAATACAGTTCTTAAAGATGATTTTATTCCATGAGGCGAGTACTAGCCCGCAAACAATGCTACGACGACTACTAGCACCATGTAGTCTAATTTCATTGCTCTTATGCTGTTATCTATTGCTTTTATAGACCTCCATTGGTTCAGGATGGATATTATCATGTCACAGACTCAGGTAAACCACAGCCAGCATCACTTGGTGAAGGATGGGGCTCATGCGGAGAGAATCCGCAGTTTCCTCTCCATCCCTGTGGCATCTTGGGGAGGGTGGATGCTCTGCCTGGCCACAGCTGCACGCACCCTGGAGCTGTGTCCCAGGAGAGGGACTCCAGGCCTTGTTACTCTCTCTTTGAAGGAGGGATGCATATTTTGAGTTGGGATGACAAGCAGTTTCATTTCGTACTGACGTTTTAGGGGAGTGTAGGAAACACTAGTTTCTAAGCACCCAGGTGAGAGGACTGTAGGCACAGATCCCCTGCTTAGCACATGGACGTGTACGTGCCCCTCTGCCCATGGGCTTCTCCAGGCCAAAATACTGGAGTGGGTCGCCGTTTCCTCCTCCAGGGAACCGTCCCAGTCCAGTGAGTGAGCTTGGGTCTCTTATCTCTCCTGTGTTAGCAGGCAGGTACTTTACTATTAGCGCCACCTTAGCACACACCTGCTAACAATGTCTGGTTCACTCGTGAATTCCTGCTTATCTCCATAGATACGATGTCCTCCCTAAAGTTATTTAGCAAACATTTCCTCTCAATTCTTATATTAGACTAAACCATAAAAAAGGGTGACCTTTGCTTATTTTGTAGTACAAATGAAAATCTCATAGGAGTTAGCCCAATGTCAACTGTCAGTCATCTTTGACTAGATGTCACGATCATTTACATAATCAAATAATTTTCTGATCGGGCCAGATCTCAGGATGCCAGAAATCCAGCTGAAGCAGATATTTATCTATTCAGGCTCCAAGATCCAAAATCAAAGAAAAACATACCAGCAGATCTTGGGCAATTATAAGTCAAAACTGATCCTCAGAGCTTTTCTATAAATAGCAATGCTGATATTCAGCCTCATAGTACTAATGCTGATTTTAATGAGAAAAACCTCTGCTGTTTAGCTATCAAATATTCATTAGCAATTTGAATAATTCATATTTGTGCTTTTGTTTTATGAGAATATTTGTCCAGAATGATTTTGAAAAGGTTTTCTGAGCTTTACTAATTTTTTTCCTCATTAGATACATTTATGTAACATGCTAACCTATTTCTCTCATTAAGTCATTCTTTAACTCAGAATAACTTTGGCTTGGGTGGAGTGGGTGGGTAACTAAGGTGTTGTTATATTTGGATTGTAATTTTTAACACATTAAAGATTTCTGCAGCTGTAATCAAAGATGAAGTTACTATTCAATTCAGGAGTCTTGAGTTATTTATTCAGCTTTTTGGTGCAGTTGTTTTATCATCATAAGACTAATGTGATAGTTTTTTAATTTAAGTACAGAAATGATTTGCACTGTGAAAAATGTGAAAATCTGTAAAGCTGTCCAGCTTAGTATCCTTTTTATAAACATGACTTTTTGAGAACTTTTCCCATTTTTTCCATAGTATTAGAGTTTTCAGATTTCTTAATTATTAAGACTATTTTGGTCACCATGTTTATCTAAGAAATTTGTCATTTCCTAGAAAAGATATTCTAAATTTTAGATGTTTTTGATACCTGTTATCTTTTCTCATATCAAATACTTCAGCTGCATGCATACTTTTCCCCTCGGTTGTGTTTTACACAGATGTGAGCATTTTATGTGGTACATGCTCCTTTCCAAATAAATATCATCTTTCTGATATTTTTTTTTATCATGGATGAGTCCTTCTGTTAATTTACTTTTGCATATTTTATTATTCTCTTTTCAAGATTCTTAGATTAAATTCTTGCTTCTATTTTTTGGCATTTATTTATTTATTTGGCTGTTCCAGGTCTCAGTTGTGACATGCAGATTCTTTTAGCTGCCGCATGTGGGATCTAGTTATCCCAATCAAAGATCGAACCTGAGCCTCCTGCATTGAGAGCTCAAGGGCTTAGCCACTGGGCCATCAGCGAAGTCCCTCTTACTTCCTCTTTTTCTTATTTAATAATAAAAACCCTTCATGGCTGAGCTTTGGTCTCGGGGTAAGGTCCACCACTTCATGGAGTTTATTAATATAATCTACTTTGACTTGCAGATAAACCAATGGGCTATTCTAATGAGAAAGGTGCTCTGACAGGGCAAGTTCCAGCTTCTAGCGGAGCACTCAGAATGGGAGCTCACCCAGATCTGCTAAAGGGTGAGTGACATCAGCTTGGAGAGGTGATCAAGAAGCAAACCATAAAGGGTGATGTTCTGGAGTCTGGACAATGGAATGTCAATGGAGTTTTATGTTTAAGCATGACATCATCATTTTTTGAAATGATTTTTTTACTTTAAAAACTTTTGAATGATTACTTTGATCTCCCTGTTGAGAAAGATGACTTTGGAAGATGACTTTGATCTCCCCAGGAAGAATAGATTTGATGGAAATAAGACAAGAGGAAAAGGAACCAGTTTGGAGACTGGTTGTGGTAGCAAGTCAGAGGAGAAATGGTCGTGCCCTAAGTGAGCAAAGCAGTGGTGAGCGTGCAAGGAAGGAGACAGCTGAGATGTGTTTAAAAGGTGGAAAGACAGAACTTGGAGAGCGATGAATTGGGAGTGTGGGGTGAGGGGCGAGAGGAGAGGGAAGAATGACACCCAGGTTTTAGTCTTTGACTTTGGGGCTGTAGGGCCCTTCTCTGAGTACAGGATGCAATAGCAGAAATCAAGTCAGATGAAGAAAAAGGTTGACTTGGGATACGCTGACTTTTTATTATTTATTAATATAAATTATTCTTTTGTCCCATTCAGTGCCATTTACTTTGACTTCTATCTTATCTAAAATAATTTTTCTATCCTTGTTTGGTGCATCCACATGTGTGTAAGTACCTAAAAGTAATCAAAATTTTTTCTTGTCTCATAAAAATAAAGAACTTATCCCTCTTTTGCTCACTTCTTTTTTCTATCTACCTACCTATCTATTTTTTTCTATCTATATTCCAATTTGGGTTAATAAAACCTCAGGTATTGTGCCTAAATTGTTGCTATGGTGTTATTTTATATTATGCCTTTCACTTATTTTATCTTGCTCATTTTCTCCTTCTTCTGCTAGACTATAAACTTCAAGAAGAAAGAGCTCACCTTTTATGTGGTTTTTGTCTGTTTAATTTACTGCTCTAATCTGTGTAGAACAATGTCTACATTATTTGAGTGATCTGCCAAATATTTGTTGAGAAAATAATTATTTTTCCATTATGTATCTTTTATTTCTCTTTTCTGACAGTTGTACTCAGTTTTTAAGTCACTAATTTCACCATTAATTGGTAATCTGCTTCTTATACAATTCAAGCTCCAATCTTATTCAATTCTTTGTTGCCTATGGAATGAGTTGAAGCACTATTTTTTCCTCTCAAAGAGAGGGAGAAACATATTTTCTGATCTCCACCAGAGCGACAGCACAGAGAGTGTGGTTTGGCCACAATCCTATAGGTTGTTGCATTGTCTTTGGCATTTAGAGTTTTGAAGAAAGGTTCTGAGGTTACCTGGGTTTCATTTCTTTTTTGTAAATTTATTTTATTGAAGTAGAGTTGATTTATAATGTTCTGTTAGCTTCTGCGTGCGTGCTCAGTCACTTCAGTCGTGTCCAACTCTTTGTGACCCCATGGACTGTAGCCCACCAGGCTGCTCTGCCCATGGGATTCTCCAGGCAGGAATCCTGGAGTGGGTAGCCATGCCCTCCTCCAGGGGATCTTCCTGACCCAGGGAGTGAACCCGTGTCTCCTGTGTCTCCTGCATTGCCAACTGATTCTTTACCACTGAGCATCTGGGAAGCCCCTATGTTAGCTTCTACTGTACAGCAAAGTGATTATATATATACATAAAGAATATATATATTCTTTTTCATATTCTTTTCCACTGCAGTTTACTGCAGGATAGTGACTGTAGTCAATAGTCAATAATGTAAGTATTAATAGCACCTGGTTATTTATCCATTCCATATATGGTGGTTTGCTGGATCTCACTTATTTTTATGTGATCTATTTGTTTTTCTTCTTAGATGCAATTTGGATATTTTTCTTTATCTCTTAAATTTAAAATTATTGGTTCCTGGAGGACAAGTTCATCCATGTTTGTATATCTGGCATAGCGTGTGGCTTCTGGTAGGGGTGGAGTGAATATTGGACAAACACACACATGAATAAAGACATAAATTGTGTTTGGGTAAACTTAAAGGCATGCCACCGTTTCTCTTCCTGACCATCAATCTCAAGTTCAACTGACAATGATGCAACTTAAGTCAGGCATGCTACCTTATCTTCATGTAGAATGACCAAGACAGGAAAGTTCTGGAAAGTTCATCACTATTGAATTCAGATCAACTTAGTCCCTCTTTCAATATCTTTATTGGCTAATAAACTTCAGAGTCCTGCTCAAAATGCTTAATTTTTTACCGTAGAGTGTTGACATGATAAGAGACAGAAATAGAATCTTATTTTTAATTTATTTTATGATTTGGGTGAAACAAAAGTATTGTCAATGACACAAATTATGTGCGAAATGAAAATATCTTTCTCCTGTTTTCCTTTTGACCCTTCCCTTGACTGCCTCAAAGTTGGTTTCTGTCGTAGGCGTAGGATCCCACTGAAATCAGCAGCAAGCGTTTATATTCACACAATATATCAGGAACATTTATGTTACCACCAGGTCTCAGGAGCAAGTGAGATGGAGAACAAAGCAAACTGAATCCAAGTCAACCAGTACCTAACGGATGCGTTGATCTAGCCTAACATAAATGCAGAAAGCTAAAGGATATTCTAGCTTTGCATGCTTATACATAATTACACACATGCAAATTAATTTTTTAAGGATTTTTTTTTATGTGGACCGTTTTTAAAGTCTATGTTGCTTATGTTCCAATACTGCTTCTGTTTCACGTTTTGGTCTTGTGGCAGCAGGACAGGAGAGATCTCAGTTCCCCAAACAGGGATCGAACCTGCACTCCCTGCAATGGAAGGCGAAGCCTGAGCCACGGAACTCTCAGGGAAGTCCTTAAACGCGTGTGGATTTAAAATGCATTTCTGTCAGTCACCTGAGTGCCCTCATTTTACACCATATGATAATCTCTTTGGAAATTCAGAAGACAGAAATTGCAAGTATGTCTTCATCAGTAACACCTTGAGTGTGGAGGGCTATCCATCAAAGGAATGTCATCCGCATAAATAGTGTGATGCTTGATTTTACTTGTTTTATTTACTGCAGAGAGGCGCGTGTCGTTTATTGCTTTCATCATGTAGACTGCAGTGCTCCTACTAAAGGTATTTATCACTGGTCTATTCATTTTATCAGATGGTGCAAAGACTGTTAATAGACAGTTGACTAGGTTTTGTTGAGGATATCTCAACAAAGAAACATCTTTTGCTTTGTTTCATTTTAATGTCCTTTGAGTTACATGTGAGGGTTGCGATGCATGCTATATCAGTATCCCTCTAATTAACTTTAGAGGCATAGCAGCAAGGGTAGATCTCCCCTAACTTTGGTTTTTTGCTGGTATGCACCTTTCATCAGTCCAACATCCTTTTATTTTGCATTTGCAGTAATTTTAGAGACATCTGCCCTCGTTAGATTCATGCTAACCTTTCAGTCTCAGGAAACATGGCTTGATCTATGTTACACCAGCTAGACAGAAAATACTTGCTGGATTTCATTCTGCATTATAGGCAATGAGGGTATGGATAACCTGTCGGTATGTCTAGATATGCCAGGAGCCACTGGAAATCCATGCTTAGGGAGCACTGGGCTTACAGAACCTCAGCAGTGATTGGCCTCATCCTTTCACTCCGACTCTTAGAGAGGGAATCTTCTGAAAAAAACCCTTTAAAGGGATATTATCTTTTAAAGAACATTTTTATGATGAGTCAAAAGGAGCATTTTTATGGTAAAATGAAATCTGGACATAGAGGAGATTAAATGAGTTCCTGATAAACAGTTGAAAAGTTTGCTTAGATGTAGGCAGAAACAGGCATTCCCTACATTATACAACATGAAACTTCTTCAAAACTCAGTCTTATCCAAAATGTTTTCCATGGAACCTAACAACTTTTAGCAATGCTGAAAGTTTCTATTTATTGATAATGGCAAGAAACCCAGAAATTTGGGATTATTTGAGCTAAGAGTTGAAGTGAGCTGAGCCTGAAAATACTTCTCCAAGTCAACCATCTGCAAAACTTCTAGCTGTTCTCACTGGTGGCAGGTGCCATAAACACCTGTGTCTTTTGTATCAATACACAAAAAGAATATTGTATATTTCTTATGATTTGGATGAAGCAAAAGTATTGTCACTGACACAAATTATGTGTGAAATGAAAAGATCTATCTCTTGTTTTCCTTTTTCATTCTTGCCTGGGCTTCCTTGAAGTTAGTTTCGGTCATAAGTATAGAATTTCATCAGAATCAGCAACAATCATTTATATTTACACAGTATAACTAAAAGTTATATTGACAAAATTCCAGCATCGAGTCTAACTTACAAAAGAAAACAAAAGCAGAGAATAACAAGCAAACCACGCAAAAAACCCTGCACCACATTTATCCAACTTAAGCCGCTGACAGCAAATGTGGCTTAATAGTATTTCCAACACTCAACACTCAACATCTGTGAAGTTGATTTATCTTGTATACTTCTGAGGAATCTTGTTCAGTATGAGTGGGAAGGTGAGGCACACCTTTTATGTCAAAAATGCTCTTGAATTTTAATTTTACTTTATGAATTATAACCTCTTGCCTACCACAATGCATATATGTCTATGTGTATGTACAGGCACGCATATTCTGAAAAGGTACAGAAGATTGATTCATGGAAGAGTTTTAGCCTTCCCTTGACCTCTGGTAATTTCCTTGCTTCACCCACAGGCAAGCCTGGTTCTGGCAGTCCCACCGTCTGATGGAGGAAGGTCCCGAGAAGGCCATAATTGGCCATAGTCGTAATCAGCAATAAGCATTTGCTTGTCGTAAGTTACAGTGAAATAAACAATAGCACACCCGTGTGCTTACCAAATCTTGCAAATAAGGACTCAGGCTTTGCTAGCTCTTGCCAAACTTCTCAATGCCTCTCCTTCACCCTAGGAGGCACCCAGTCATAAAATTATGAAACAAACGTCCTGACCGTTTCTGAAAACAATTTCTCACCTCCAATGAAGGGCAATTTGCAAAATAGCTGTATTGCTGGTCTCAGATTAGCCGTGCTTTCTCGTGGCTCTAACGCCATTAACTCTGTCTTGTCTCTAAATGCACAGAATTCAAGAGCCCCTCATAGGAACGTGTCATTATACATCATTGGGGAGACATTCATTACCTATCCCCGAAGATCTGCTTTCTGGAAATTTACCAGTCAGTATTAAGCTCATGTTCATGTCAAGCATTTGAAGCTCAAATCACTTCACAATCCCTATAATGTAGGTCTTTCAAGTAGAAGGTTTGGACCATTCTTAGAGGGGAAGTATGGTATACTGCCAAAGAGAAGACCAATTCTATTCATGGAGAGAAAACACACACCTCAACATTTGGTCTAATACACAGTAAATGGAACATTTGCGAGACTGGCAGCAGCAACAGAAACAGAACCTCAGAAATGCAGGATCTGGGGCTCCATCCAAGACCCGCCAGGTCAGAATCTGTCTATTAACTATTAACCTTTCAGGTGATACGTAAGAACACTAAGGTTTGAGAAAGAGGTCATAGGCTAACTTTGACTCGTTCATGTCTAACCGTTTTAATTTTTATGCTAAATAATAAAATGACTGTGGTTTTCCCTGATGGTTCAGCAGTAAAAAATCCTTCTGCAATACAGGAGACTTGGGTTTGATCCCTGGGTCAGGAAGATCTCCTGGAGAAGGAAATGGCAACCCACTCCAGTATTCTTGCCTGGAGAATTCCATGGACCGGGGAGCCTGGCTGGCAACCATCCATGAGGTTGCAAAGAGTCAGACACGGCTGAGACTAAACAACTACAACAAGAAGACTGTAGCACCACTCTTTCAAAAAATATTAAAGTTAGAGAATTAAACTTGAGCTCCAAAAATTCATCCTTCACACTTATAATATCACCATGTTATAAAAGACGCTCCTTTTCCACTCTCGTGTGCAGGCATGCTAACCATACGACCTAGCTGTGACTTCAAATAGTAACAGCAGTGGTGTGAATCAAGTTGATTTTTCGCAGCTAACTTTGGCTTCAAAAACCTGGTGCAACAGAAAATTGTAAACCTCACACATGTGGTTTTCAGAAAATTCCACAGGCTAACTGAAACACCTTACACCCGGTGAGTCTCCTGAAGTTTAATGACATATACCAAGATTGAACGTATCTCTGGACAGGCAGGTAACAGAACTGCTCTCGACAATTTACCGTCATTCAGTGAATCGTAACTCTTCTTGTTTCCATTCTGCTTGGATCACGAGGATATTCAAACATATACTCAATTCACGCCTGGACTGCTATGTGGCTTTGCACGAGGTGTGGAGACTGAGCTGTGGATTGCAGGCTAAGAAGTGAGCCAGAGAGGCCAAAAGAAGGGGAAGAAAGTCTTAGCCCAGGCTGCCATGACAAAATTCCACAGACCACGTGGCTTAAACAACAGACATTTATTCTCTCACAGATTTGCAGGCTGGCATTCCCAGACCAGGGTGTCGGCTAGTTAGGTTCCTTGTGAGATCTCTCCTTCCTCACTTGCCAACAGCTTCTTGAGTGATGCCCTCATGGCCTTCCCTCTGTGACCCCAAAATAGGGGGATTTGGAGAAAGCAAGGGTTTGGGAAAAAGAGAGACAGTTTCTTCTCTGCTTATAAGGATGCCAGTCCCGTCAGATTAAGATCCCATCCTTATGAGTGCATTTAACCTTTATTACCTCCTTATATTCTGTCTGCGAATCCACTCACCCTGGGAGTGAGGCCTTCAACATATTAATTTGGTACTGGAGGGAATACAGTTCAGTCTACTTCACCCTCTAACCTCCTAACACTTACAGCTTTCTCACAGGCAAAATACGCTCACCCCATCCCAACAGCCCCAAAGTCTTAATTCCTGCCAGCATCAACTTTAAAGCTGAAAGCCCAAAGGCTCATCTAAATATTATCTAAATCAGGTATGAGTGAACCTTGAGATATGATTCATCCCGAGACAAATTTCTCCCTAGTTATGAACTCTGTGTGTGTGTGTGTGTGTGTGTGTGTGTGTGTGTGTGTGTGTGTGT